>CM076584.1:1197932311-1198439954 GCA_034641835.2 Pinus albicaulis | reverse complement strand
ATTCTTCATGTGTCGGAGCATGTCTTTGTCCCTATTGGCCTTTGCCAACAACTTCTCCAGATGAATTTTGACGTGCGTAAGGCAAGTCTCTCGCTCAAATGGTGTCATGTCACCTGGTCTCTTTTGGGCCAATTCACGATCTTCACGGACTTGCCGCAACTCTATGAGTGTCTGCTGATCCTCCAGTTGTTTATTCCACTGCTCCAAGTAATCTATAACCCACTGAGCTCTCTGCAACTTCATGGTCAAAGTGTCAATCTCAGCCTTTTGTTCCTGGATGATTTCTTTCAGCTTTCATCTAGGAGAGCTCGAATCAACATCGATCAATATAAAATCAGTATCTTGGCCTCCCGAGGGGCCCTCACCGTGCATAGGCTTCTTCCCTCTGTCTTGTACCTGTGCTGATGTAGAAGGCGAGACCCCTTCCACGCCATGTGGAGATAGTACTCGCGCTGCTGATGAAGGTAACGAGACCCCTTCCACCCTGGGCGGAGATAGTACTCGTCGTGCTGCTGCAAATAAGGCTCTGGTACCTCTCTGATAGGTAACACACACTGGAACACTGATAGGCTCTGTCTCAGGAACCTCAAACTAATGCGAAGGCTCACTTGCATCGTGAACAATCTCTGGAGGAGGCTGAGGGGCTGTAAAGAAGTCACGAGAAATGAACTCATCCCATGCGATGCCCTGCAATCCAAGCTGATGTACTACAATGATTTTAATGAGCGCATAATGATAAATGTTGTTATGTTGCTGCTCTGGAGTCTTCTTCTACACAAGGGTAGTCATCCGCTCTATGTTTCGGCACATGAAGTATGGAATATTCATCATTCACACTCTCGTGAAATGCATCAAAAGTCTGATATGGTATGCATAAAGGCATGAGAATCTACCCTCACAGCTAAAGTATCTAATGATGAGTTTCATTAATGGAGCATAGGAATCCTTCAGAAACTAGAACGGGAATACTCTGCTCAGCTTCCTCATATAACCAGGCCTGATGTAAGGTTCATAATATGCTCTATCCAGTCGTTGTCTCTTATTCCACTCCTCACCTATGTTTGGTATCCCGGTTGCCTCAGAGATGATCTCTAGTGTCAAGGTGAAGTTCACTCCAGCAAGGTTTACATGACCATCACGCAAATGTAGGACAAATAAGTGAACTAACTCTTGATGGTGTTGAATCTGAGATATCAGCTCACAATACCGAAAACATGAATGTCGCTGAAAGCATGTCATTGCAAGAGGGCAGGCCTGCAATTGAGCCAAAGAAGTGGGCTCCTCCCTGACGTGCCTACCACTTTTATGAGACCTCCTCGATACATTTAGCTCGGTGGTTGAGTCACTGTCCTGCTCATATCCCTGCTCATATGATGAATTTGTCTCTGACATGATGCTGATATATGTATGGTGAAAACAAGAGTTTGTTTTTCAATACCAAGTGTGCCACATATGTAATGAGAGGCTGCAAGGAAATATCACAATGAATACAATAGACTGTCAAGTGAATTCGGAGTGGAAGGACAGTCACTCACTGCTTGGGGAATTTCGGGATTAAGAACCTTTATAAGTGATATAGGAATAGGTGATAGTGATGGGGGTAGTTTTTAGGAACAAGAGTCAATGAAATGGCAAAATATAAGTGAAATCAAGGATATAGAGGCAGTCCTTGAATGTTGTGGAAATTAGGCTTTTGTCAATGGATGGTAAGTGATAGAGTTTGAGGATTAACACATGGGAACAAAAGGGTATAAGGGATATGGGACAGCGGGAATAGGATAGGGACTGTGGTATGATAGTGTGACAGTGATAACAGTGATAATAGTGATAAGAGCACAAATGAAAATGGGGTGGGAGTTTTAAGCACCAAAGTTCAAGTTTTGACACCCAATTTCAAACCCTAGGAGAAAATTTTGATACGGATATAGGGTTATATTTTCACCATTTAAACTCTTTGAATTCCTCCTTTCAAATAGCACCCAACAGGAGTTAAACTCAAATAGCAAGGGCGCAGAACTTACTTGGAGACTAAGGCGAACCAAATTGAGTTTTAATGAATCGATGATGAGTTGCTGGCCTTTGGGGCCCCGGCGCGCCACGCACGGCCCCACCCCCCAACGCGCTGCGTAGGCTGGATGCGCCGCCACCGATGTTAATTTACAGCAGCGGGGATTGTTCTATGCGCCGCGCACCTTCGGTGCGGTTGACTAGCTCTGTCTGGCCATCTGCACCTTCGGTGCGGCTGCGCTCCTGTCTGTAATAGCGCCATAAATAGTTCATTTTTTGAGGGAGGCTTTTGGAGGCCTTCTAGGTGTCAAAATTGGGCGCATGATAGCTCGTTGGAAATATATTTGAGTCTACTTTCCAGCCAAGTGGAATGTTTCCATTTGGAGTTCATTTCCTTGTCCAAAATCCAAATCTCCCAAGACTGGTCAAAATGAAAAAATGAGGCTTCCTCAAGGCGAGTCTTGTTGCGGTCAACTTTTGAAGGTCTTCCTCAACTCCAAATTGAGCTCATGATAGCTCATTGGAAATATATTTGTGTCTAGTTATCATTTGACTCATCAAGCAAGTCATTTGGCCAACCAAGCTACGAGAAATCTTGATTTTCCCAAAGTTACTTCAGAGGTGCATCAATTCTCCTGAGGTGACTGTATTTTTGAAATTTCTCTAAAACCATGACACTTGTGTAAATAGTGAAGGAGGTTTTCTTCATTGGCTTATTTTGGAAAAAAAACCTCTCTCATTTTTCCCAAATTGATCTTTTATTGCTCTGAAACATCATTTGAATGAAACCTATCCCGATGTGTGAAACAAGGGATTTGTCGAAATGAAGCGAAATGAAGGGGATAAGGGGCTTCTAAATTCTTGGGGAAATTTTGAGAAGTAGGGATGGATGTTAGGAAGCAGGGGAAAGTGGAATATCAGAGATTTAGTGAGGGGAAGGGGTCCAAAAGGGAAAAGCACAGGCCTAGCCTAGAAAATTGCCAAGTTGTAGCAAGAAACTAGGGTTTGTGCAAAAATGAGGAATTTGGGGGATCTCAGTGATGGGAAGTGTTTAATAAGGTACATTAAGGATAGGGGAAGATGTATGAACATCATGATACAAGTTTTGCTGATGATTTGACCATCCAAGAGAAATTACCTCCAAAACCCTAGGAAAGGGAAATGGACCTTACCAAGGCACAACTGAAGCATGAACAATGTGTAAAATGACCCAATGGAACTTGACATGATGATGAAAACCCTATGAATGATGATACACTCAACTGAATGGTGACATGGACCTACATTTGGACAACTTTGAAAGGAGTAAAAGTAAACCCTAGACCTAATACCTAGTGACCAAATTTTACTTGAAGACTCACTGAAATGACAAAATTTGACCTTGACACCTTAAAATTACCTTAAAGAGCAGCAGAAGATTGATCACTGAGGCCAAAAGGTTTTAAACTAACACATTCTAAGTAGAAGTCCTCATCGAATTATAAAAGAGAAGACTCTTGGAGAATCATTCATCGGTCAGAAACCACAGGTTGAACGTCTGATAATCTTGGTTGTCTAGTGTTCATACATGTACCCAATGATAAGAGAAATAAATTAGAGCAATCCAGCAAGAAAGGGATATTTTTTTGGTACAATGATTCATCAAAATCCTATAGGATATATGTTCCAGGACAGTGACAGGTTGAAGTATGCATGGATGTGACTTTAATGAAGATGTCGCTTATTGGAAATCCAAAGAAGATCACATGGAAACTGATGACGAAGAGAAGGAGCAAGTGGCTCCCAAAGAAGAAGTTACATATCCTCCCACATCCTCAATATATCTTGAAGATCATGAATAAATTCTATAAGGACCTTGTGGAACATTTTATCTTGTGGTTGTATCAGAAACTAGAAAAATACCAGCTTGGCTCAAATATACTCTACAGGATGCAAAAGGATATGTGGCTACATGGGGCACATTCAGGGAATCTAAGAGACCTAAGAGGTATTATGGTTACACAACATTAATGCCTAAGTTGATCGACTTTGAACCTTTCAACTTCAAGGAAGCAGCCACCCAACAAGTTTGGAAGGATGCAATGAAGGAATAATACCAATCTATTACGAAGGGCGATGTCTGGGAGATTGTTCGAAGACCTAAAGGAAAGTATGTGGTAACCTTAAAGTGGATATATAAGATCAAGGATGCAATAAATGGGACCATTGAAAAATACAAGGCAACATGGCTAGAATGCTCTCCTAGGAAGAGCGAGAATATTATGATGAGACCTTTGCACTAGTTACCAGGTACACCATGATTAGATCTCTTGTTTCTCTTGTTTTGTTTATGGGATGGAAATTACATCAGATGGATGTAAATAATTCCTTCCTAAATGGTGTGATTGAGGTAGAGGTGTACATAGAGAAACCTCAAGGTTTTGAGGTTCATGGGAGAGAATCTCATGTGTGCATATTGAAGAAGGCCTTGCATGGACCTAAGAAAGCACTCAGAGCTTGTTATGATGGATATTTGGCGAGACTTGGTTTCTATAAAAGTGATGTTGATCCAACCCTATACATAGAGGTTGTGAAGGGTGAGCTTGTAATACTATTACTATATGTTGATTATTTAGAGTAAGAGGGAGTTGACCTTTGAATTTGACATAAAGGATCTTGGCTTGAAGCATTGCTATTTTGGACTAGAAGTCTAGTAGAAACCTGGTGAAATCCTTCTCAGGCAAGGAAAATATGTCATCAAGATCCTTCAAAAGTTTAGAATGATGGAATGAAAGTATATGGAAACTCTTATTGTGACGAATTTGAGAAATTTGAGGGATTATGAGTCTGATTTGGTAGATCCATCCATGTACTGACAATTAATTGGATTGTTGATGTATTTTATTAATATCATGCCAAACATTTGCTTTACAGTGGACACCTTGAGCGAGTTCCAGATGGTACTGATACATAAGCATTGGATTGTGGTAAAGAATATATTGAGATATTTATGTGGCATTGTTGACTATTATTTGAGATATGCCTCAAGTGGCAAGTTACAACTGTGGGCACATATGGATTCTGAATAGGCATACAGTGTGAATGACAGGAAGAGTACATTTGGTGTATGTTTTAATTTGGGCTCCATTATGATATCTTGGATGGACATGAATCATACAACTATCACACTCAATACTATAAAAGCAGAGTATATTGCAACTTGTTTGGCATCTTTTGAGGGAGAATTTCTTCATAAGATACTCTCTAGATTGTTCGATCAAATGTTGGAACTAATTGTGCTATTTTGTGATAATCAAAGTTGTGTGAAGATGAAAAACAATCCAATGTTTCATGATAAGACGAAGCATGTTGATATCAAATACCACTACATTCGTGATATGGTACATAGGGTAGCAGTGTGGCTCCAATATATTCTCACTGATGAGAAGACAACTGATATTCTTACAAAGCCTTTGTTCCGGGCGAAATTTGTATAATTTAGGGACAAGCTTGGAATTGAGAGGGAGTACTAATGTTACATCAATAGGGGGATGGAATAGAATGTTAGTTACAATAGGAGCATGGTCTAGACTGTTGATGAGTGAAAAATAGGAGAGAGATATCAGATGTGTGAGGAATGATCCCTGAGGCCTAGACACCCAATGGAGTGGGCTTTTTTTTCAACATCATGGCCTAGAGTGAGGCCTTTGGAGTTGGGACATGGGTGTCCCTAGGGTTTTACCATAGGTGATGGAGACACAATACTAGTTGGAGTACCATGAGGTGAGGCACCCACCTGATCATGATGACTAGTTGAGTAAGTACTATTAGTTAGGAGTGCTAACTTGGGTCATGGTACCTATTGATGATAATGATACTAATGTAGGTCAAGGGAGTTGGCCATGCTATCAATTAGTTATACCTTTCCTTAAATAAATCATGTATGCAGAGAACATCTGGATAGTCATTATGAATGCTTCCCTAGCTAAGACAAAGTGTTGGATTTTGTAGCTATGGTCGGTCTCCATAATGATTCATTTGTACTTCTAATGATGAAATATAAATTATATATGTAAAATAAAAATTACTTGAAGCATGTTCTTCATGCTTGCAAGAAAAATAAAATATTTATTTTATATTCAAAACAAAATTTTATAATGCATGTTCTTCATGACCTTATCAAAAGTGGGAAAATGGAAATTTAAATTTGAATTCTAGATGCCATAAGATGCCCAAGTCGACCTGCCAGTGATAAAGTTGACCCTGCCCCAATAGGCACCTATTCGACCCCTTCCAATGTGTACAAATAGATACCACTTGATCTCCACTCCAAACACTTTGTATCTCATCATCAACCATATGTGTGATATAATATAGAAAAGGAGGAAGAGAAATAATGGGTTTAAGTTAAATAAAAGTAAGGATTCGAGATCTAGGAAAAGACCCCTCACACATCTATTATCTCTTTATTTCCTTTGTACATGTGAAATTGTATTTACAAACTTTTGTAGTAAAGTATGTTCATAGGTCTATAAATTCTGAGGTGAAGGAGAGGCCAAAATTAGGCCCTAGTGCAGACCTAGATCAAGTTTGTGAAGAGGCTCCTTGAAGTGATTTGAAGAAGTTTGACATGGAATCTTGAGGCATATTATGCTTTTAATCTTGTTGGTTAATTTTACTTTGATGCATCTCTTGTTGCATTGATTCTCTAAGGAAAAGGTTGGTTGGGTTTTCCCAGGGTAAAATTTTGTTGTCTCTTTGTGCATTGTGTTCTCTATTCTCTATTGTCTTTATGGTTTAATTTATGAATGTGTAATTTATTAATGATATATTTAAAGTGAAAATTAATCATCTACATAATTGGAAGTAATTATCAAGTTTCAGAAATAAGTGCTAGTATAATTTGCACTAGAAAAATCAACAATTTTTTTTTTTGCTTGGATATACCTGATGACTCACGGTGTAGTTATTTGGCTATCTTAATCTATGGAACTTTTAATAAGTGAAAATCACACAAGTTCGAAAGAGAATACAGGATCACTTGATGAATCCTCCTCACTACTATGATTTGATATATGTATGTTTCCATTTAATTCTTTTGTTATTTTTCTTTTTGATGATTGTTGATCATCCTCCTCCATTTTTGAAACTGTTTGAGAAGTCTCTAGATGGGTTTTTTTAAGGGTATTTTATTTCTATTGAGAGTATCTAAAATATGGGTCTAAAAAAACTAGATCATTTCAATTAGTTGTTTCTTAGAATCCTGTTTTTTTGATTCCTAAACATCCTTATTAGCCAATTTTTATGTTTTCATTAAATGCCCATAATGAGGTGGCCCTTACTTTATTATTTTAGTAGAAATGATCCGGTGTGATTCATAAGAAAAAGATTCTCCCAATGCCAAATTTAAGTTATTTGAAATTTTATCTACCTCCTATAAGGTTTCTCTTGCATTAATAATGACATGTCCAATTTCTTCTTTCAATATGAAAGTTGCCTACTACTTTTTGGAAAAAAAATATACTTGATCAAACTTCAATTTTTTCCTAATTTACTCCAAGGAAAATATTTTCGTAGTGATAAAAACGGGTAAATGGTAAGGATGGGATTCAAATCAATAGATCCTAATTTTAGTATGATTTTCAATTAAGTACTGGTCACCAACCCTTGTGTCTAGGCTCACTTAAAGAAGATTTTTCATTTTTGAGAACATCATAAGGGGAGAGTTTTCAGAAATTACAACATACACAATGAACATGAATTTATTTATAAACTAAGAGAAACCTACATTCTATATTTTTTTTGATAACAATGGGAGTATAATGGATTATACAGGAAATATTACCATTCTCATATTGTACATTTAAGTCAAGACTAGCAAACTTGTCAACTTAGAAATACATAAATGAGTATAATAAATAGGATTGAAACTTAAAACAATTAGTGACATTAAAATGGGCCAATTGAAGATTTATTGATTCTTCCAAATACTAACTATATCCAAATCTTATCAAAGGTGTATTATTAGGAGAAAGTGCTAGCATAAAACCTAAAACTACTTCATGAAGTACCTCGTAATTATCATATCCTAACAAAGAACATACCATAGCAATGAATTGTCTTGAAATATCATGAAATATGTTAGTGTTGTAGGGTGGTGGGTTTTTAGGAGCAAAATCACTAGGGGCAAGAAGAGATTGGATCATTGCAAATTTGTTCTCAATAGATGATTTCAAGTAAGAGGCTAAGATGGTTTCTTCATGTATTGGTTGGGTTTCATGTAGCACAACTAGTTTAAGAATTTAAAGGATTGAACTAGGTTTTATTAGAAAAGAATGACACCATTTTGGGAAATATTAACTTGCTTAATGTGCGCATAATTTTTGGAGCATCACGTGACAAATTTGGAAAATGTAACACCCTCCTCCCAGATTTTTACCCAAGCTAACTTGTTCACCGGGGTAAACATGTGATGAAGAGTCACTATGATATGGTTCAAATCCCCATGTGTAGTTAATGAAGAGGAATTGACATGACAAGATGAATCTGGCCTTCCTCAGAGGCTACAGAACCTTCAGGAGCTAACCAACCCCTCCAGGTATCCAAATCCTACGAGAAATTGTGTTTTCACAGACCTTGAGACTCAACCACTCCCATGAAAAGGAAAGCATGTGAATGGGAACCTCCAGTTTCTCCCACAACAAGGCATGCATGCGATTTGGGTATTTTTCAGGCAGTTCTCTTCTAGCGACCCTGAATTTGAGGCCACTTTTTCAGGGCTACGATTCAGGCCACTTCCCATAACTTCATGAAACTGCCACAAATGATAAATAACATTTAAACAAGGTTAATAATGAAAAAAATTGAACAAGGAATTGTCCTAATCCCCACTAGACATGACAGGAATTTCACCAAACATATCATAAACATGTAATCTACAGGTCGTAATAAGATATCTAAGCATAGGGATCTCATACTTATCTGAGAATCGTCACAAAGGACTGATGTATCCTCAGAATAGCTACATTGTTATCTATTAGGTCATTCATTCATTATTGTTTCATATACTAATCAAAACATGATGAGATCCATACATGAATACTTCCATAAAACATGCTTATAACTAGCAAATAACTAAAGAAATATCCATAGTGAAATAACAATTAAAGCCATATAATGACAAGAAAATTTACTCATAAAATAAAAAATGGAAAGGAGCTCTTATTGAGATATGCAATTCCAAAAAGGTCAGGGAATTCCACGTACCACCCAACCATAGATTGGGTTGAACCAAATCTCTCTTTCAGCCAATCACCCCCATGCCATATTCCAAGCATGAATTTGGGATCTCATGAAACAAATCAAACAAAATGAAACCAATACTTCCATAGGCCAAATCACCTCAACCCTTAACCAATAATTCCACCTCATGACCGAACATCACTAACCATATTTAGGTCGGTATCTATCCAAGCTGTCTAGGGCTCTAGAGCAGTTGTTCCAACCAAGGCTTCTAGGACTAGTAACTCAAACCAAAACTGTTGTTAGGATCCAGATCATTTTTCCAACCAGGGCTTCGAGGACTAGTAACTCAACCCATCAAGGGCTCTAGGGAATTTTTCCAACCAAGGCTTCCAAGAATAGTAACTCAACCTAAGTCGTTAAAGGGCTTCTAGAGCGTTTTTCCAACTAAGGCTCCAGGAACTAGTAACTCAACCCACAACCATAAAGAAAATTAGAACCAACCATAAAATAAAAGGAAATAAACCTACAACACCATGGCTATCCAGAAAATGGAAAGGCTAGTAAAAAACACTGTCAATCTGGGTAATCCTCCATGCCAATGACATATCATAACCAAGAAACACCATGCATGTGCCATGCATGCCAAAAATAGCAAGGAAATCATACATGCAACTCAGTACTTGAAATTAAAACCCACTGCGTCTGCTAATCCCAATTTCCTCTTGTGCCTTCCTGCTATTATTTTTTCTTCTTGCTCCAAATACCAAGTATGCCACACTCCTCCAAGAGTGCACCAAGAAAAATCTAAGTGTCCAAGAGCATGAGAGAGAGAGTGTGTGTCGAATGAGAGCTCCAAAATTGAAATGAAAAAAAGCTAAAAAATGATCTTCAGAAGCCTTTCTGTTAACGAGGCATCTATTTTTTTCATTTCCATTATTTTTTCCTTCATTTTCCTCCTCACCTGCAACTTGTGATATTTCACCTCCATTTTCTCGTATTTTCCATTATTTTCATAAATAAGATGTCAATAAATGTCTCATGCCTTTCCAAAGCCTTTTCCATTACCTTTGCCAATTTCCATAGCCTTTAATTAATCAAAAATGATCCCCATCACTATGTTTCTCCCCATATTCAACTTGGAATATGTATCCCATGTCCTTGGTTATTATTTTTCCTTTATCAACTTTTTTACGTGGATTTTTGACTAAGGTTATTACAGAACCCTCCCCCTTAGGGGAACACCATCCTCGGTGTTCAATGACACCTAAAACCAACAGGAATGTTGAAAATCAAAACATACTTCCCATGGATATTTATAATTTAGCTCGTTGTAGTATTTACAATGATCATCCTACTGAGAAGCAAACCAGCATGAGAAACATAACAACATAACAACCATAACGACATGATACATATACCCCTTATTGGAGCTTTATAACATAGCTCATGGTGTTATTTACATCCATATACATATATACACATATACCAAAACATCACACCAAAACATATGCCAAAAACATTCACTCAACCAATGAATAAAGAAGGATACATAGCCTGGATCTAATCAACCATCTCAAATATTTCTTCATCAGGCCCAAAGTGCTTCCACTGCACTTTAAATTGATCAATTGCCCAGTTCCAGAGCATTAACATTTTTTCTCTGAAAATGCATTAAGGTTCTGGCCGGAATTATCCTTATGGATCCACCTACAATATTGACCAATCAATCACATGATCATAATATTTAACATACTTTTTAAGCAATGAAACACAAAAAAATCTCATAATTTCACTGTTGGGGGCAATGCAAGTCAATAGGATATTAGTCCAATCCTCTAAAGAATATTAAAAGGTCCAAAAAATCAAGGTTCCAACTTGGCACATGATCCAATCCTCAGATCTTATTGGGCTTGATGCGAAAGTACACCTATTCCCCAACTTGAAACTCCTTAAACATCCTCTTTTGATCTGCATAGCTCTATTGTCTAAATTGTGTTGCCTTTAGATTCTACTTGATAACCTGCATTTCCTATTCCATCTTTGCCAACATGTCTGGTCCTATAAACACCTTATTAACTGGATCACTCAAAATGATGGGAGTATTACAAATCCACCCATACAATGCCTAAAATGGACTCATCCTCAGTGACTCTTGTTACCCATAGTTGTAAGAAAACTCAACCAATGGAAGATAATATTCCCACCTCCATTTTTGATGCATCACATACATCCTCAACATGTCCTCCAATATCTCGTTGACCCTGTCTATCCATCCATTTTTCTGCGGATGATAAGATGTACTGAAGGCCAAATATATACCCAAACCTGCAAATAACTCTTTCCATAATGTATAAGTGAACTTGGCATCCCTATTTGACACAATATTCTACGGAACACCATGCAGCCTCACTACATCTCTGATGAAGATCGATTACCTGCTCAAGACATCTGCATCCTTAACTTCCTTATCTTTGTCACTAGAAATATGTACTACAAATAACACACACCCTTTACTACGATTGAAATTTTCCTGCATAGCTACCACCATTATAATTGATGTATTATTCTTCTTACCCTACAAGATTATTTTTTCCCCATTTTCATCCAAGAACTCAATATCCTTGTCATAACAATACACCTTATTCCTGTGAATATATATCCAATCCATACCCAAAATCATACTATATGATCCCAACGGAAGTACATTCAGATGTGTTGATGTAGGTGTGCAATTCAATTCAAATGCATAAGCTCTTACCCAATGATGAAATATCATATTGGTACCTATATCTAACTGAACTAACCAAGATTATGTATTCACTTCATCCATCTCGATAATAGACACCTGATGATTCACCTTCCTCTTATCCAACGCTGCATAAATCTAAGGAATACTCTATTGAACATCCCCCACTGTCTTTTCCTCCTGAGCACTATAGATTTATGGTCTACCACTCTGATGTTGTGGAAAATATCTTCTGGGATGCTCTCCCCCACAAGTCCAACACTGCATGGGCTTCCTACCATCACCCTTGTTTTGCTCCTCAGACCGAGATCCCTATCCTCTATAAGATGCATTGAACTTATTAGGCAGTGTTGAATTCTCTTTGTTACCTGTGTCCTGAGGTCTTGTTTTCTTCTTATCCCATTGCCCCTTATTCTTATCATTACCTTTCCAATCCTGCTTAGTCTCATATATGTTCTTTTATTACTCATGACAATGCTTTAACTTCCGGATGGCTTCCTCCAATGACATAGGCTCATTAAAATCAATGATGCCCTTGAATGTTACTGGACACCCGCTGATGAATCTCATAATCTTGGCCTTCTACTCCTTGAGGTAAGGAACATATCTAAATAACTCAAAAAATATGTTAGTGTACTCCTCATCGGTCATAGATCCCATCTTCAACTCATAGAATTATTTTTCCTATCATCATAGTATCTCTCTGATAGAGACTTCTTCCTGAATAGTCTCTCGAACTCACTCTAATTAAATTCCTCTTCATGAATACCTCTGACGTTATTTACATATTCCCACCAAATGTGTGGTTTACCTTTAAGACTTAATGTAGTTGTTTTGACCTTCATGTTCATTAATTAATCATGCAATCTGAAGAACTTATTCATCCCAACGATCCATGATTTGACATATAGTGACTTCTTCATTTCTCTATCAAATGTAGGTGGCTTTGCTTTCTTGAAATCATCTGACAAATATCCCCTGTCACTCCTTCTGTAAGGATGATAATGATGATGACCATGATACCTCTCTAAACCAGAACTAGCATAAATCCCATGCCCACTACCTCTCCTATAAAGTGTATCCAAGAACATGCCATCTCTGACCGTGTCATCTCTATCCAACCTGTGCACACCATGCGACCTCCTACCATATGCTCCATTAGACCTATCCTCTTGTCCATGATTGATTATAAGCAGTCCTTGTCTCTGCAAGTCTAACAAGCTCTGAAGAATCACTGCATTTACCTCTTCTTGTTTCTCCTGTGCCCTAGAAAGTATCTCTTGTGATTGAATGATTCAATCATTATCTTCTTTGCAACTTCTTATTTCTACCTTCAAACTTCTCAGAGTGTCTGCTGTGTGAGGGGGGTAATCATCACTATGCTGCTCATTTGATCGATAGCGAGAATCTCGTGAAATGTAGTCTACCATTTTTCTAGTCATATTTGTTCTTCTCTTTCTGCAAAGTATATCATGTCAACTAAACCAAATCATAAAAAAACCAACGTACCTCATTTTAGTTCAGGGGAGGATATCTCATCTGCAAGATCAACCAAATTAGCACAATATATGTATAATCGTTATAACCACCGTATATAGACATCATCTCAATCATCATCCAATTACCATGTATGGCTCCACAACTACAACACAACCTAGACATAATGCATGCATAACAACATATGTATGACACACATGCATACACTACATACACAGACTGACATGCATTCACGATGAACACATTCTAACAACGATACCATCAACTTTTGCATGACATCACAATGGAAACCATGACCACCACCATGCATACAAAATGAGCACATAGGCCACATGCATAAGGACACATAAGCAACAAACATGTACACATGAAAACAAATTCATCTAAGGAGAACAAAAACTAGGCATCACCCAAGGAGAACAGAACCATGCTCTAATACCACTCTGTAACACTCTCCTCCCACATTTACCCAAGCTAACCCATTCACTTGGGTAAACATGTGACGAAGAGTTACTATGATATGGTTAAACTCCCCATTTGCAATTAAGGAAGTGGAACTGACATGAAAAGACCAATCTGACCTTCCTTAGAGGCTACAATACTTTCAGGAGCCAACCAACCCCTTCAGGTGTCCAACACCTGAGAGAACTTGGTTTTTCATTGACCTAGAACCTCAACCACTCCCATGAAAAGGAAACCATGCATCTGGGGCGTTATAGAATCTCCCACAAAAAGGCATCCATGTGACTGTGGCATTTTGTAAGTACTTCTATGCTAGCGACCCTGAATTCTAAGCCACTTTTTCAGGGCTAGGACTCAGGCCACTGCCTAGTACTTCATGAAACTTATAAAAGTGATAAATAAAATTAAAATGAGGTTACTAATGGAAACAGTTGAACAAGGATTTTAACTGACCCACACGAGCCATGACAAGAATTTCATCAAAGATACCATAAACCTGTAATCTACAGGTCATAAAAACAGATCTAAGCATAGGGATCTCATAACTATTTGAGAATCGTCAAGGAGGACTGATGTCTCCTCATAATAGATGCATTGTTAGCTATTAGGTCATTCATTCATTATTGTTTCATATACTAATCAAAACATGATGAGATCCATACATCAAGATTTCCATAAAACATGCTTATAACCAGCAAATAACCAGAGAAATATCCATAATGAAATAGCCATTAAATCCATATAATGACAAGAAAATTTACTCATAAAATACCAAAGGAAAAGGAGCTCTTATTGACATATGCAAATCCAACCAAGTTAGGGACTTCCATGTAGCACCCGACCATAGATTGGGTTGAACCGAATCTCTCTTTTAGCCAATCACCCCCGCGCCATATTCCAAGCATGAATGTGGCATCTCATGAAACAAATCAAACAAAACCAAACTAGGACTTCCAGAGGCCAAACCACCTCAACCAATAATTCCACCTCATGGTCAGATATCACTAACCATTACCAGTTCAGTCTCTACCCAATTTTTCCAAGGCTCCAGAGCATTTGTTCCAACCAAGGGTTCCAGGACTAGTAACTCAACCCACAACTGCTGTCGGGCTCCAAAGAATTTTTCCCACCAGGCCTTCCAGGACTAGTAACTCAACCCATCAAGGGCTTGAGATCATTTTTCCAACCAAGGCTTCCATGGCTAGTAACTCAACCCAAGCTATTATAGGGCTTCCAGAGTGTTTTTCCAACCAAGCCTCCAGGAACTAGTAACTCAAACCACAACCATAAGGAACATGAGAACCAATTATAAAAAAAAAAGAAAGAAACCCACAACACCATGAATATCGAGGAAATTACAAGGCTAGGAAAAACCATTATAAATCTAGGAAATAAAAAATGCCAATGACATATGATAACCAAGAAACCTCATGCATGTTCCATGCATGCCAAAACTAGCAAGAAAATCATACATGCAACTTGGTACATGCAAGTGAAACTTGTTGTCACTACTAATCTCGATGTCCTCTTGCGCCTTCCTGCTCTTCTTTCACATTCTTGATCCAGTTACCAAGTATGCCACACTCCTTCAAGAGTGCTCCAAGAAAACTCTAAGTTTCCAAGAGTATGAGAGAGAGAGTGTAGAATGAGAGCTCCAAAATTGAACTGAAAAAAAGAAGCAAAAAACTGATCCTCAAAATCCTTTTTAATAATGATTCCCCTATTTTCTTCATTTCCATTATTTTTCCTTCGTTTTCCTCCTCACATGCAACCCGTGACCTTTCACCTCCATTTTCTCCTATTTTACATTATTTTCATAAATAAAATGCCAATAAATGTCTCATGTCTTTCCAGAGCCTTTGCCATTTCTTTCGCCAATTTCCTTAGCCTTTAAGTAATAACAACTGATCCCCATCACTATGTTTTTTCCAACATTTAACTTGGAATACGTATCCCATGAAAATGGTTATTATTTTTCCTTTATTAACTTTATTACATGGATTTTTGACTAGGGATGTTACAGGAAAGGGGAAGGTTTGCAGGACAATGAATCTGGCCAAATGAGACTCTGAGCATGGAAAAAATTGTTCATATTATTGAAATGGGTGGATGCTTGCTTGTATAGGTCATATTGGTAAAATTTATAAATTACATATTAGTAGATGTCACTACCTCTATCTACGAAATTCATTTCCTAAATGGTTGGAGTTCGACAGATTCCATTGGTCACAGGGCTAAGTTCATTCATTGTTTTATAAAACCAAAAATAAAACAAGACAAACATATGAGGTAACAAACAAAATATGATTGTATTGAAGCGTTGGCTTAGTAGCCAAAATATATTTTTTTGAATATTTTTTCTCTTTTTCTCTCACATCTTCTATATAGAAAATATGCAAACGTTAGGCTATTCCATCATTTTCCCTCTTTAACCTTGAATTTAGCCGTTTAGAGTATGATTTGACTTCTCATTCACTAAAAACCTAGCCAAAAATCACATTCCCAACCTTTTGAGGGTTATATCATCTTACATCATGTTGATGCCATCCTCCATATGAAATTCCATGTCAACACCACCTCACTACCTAAATAACTACCACCTCATCCTATGAGACTACATGGTTGTTGTATCAACACCCTTGTCATCTGTCACGTCAACCATTTTTATCACTGTGTCATGATAGTGCACCATGACATCGTATACTTTTCAGCATGGTGGCCTTGAGGAGGTCCCCTAATAGTTTTGGCAAAGTCGGGGTTGGGGGGGGGGGGGGGGGGGGGCAGGCCAAAAAATTAGTTTCAACGTACACTAAGCAATATACCACCTCGTATCCATTTTATAACTCCCGACCTCCCCACCTCTATTATCTAGTGGGTATATTTGGGGGATTAATAACCGTTGTCAATCTAATGTGCCGATCAACATATTTGCGTGTTATTTTCCCAATAATGCATAGATTTAAACCATTTGTTTGGGATTTTTTCAATTTCTTATGAAAATTAAAGGGTAAACCCCAAATTTCAAAGCTACAAAAAACCTATTATTCACTCAAAAATGGGAAAATGATCCATGTTATAAAAAGATATTTGTAATGGTGATTCTTGTAAAATGACGAGCAATTTCTGAGTGAAGATCGAGAAGTTCAATGGAAAAAAATTTGAGATGTGGAAACTCAATATGAAGGATCTTCTAGTAGATCAGGGACCTTAGGTGATTATATACCTGGGTAGAAAACCTGAAAATTTTTGAGGTCAAATCAATAACAACGCAAGAGGGGGATGACATTTTTTGGCATAACAACAATAAAAAAATATTATAATGGAGTTGTAATTTTTTTAATTGCATGTAATTAGGAATATGAATATAAGAATTGATTAGGCATGTGTACCCCTGGTAAATTATCGTTAATGTATAGAGGCAAAGCTGGTTCATTAAGGAAACATGTTAGATTTCCAAATAGCCTAGTTGTCAAATTTGAAGGGGTTAGGGCCTTGATGTGAGGAATGAAGGTTATCTTTATTGTCTTGGCAAGTTTTGGTCAAGGGAAATTCCAAGTCAAGTTTAAAGGGAGGAATGTTGGGTTAAACTTGAATGAGTGAAAGAGTAAATGTTGTTAGGTAAATAGTGATGGTTTTAGGCAGATGATATTGGTGACCTATGGTATTCAACTCGTTGATTACTTGTAATAAATACTTTAAAAGGCTTGGGGGTACTCACTGTAAGGTGTTAGGAGGTGAGTGGTGAAGGCTCACTTACTCGGACTGGCCGAGTTTGGTCAAGAGAGTAAAAGATTCATTGGTTGATTTTTCCTAGTTTGATTATACATAATAAATTGCATGTCATGATTTATGTGTAGCGATTTAAATATTATTATTTCTATTTTAAACCTTTAATTGTTCATATAGTTACTATTTTACTCTCAACAAAAATAAAATCCCAATTCCTGTAGTCACTTTGCTTTGACATTTTTGTGTTGGTTGCTTGGTGCTTGTCCAATGTCAACTCTACCTCCACAATTGTTCCTTGTAAAATAATGTTGCATGTCTACTCACTTTCATCATGTTGTAATCAACACAAAAGTGTAGCTTGATCATGCTATAGGGTTTTTTGTGTTTCTATTTTTTTAAGCATATGGAGAATGTGATATTACCTTGCATCTTGTTACAAGAAGCACAAAATTTTAGCTTGATCACGTTATAGAGGCTATTGGGTTTCTATTTTTTTAGGTATTTTAAGGATATGCCAACTCTATTGATGATGAAAATCATATAAACATATTCAATGACATGCATCAAAAACCTTGATAAGTTATATTTGGTGAGTTCTTCCTATCTACATGTCATCATTATATATATACATACACATATAAATATACATATACATATACATGATATACATATAGGGAATCACAAAAGACATCAAATCCTTGATTGAAAAAAACATTATAACATCTTATTCCAAGTAGTTAGGGGGATTTTTTACTCTAAGATCATTCTTTGATATATTAAGGATGGAAAAATTTTGCGATATAAAAAATTTAATTTCGAAATTTCAAAAATCAACATAGTGATATGGCAATTTTCCTACAACGAGTGTGCCATTTTCAATCATAAATCATTAAATTTCTTATAGCTAAAACAATTTTGAAAATTTGATTGTTGCAGCTAGAGATGATTCAACTAAGAGGTGATAATCTTACATAAAACTTATAAATCTTTCACCCTTGTTTGTTAGTTAGGTCACAATTTCATTTAAATATGAGCTTAATTTAGTTGACCAAACTAGCCTTTTAAATATTCCAAATAGATGTTCAATGTGGTTATATGCATTCCATCATTAGTGATTAGATGCTCATGGCTAACATGATTCTAATGTCCTTCACATATTTTTTAATGTGTGATTGAAGAAAGAGAGAGAAGGCACTTATATAAGCAATTTTCGTTTGGTTCTAAGAATAATCAACTTTCTTTCCTCTTATATTTGGTTTGTTATATTCTCGATCTATTGACTTTAACCTAGATATTAAAACTATTTTCCCTTGGTTTTTCCATAGAGTTGACCAGATAACTAGAGTACAAAGAAGCATGTGATCATTTGTTTTTTCCTACTTTCCGTTCATCAAGCTACAAGTTCACTTGCCAAATTGATAATCATGGAATGAACCAATAGTGCATTATCAGGGAGATTTTGAGGTAAAAAATTAATCCTCAAACACTAAAATTACTATCAAAATTGACTTTAAAAGAACCAATAGGTTTCAACACGATGATGTTAACCATAAGGGTAAGTAAAATAAAGAAAACTACCTTTTTAATTATTCTTTTGACCTATCTTCTTATAGTTTTACTCAAATTTTTGTAGGCACTTTTTGTGATATGGATTGGATCATGGTATTTTTTTCATCCACATCTGTGCTTTCAGAGTGGAAGAAGTGGGAGAATTATCTCGTAGGACCATTTTTATTGACGAGACCTAGTTTTGCAAATTGGGGTTTGAAACCTTTCGAGATCACTTTGAGGCATAGAATGATGTTTTTTGGGGGTAAAATTTTTCTAAATTTTCTTAGAAAATTTTTCCTATTCTACACACAAAGGCCTTTTCAATAGTGCAAGAATCACCTCAAACAGAGTCTGTATGCAAAAATTGTGCCACTTAGAAGTTTACCTTCTTATTTTCACTCCCATAGTTTGAGAGGATGCCACATAAAACCCCATAACTCAAGGAAAAGAGGGTAACCACCGATTATGATGAAGACTCTAGAGTAGAACATATTGAAACTTTGGTTAAGAATTGAGGAAGTCAAACACATCCACTAGTAGGTTATCAGGTCGTGTTATAATCGAGCTACTAGGAGGAAAAGGGGTTTCATTATTTCGAGTGCATTTGTTCCATATATGAGCAAAGTAGCTGAGAGGGATAAGGAGAGAGAACATATAGGATATTTATAAACTATATTAGCTTACGAGACACATTCCTTACTTCTTTGTACTTGCAAATATTTTATATTCAAAGAAAGAGAGTATAGGGGGCTCACCTTATGGCTGGATTTTCTCTCGAAATGGATTTCCATGATATATATTGTGTCAAATTTGGTTTGTGAGTTTGGGTTTTTTCATTATCTACTTTCTTCATAATTTTAATTTTCATGCATATGCAATAAAATATAATCTACAGATCCATAAATCTAAAGAGGAATAAACCTTAATAGTGTAGATTTTCAAAATTTCAAGTAAATTTTTATCAGATCTATTGCGACAAATTGTCCAATGGAATATCCACAACATTTTATGGATCATATTGGTATCTATGAAGGTTTATTTGGGTATATTGTGGAGATTTTAAAGGAATATATAATAGCTAATCCAAAAGTCAGAAAACCCTAGTCGTGGCCGATGAATCTGTGAACAACCCTCGTGATCCTACAAAGGATAGGCTTTTGTGACTGGAAGCACAAGTTAAAAATATAAGCCATGATGTTATTCTCCTCATTTCAGCCCTAAGAAATAAGCTTAAGATATTCAAATAATATGGGGTTGTAATGGAGAGGATAGATCAGAGGAGAGATAAGGATATTGGGAAGAAACAGAGAACGATTCGAAGAAAGGATGCAAAAGAGATTAACCCAATTTGAGTGCCATGAATCATTCATAGTCCATGTTCAAAATGGAAGAGAAGGTCAATATCAAGTTGTACCAAGATGAGATCAATGATATGAAGCTAAATCGCTATTTGCAACAACTAGAAGTTTATTTTGTTGTTCATCATAAAGGAATAACATAATATTTCATTTGTGTAGGTTAAAGTAAGGGGCCATGCCCTAACCTGGTGGGAAATCCACACATAGACCTTGAGGTGGGAGGGTTATCCTCCAATAAATAAGTGGGAGGACTTTAAAAGCCTCATAGATTCACAATTTTACCCTATTAGGTATGTAGAGGACTAGTTGATATGGTGACACTCTTTCAGGCAGAAGCAGGGGCAAAGTGTACAGGAGTATACCACACAGTTAAGAAATATGGCCATAATGTTAGGTATCTCTCAAAAGAACCCAAATATTTTCCTCACTTATCTCGAGGGTATAAAAAACCATATGTAGAAGCAAGTGATGTTATTTAATCCAAATTAGTGGACACGGCTTATGTATAAACACAATACTTGGGAAACACAGTTCAAAATAAAAAGTAATCAAATGGATTGAAGTAGAAGGAGCACCAAGATGATTCTATGGAGGGCAAGGAGAGGTGGAAGCTAGGGTTTCTGAATCACATGTTTCTGAATCTAAAGTTGACGTAACCAATGTTTATTGTTATCCAATTTCATCTTCAAATGATGTTATTTCAGTTGGAAATGTAAAGGTACCAATTACAGGAACTGGCATGAGACTCCTTACGAAGATGGGGTACAAAGGAGTAGGACTTGGTGTTAACAGTCAAGGCATGAATGGACATTGGAGATCGTGCAAATACTTCGATTCACAAGTTTGGGATACATTGAAAGAAACTGCTCAAAGATGTCAGAAGCTTCCGAGACATTGTTGAAATCGTCGAAGAAAAAGAATGATTGGAACACATCACCATCATCCCATGATAGTGCACATTGCAGACGAAGAGTTGAGGCAAGATATCATCACCATAATTACACCTGAGACATCCAGGGAAGGTATAACAAGTCTAAATATTAAAGAGTTCATTTCGATTACAAGCATGTTGTTAATGACGAAAAAAAATCATGGCATAGAAAGTTATGTATTTTTTGGTTTACATAACCATGTGGTTGTTGAGTGTTGGAAGAGAATGGAAACATGAAAGCGGATGAGGCGTGAAATACCTTCTCCACATTATGGAAGAAAGAAGGTAAAATAGGTCCAGAGGAAGAATGATTATTGAAGTCATTGCAACATAGGTGGTCATCAAAGAGCCACATATTGGAGGCTACATCCAGAAACATGTCTTAAGGACAAAGCACCTATGCAGAAACTAGTTGGTGAAGGTGTTTAACCAAAACATTTGCCACATACCTGTTGGTGCACTTTGTTGAGTAAGAGAAGATTTTACTAGACACGGTAGCTTGTCATGGCCTCATTTTGTAAATAATATGTTATAGTGTAATTGTGAAAGTGATGATGTGTTTTCCATTGCTTGTTAAAGAAACAATGATGTTTTGGCCTTGTATTGATAACTGGGGTATTGGTTTCCATTCTTATGTAAAATTGACCATAGAGTATGTGTTATAAACTCGTGGAAATTATGGGGGTGCTTGGGTCATGATTGGTCATGTAATTGAGCATGTAGTTTGAAAATTTTGTACTACAGGTTTGCAGAGGATGCAGGTGTGTTGAAATTTGAACCAAGAAACAATGAAATTGGCATACATAAATAAAATCTAGAAAATGGCACCTAGAAATGGCTACCATGTGAGGCTTTTGATTTAATTATCCATTTATTAACTTGAAATTAAACTGTAATTTCATCTCATAACAACTTGTATCAATTAACTAAGTGAGATAGACTTAGTTTGCTCAAGAAATTCGAGTTGAGGGTCAAAGGTGAGGCATGTAGAGTGATTTTATTATTTTCAGGGTCTAGTTGCAGTTGTAGCACTAGTGTTATGTGAGTGTAATCAGTTAACTCAAATTAATTGAGTTAAAATCAGTTTAACTAGTTCTAACTGAGTGATGAGCTAGTGAGAGGTCAAGTGAATTAAATTAGATTTAATTCAAAAGTAGTGATCTACCAAGTAACTGATGATTTGCTATTATTAGCTGCATGCATGTTAATTCTGATGACGACCCAGTTGAGCCAGAGGTTAAAGGGAAGTTAACTATCAGTTGTATTATTAGTGAATTGCCCGAGCGCAATTATAAAGTCATGGGAAGCCCATGATGGATTGCGCAGCCAAGGAAGGTTGATTATCCTATTTAATAGGGATTAATTGTCTAGGGATTGCATAAGCAAGGTTGGGCTAAGCAAGGGATGAGAATTGGCCAAAGTGTTTGTCAAATTTTCCTAAGAATTGCTAGTTAATTTTGAGCAGGACCAAGGTGAGACGATCGATAGAGTGCAGGATTTTCTCGGTGTGAGAAATCATTGTATTGTTTCATGATTCTTTGACTATGTATAATATATGATAGAGGGGTTTTGAGCAGGTGATTTCCCCAATTATATATTTTGTTGTGTGATTGATAATTTCCTTTCTCTTACTTGCATGTGATTGAGTGATCATGTTTTATATTCCACAAATATAGTAGAAGGATTTCGTATCTTGTTTTAGTACATTACATGATTGGATTAAATCCATTGGTATAGAGTTTCTATATAATTTATACAAGGTGTATGCTCATCATTTATGGATTTGAAGGGCAAAGGTGAAGGAGAAGGAAGGGTGACCTATTAGGACACTAGTGGTGTAGACGATGAACACAACAGTTGCATATTATGTTCATGCTTTTGGAGGACCAAAACCTTCTCAGTGGGGAGGAATGATCCAGGTGGATCTAGAGATGCTCAAAAGTCAAAGAGGGCTCAGAATAGCTCAAAAATAAAAGTGATTAGATGGAAGTGAAACTAGGACTAGATCATAGTGCCCATCTTCCTTATTGCAACGGTGCAAACGAAACTCAAATATGAGCTCGTATGGTCAAATTATTCACGGTCAAAGTTCGGGTCAAACTTGGCCAAGTGGTAGGCTTAACGAGGAAAAAATTTTACCAACACCCAATGCATGGAATCTGGCCACCAGTATGGGTGAAATTGTTTCCTACTTAATTTTCCCAATAATTCTGATTTTCGTTAAAGTCAAAAAAGGGAAATTTGATATAAAGAAACGAAAACAATATATATTAGGGGTGGCGGACCACCACCCCTGCCACCCCACGACATTGTCATATTAATATTCAATGGGTGGCGGGTGGTCAAACCCCACCACCCTGTCACGTTCCTAAGGTCCAAAATTCATTTTGGCAACCACACATTGCGGGACGGGTGGGGACCAAACCCGCTCAGCCATGTGGCGAACCTACTCCATGGGCGGTCCCATCCCATATCATAACAAACCACACCCAATCAAAAACCTCCACACGGTTAAAAAAAATTCCAAAAAAATCACTGGCTATATATTGAATGCTCCAAAATTCATAACCAACATGCCATGTTAATTGGGGGGTCAGTGGGGTTGGAACCCCCGACCACCCCGCTCCAATTTGGGCGCTTAACCAATGGGCCAACAACCCACATAGTATGATCCGCCCATGAATTTATTTAAGAAATAATTTTCACCATTCAATGAGGGGAGAGAGAAAGAGGAGGATAGGCAAAAATCTGCACGGAGAAACCTCGAACCAAGGCAGAACATTGCCCAGGAAAAGATGCAGAATGATGAACCTGAGAATTTTAAGATGCTGAAAATATTCCCTTGAGGGCCAGAGGTGCCAGTGACAGTCATAATATTCATTCGAGCAGTAGATTTTTAGGCCATCTTTAGGAAGGAATCTTTAGGGGAATCTTCAAGATTCTCGAGGGTCCAGATTTTGACGATGTTAGAATTGGATAAGTTTACAGTCAATTTTGCACCATTCATTGTGAATAATTTAGTGGTGCAGTCTATTTCAGAAGCCGAGCTTTGCATTTTTTGGCCATATTCGAAAGTGAAGGTATATGATGTAGTTATGTCATGCTTTTCTTTTGATTTTCTCAGATGATGTTTGTCTTGTTGAGATCCATGATTTAAATTATGTTGAGGGATACTTGTTGCCACATTATGTGAGATTTAATTAGCTTTTCATGCTGAAGGAAGGCCCATTTGAGTGAGAGTTCTTGTAGGGAGAACGCCTCGTGGAGAGACATGCCACATTGGTTGAGGGTATTTGTCCTTTTAATGATAAAGAACATGCGATGCACATCATCATCATTTGTGTTGTGGTTCCTATGATTTGGTAGATCTGGTAATACCAAATGACAAGACAACATCAAATCACTTTGGTATCTCAGGATCTAGCCCTCCTAGATCCAGAAAGGGATCTCTCTATAAGGTAAAGAAATAATGTATCTTTAAAGGTCAATATTAAGGTGTTAGGCTAGTTATAGGGCACAAGGGTTGTTGTTTTGTTTGTTTGTTTGTTTGGTGGAGAAACATGAAAGAAGGGTCCAGTGTAAGGTAAAGAGATGAGTAAAGAAGGATTTTGGAAATGGGGAGACAATTCAAAGAGAACACAAGTCCATTGGGCAATGGGGTCATAAATGGGTTTACTTGCAATTCAAATATCCAAGGCTTTCAAAGGGTTAGTCATCTAAAACAGAGGATCTCTTAAGATGATAGTGTGGGATGAAACAATAAGGAAATGAAAGGGAATGACAAGGAAAACCTTCCAAGGTGACCACTTCGGAGTAAGTCTAGGGACAGGACATGCCTTATACCTCTATGATCCTAACTCCTAATGAGGCTAACTCTGAAGACAACAATCCAGCAATCCTCCTGACTACTTTCAGACAATAGAAAACATTTGAGGTCAGACACAGAGTGAAGTCTAAGATTAGAGAAAGACTTTTAACCTTCTCTGCTTTGGCATTCAACTCAAAGGGATCTTAGAAAGGCTGACTGTTGGAAAAGGAACTTAGGGGACAGGAATAATCACTAAATCTCCCTTATCTCCTTCTCTTTCAGCAAAACCAAACAAGAACATCTGAGAAACAAACTCTAAATTCATACATTAGTAAGCATGGACAAACCAACTTATATACTCGTTAAATTATGTTGAATTTGTTCTAAGATACACAATTAGCAGAAAACATAAAAATGATAAAATGCAGTAAGCATTAGGGTACTTGCAGCAGTATATCCCAAGCTAAATTTACTGTTTTCTTATCATAGAAAATGAACATGATGTTAAGCAGAGGGAAACAATAACAAAGAAAGAACACATCACCACTGATTTAGATCAGGATCCAATGAACATGCTTGTCATATTAGAAGAGAAAGACCAGTCACATACATTCTTTTCCAACATCTTGATATCATCCAGAAATCATCTCCCAACCTATTTACAACTACTACTCACAGAACTCTATCTCAATGAAACAACTTACAATCAACGGCCAAACAACATTTACAATGTATGTCTTGTGAGTTCTTATAGATGAAAAAGTGTTAGTAGTGGCATATAGAACTTAAATGGTTCATTAAAATAGATGGAGAGGTGTCTATGAAACCCATTCTATTTTAATATCTTTACATTGAATTTTAGTACCCTTTAGATGAAATAGGGGACTTCGACAGGTTGATATTAACTCCATGGGTATGCTCTTGGAGGTACTTCTCTGGCTGTTGGTACTCTGTTTGTACTTTGAGACAAGAAAGGATGAATATTTTCCTTTCAGGTCTTCCAAGCTTTGTAACTAATGCACTGACAGTTCTAGGAGCTTTCTGTCAGAATAATAACTGTTATGGGATTGACGTAGAATAGGAAATGCTGTGGGAACTTGTCCTTCTTAAGAAAAGAACATTCCTGCTGATATTAGATCACTGACATGGCTTTGATTGTGTGCTTTGGGCTTCATTAAGCCTCCTTGATCATCTTCGGTCTTTGAACTATATCCTTTGTGTCTGTAACTGTGGATTAGGCCTCTTAGGCTTCAATATCATGATTTTAAATCCTTTAATCTCTTCTGATACACTTTTAAACCTCTGCTGACCTATGTTAGTGAATATACAGGCTACGGAGGTGCTGAAGAGTTTCTGTCGGGTTAATAACACTAATATTTCAATAAAACATATTTTAAAATTTCTCAGTGGTGCCTTTCCCTGTGTTCTTCAACATCTGTGATGGTCTTTCACATTGAATGTGATTGTGAAAACATTGCGAATTCTTCATGCTTTGAAACCTGCAAAAGACGAGAAAAATGTTATGAAAACCAAAGGGAGTGGGGGGGGGATTGGTTCAGAGGGACGAGGAGGATGGAAAGGTATTGAGGGAAAATGTGAGCGCAGCAGAAAATGGGCTGAAAAACATGGCGGAATGGTGAAAAACAGGTCTGATGAAGGTTGAGTGCGAGGTGAGTTATGGATCGTTGGATTAGATCAATTAACGGTGATCTACGGTTGAGATTAGTCAATGTAGTCATTTGGGTGAATGGAAAAAGGATGAGGCAAGATTAAATGTGGGCCGTTCGATTAGAATAATTGACGGTGGAGATCTGCGGATGGAGTCATTGGGGAAACAGATGAATGGTGAGTGAACGGGGTTGTGACATAACATGAGCTGTCCGATCTCAAAGATCGATGGCCAAGATTAAAAGGTGAAATGACTCTTGCGAATGATAGGCAGTAAGGCGGAAAACCGACAGCAGTTTTCGCAAAAAGTTTGGGTGGTAAGCGGTTTGCCCCAAAAAAATGCGATACGATACAAAGTTTGACACCTGTCCTTTTAAAAACCGTCAGTTTTGGAAAATTTTTAGGGATTAAACTCTGGGCGTGAAACTTTTGCGAAATGGAACATCAACCATCGGATCGGAGGGCCCAGATCTGACGGTGCGGAAATATTGCGATGGGAAAGTTGCATGGATGAGAGGAGTGGTGGGCCCGACATTAATTCTGTCGTGTAGCAGGGTATTTGAAAGGTGGATGGGGAAGATCGAGTCAGATATTGATCGTTGGATTCTATGATCGGATGGTGGAGATCAAAGAGGATATGGGTTGTACGAATAGAGGAAAAGGCAAGGCGGGAGGTAATGCGGGGAATGGATAACCCGATGACCGTTGATCAATACAGATCGACGGTCCAGATTAATCCAGACCAAAACATTGGGATAAATGAAAAATAGAGGAAAGTAAGGTTTAGGAAGAGTTTTTGAGCCCTTTAGCGCCCGATTGCGGTGCTTCGGGTCACATGAGGTGGAGAGCTAACGGACATAAGCCCTCGGGGGCTTAAGGGTATTATAATGTAAAAAGGTTGTTTTAGGACTAAAGTTAGTGCTTTTTAAGCCAAATGAGGGGTTCCGGTAGGCAAAAGAAGGGATTTTAAAACCAAATAAAGGGTAATATAAGGTTCAAAAAGGGAGTTTAGGAAGATTTAGAGGTTAAATGGAGGGTTTTTAGGAGTTTTTGAAGGGGGAAAAAGGTGGTTAAAATGGAGATTTTGTGGGAGTGAAAAGGAGCAAATGGAGGCATTTTAAAAGCCGTTTCTTTCACAAACAGTGAGGCTGATCAAATGGAAACAACAGTGAAGATTTATTCAAAGGAAAAAAGACACATAAGGCTTTAGGAATGATAGATTTTCAAGGGAAATGTTTCTCTTGAAGACTTAGAAACATATTTAGCCACTTGTTTTCTATGCCAAAATTTTATAGGTGGCTAACAGTGGCTCCACATGGGGATGAAATCTTCTTGAAGGTGTCAAGAATCTCAGAAATAACCTTTGGAAGTAGGGCAGATGCCTGGTACTTTGACCATCTCTTTCTTCTTTTGATCAACTGTTATAAACATGATGGGCATTATATCAGCAGCAATTCTTCCCCAAACAATCTACCTACCCATCCTACTGTCCTAACATTTTTTCTCCAAGGTGCATTTAGACTTGTAGACCTTTTAAAACATTTTTTTTTTTATTTGAAAGTAAAAACTAATCTAATTTTTCCCTTATTTCTCCATGAGACCGGATTAAATAGTTGGAATCATAGCTTCTCTACCTAAACTAATATCTGCCAGGATTAATCTGTCTGACAGATTTTCATTCTCTACATTCTAAAACAGAAATTTAAATACAGACAAACCAGGATTAGACTGTCTGGTTTGTTGTGTGTCCATGGAATAAAGACATGCTGCACATGAACTGAAACTTTGTAGAAATTGAAACAAAATTGTGAAAGCTTGAAATTCTGAAAATTAAAGCATCCTTCCTTCTTCTGTGACTCAAATTTTGAGCTTGTTAGAGTCACCTTTCTTTCTTCATGTCAACTCTGTTCTGACCTTTTTAGAGCTGTTTCTTCTTCTTTACTGGTTCAAGTTTTGAGCATGTTAGAAACAACCATTTTCCTCTTTCTCTGGCTCAAGTTTTGATCTAATTTGAGCCTTTTTTTTTTTTATAGGTTCAAGATTTGAGCTTGTCTGAGCCCTTCCTTTCTATTTTTTTTTGTATATTTTTTCTTTTCTTTTCAGAACTAAAATAGAGAAATGGTATTTACAATGGAAGTGAAGAATATAAACTGAAAATCAGTAGAAGTAATGCTTGAGCATCCTGCAATTGACAAGACCCCCAAACAGATTTGTACCATCTAATTCTTGCAGAAAAAAAGGCATTTGGACCAATGGAAGATTGAATAATGTAAGGACCTTGGCACAAATTGTCAAATTTTCCATGCTTACCCTTATCCTCTCTTCTAGAGTCCCATTTGAGTACCTTGTCTCCAATCTTGAAATCAGAAGCCTTGGTTCTCTTATCAAACAACCTTTTGATGTTCTCTTTCACTTTCTGAGCTCTGTTGTAGACTTCTTCCCTTGTCTGCTGGAGATGTATAGTTTGATTGATCCTTCTCACCATGCTGTCTTCTTCTGACTATATTTCTTGGACCAATTTTATCACTGGCACTCCTAAAATGGTGGGAAACACTGCATCTGCTCCATACACAAGCTGATAGGGAGACATTCCAATAGATTTCTTTGTTGTCAATCTGTCTGCCCATAAAGCATGCACCAAATTGTTATGCCATGATTTTTTATTATCTTCAAGCAGCTTCCTGATGATGGTCACCAAAATTTTATTTAATGATTCCGCCAGCCCATTACCTTGAGGGTAATAAGCAGTAGAATGACCAAGTGCAATATGATACATGTGACAAAAATCAATCATCTTTTTCGAACCAAATGCAGCAGCATTATCAGTGATAATTTTCCTAGGGCAGCCAAATCTAGATAGGATATGGTCTTCAAGGAATTTTATGATAACAGAGTCTATGGAATTCCTAGAAGGGATGGCCTCTATCCATTTGGTGAAGTAGTCAGTGGCTGTGAGTATCCATCTATGTTGGGCAGATGAAGCAGGATGGATTTCCCCTATGAAGTCTAGGCCTCACTGTTGAAAAGATGCTTCAACAGTGATTGGTTGTAAAGGTAGAGGAAGGAGTTTTCTTTTGCCCTCAAAAATTTGGCATTTGTGGCAGGAAACTATCATTTTGTGAACATCTTAGAAAAGGGTGGGCCAGTAATAGTCAGCTCTAAGGATTTTATTGGCAGTGGTTTTCTAGTAGAGATGGCCTCCACATTCACCTTCATGAAACTCATGCTTGATTCTATCTGCATCAACTTCAGGCAAACATTTAAGCAATAAACCATTGGCATCTTTCCAATATAAACATTCATTCAAAATGCAATAATTTCTAGCTTTCAACTTTAAAAATATTTCCTTTGTCTTAGATAAATCAGGAAGGGAATTGAGATTTGTAAGCACATACAAGATATCAACATACCAAGGTGAATTTTGGAACTGCTCTTCAACAGTGGGGGCAGACAATCCTTCATGTTCATCCAATGCATCTACCATATTTATGTCAAGGGCTTGTAAGTTAGATTTAGCCATTAATTGTGCTAAGCCTTGACCCTTGATGAGCTTAGTGGGTTTGATCTCCAAATCATATTCAAGTAACACAACAATCCACTTGCCTCTTTTTCCATCAGGATCTTGTGACAAAATATCTTTTACCACTATATTAGGCACGAAGGCAATAATATGAGAATGTAAAATATACACTTTGAAATCTTTCAAGGCCTTTACCAAAGCATAGGCCTATTTTGCCATGATATTATATTTCGAAGGTGCATCTCATAATGCCTTGCTGAAAAATGCAATTGGCTGCTCTTGTCCCTCTGGATTTTTCTGCAATAGGACAACAACCACAATATGTTTTAATGAAAATGAGAATATAAGGAAATCTTTAGAAAAATCTGGGCTGATGAGAACTGGTGCTTGGGTGACTGCAATTTTTACCAGTTCAAAAGACTTCTTGGCTTCTAGATTCCATTTAACTCCTACTTCTTTTTTAAGAATATTTGTCATATTTCTAAGGAGTTCTGCTAGGTTGGGTATAAACCTCCTCAAGAAATTAATCTTCCCAATAAAGGACTGCAATTCCTTGATGTTTCTTGGGTGGCTAATCTAAAATATTCCCTCAAATCTCTTTGGGTCTATTTTAATCCCCTTCTCAGATATAATGTGAGCAAGAAGTTTACCTTCTTGGAGACCAAATACTGTCTTTTTGGGATTTAAAGATAGCCCAAACCTTCTGCACTTTTCAAAGACCTTTCTCAAATGTTTAAGGTGCTCTTCATAATTTTTGGAATAGACTGTAATGTCATCAAGATAAATTATAGTTGAGTACCCTATTTATTTCGAGAATGCAATGTCCATGGCTCTTTGGAAGGTGGCACCAGCATTCATTAATCCAAAAGGCATCTTCACATACATGAAAGTTCCCCAAGGAGTGATGAAAGCTATTTTAAGCTGATCTTCTGGGAGTACTAATACCTGATTATACTTTGAAAATCCATCTAATAGAGAAATCCTCTTAGAACCAACTACCTTTTGTAGGACGTGTTCCATTTTGGGTAAAGGGTAATTGTCTTTTAGCGAGGCTCTGTTTAAGTTTCTAAAATCAATGCACAGCCTAATTTCTCCTGTCTTTTTCCTTACAGCCACAAGGTTAGATACCCAATCTGAAAACCTCACAGGGATTATGATTCTAGCCTCATACATTTTCTTAATTTCCTTTTCTACCAGAGGCAATTGTACAGGGTTGATTCTGCGTAGTTTTTGCCTAAAAGGTTTCTGGTTTTCTTTCAATGGGATCTTATGCTAGATGATCTCTGTGTCATAAGCTTTCAAATCCTCATAGCTCCAAGCAAAAACATCAACAAAATCTTTAAATAAATCAATGTATTTCTATTTGATATGTGCTGGAAAGGTTTTAGATAATTTGATCATTTTAGGCTTGTCCTTGCTGCCTATATTGCATTCTTCCACATCAGATTTAGTGGGTTCTATGGTGGGCTTCTTTGCCACATCATTAAAACCGAAAAGGTCCTCTAGGGGTGCTAGTCCTCTGGGTATGTTTTTTGTCTTTAGATTGCACTACCTCTATGTCTTCTTTATCTGCATTCTTGTATTCTTATGTTTGATTCTCAAATTCTATGGTCAGCATGTTTATTTCTGCAATAGGGGATGTTTAATCTTCATCAGGGGGTTCTTCATCCGAACAGTCTTCGTCAGACTTGAAATTTGAATCTGGTAATTCAAACTCATTCCTAGAAAGTAAGAAATCCTCTATCTGTTTGTCACCTTCAAAGACCTGCCAATATTTTTCATTATCCGGTACTGCTGGTCTATATTTTGTTTGAACAATGAGCTGTTTGTCACTAAGTGGTCTTTGATTTGAACTAGCAGCACAAGCTAAACCATTTGCAAGTATGTTTTGGCTTCTAGGGACAAATACAAGCTCATATTCTACAAATGTTTGCAAAATATCCATGGCATCATTCCTATATGCTCTTAATCTGGGATGTTTTGCAGTGTACTCCCCATTTATTTGTTTGATGACCAGTTCTGAATCTCCATGAACCACTATCCTCTCAGCTCCTAGTTTCTTCAATAGAAGTAATCCTAAGAGGAGAGATTCATATTTAGCTATGTTGTTTGTGCATTTGAAATTTAGCTTGAAGGCATGACTCTCAGTGTAATCATTTTCAGTATTGTGCAACCATACCCCAGCTCCTGCACTTCTTATAGTGCAAGATCCATCAAAACTCATGTTCCATAAGGGGTTGTTCGCAGATTTGTTATCAATTTCCTCCTTACTGTCATCTCGTTTGTTGAGGTTAGCAGGCTGATGGGTAATCTGCAGTCTTGGTTTTGATTTTCTAATTCTGCAAATTGTTCCAATGTTTTTCCCTTGTTTTCCTCTGTATCCGGAACTGCCATTATGTTCAAATTTGTGGCCTATACTCTGCTATTCGGACTTTTATTCTCTAGCTCTTGCTCATCTGTAAACTCGTCATTGTAAAGGATAAAAGAGTCTAGGCCTGTATGGACAGAGTAAAGAGGGGAATTCTCTGGTTTCTCTAGGATGCTAACAATGAATTTCATGTGTGCTTCCCTATATAGTCTTCTAGGTTGGCTAAAGACAGGGATAGTGGCATATTTCATGTCCATTTTCATTGTACCTTGTAGCTTAGCACCCCATGATATTGACAACAACATGCCATAATTGGGAGGTTCATCAGCTACTACAACATCCATTACCATGCACTTGGCTGGGATTTGGGTTAAATTTACTCATAGATATTTGATTAGGCCCGAACACTTCACTCTGCTAGAGTCAAAAGAATATAAATCCTTATATGGTCTGGTTATCTCTAGGCCTAATCTTTCCATGATCACTTTGGGAATGAGGTTGTGTGAAGCCCCTGAGTCATGCATAACATTGTGTATGATTTTTTCATGGATGTTAAGACTGACATAGAAAAGAGGCACCACTCCTTCTTGAAATTTCCCTTCAATTTTTGGGCCAAACAAGAGAGCTGGTTGATCATCATTTAAGTTGACAGAGTCACTGTTTTCTCCTAAGTTTAAGGCTTTCAAAATTTTACTTTTATATACATCTTGGGTGGCCAAATTAGTGAGAGGTACAAAAATTTTGATTTTGGCAATCTCACTTTCCAGACTGAAAGGAGACTGACTCTTTGAAAGGTTCGATTATGTTTTGTTGGTCACTATTTTATTGGAAAAATCAGCTTGCTGACTTTCACTATGTACATTGGTTGAAACTTTTTTATCAGGGGCATTAGCTGCAATGCTAGTGCTACTGGATTCTTGAATAGGTTTATCAGTGGATTGGGTACTCTTAACCTTGGTTTTACCAGAACTTTCAGCTACTGTCTTGGTGTTTTCAACAGTTTCTTTAGAAATCTTTTTAGGCCTTTTCTTTATAGTGACCTCAGATGTTTGGGTTTGGGAGCTTCTGGGTTCTTTTTACTTCTGAGATCATATTTTTCTCGGACTTGCATGATGGCATTCTCGAATCCTAACCTATAGTCTTCAGATTCTAACCCTTCCTCATCCCAATGTGTGTATGAGGTCTGGTTGTCTTCTGTGTAAAAGGTGTGATCTTGGTGATCCACTTCCACCATGTTTATGGTAGTTCCCTCTGATTATTCTATTATTCCCTCATCCTCATCAAGGAAATTTTCTTGGAATGGAGGTATGACTTGTTGGTCAGAGTCCCTCTGTCTATTAGGAGGAGTGTTTCTCCTAAAGTTTTGGTTCTGGTTTTGAGATTGATTCCTATTTTGATTATTGACTTGGAAAACCATTTTCTCCATCATTCTTTCTAGCCTATTCATGTTTTTTTCTAGATCATCAAATTTGGGATCACATGTAGAAGCTGCGTTGTCTTCCCTATAGGTTACCTTCTTCTCAGCCCTCATCCTGGCTCTTTTTTCAATTAAGTTTTCTTCTACACTCACTGCTCCCTTCTTCATGTCTTCTAATGTGTCATAGTATCTCTCCCTTAGTTTATAGGCCATATCAGCATCAAAACCCTCAGGATATTTCACTAAGGCCATTCCTTGAGGAGGTTTCATGTGAGGTGGAAGGGCATTGTAGACACTGTTAAACCTGGTGGAGTAGTCATGAACACTCTCTCGCTGATTTCTTTTAAGATTCTTATACTCTGCTAATATCTGGAGAGGGTTGCTTTTTATTTCCCATTTGTTTATGAAAGTTTTATGTAAAGAGGAAAGGTCATAAATGCTATTAGGAGTTAAGCCTTTAAACCACTTTTTTACTTCTCCTCCTAAACTTTGAGCGAAGATTCTCATCTTAATGGTCTCATATTCTATTTCCATGTAATCAAAAGCATCTTCCATCCTATCTACATGGTGTTGAGATGTGGTAGATTCTGTTCCAGTGAAATGAGGAATTTTAAACTGATAGTCATTGGGTAAAGGAACCAAAGGCCGTGGCAACACTAGGGGAGCATACCATGCTACCATGATAGTGCTTTGTGGAGGTAAAGGATTGGCTTGAGCAGCAGGTATATGGATGGCATAAATGTTTGGACCAAAAACAAACTGTTGAGTAGATTTAGGGTGAGAGAGACCCCAGTTATGAATGAAGTGGATATCAGGAGGAGTTGATAGAGGAGTTTCTTTGTTACTAATATGTTGACCACTATGTGGTGGTGAACTTGGAGGCTCAAAGTATGTCTGATCTATATCACTGAATGACTTAGTTCTTGGTAAGTTACTTGGTAAATCTAAGTCAACTTGAGTATCAGATAGAGCTGCAAGGTTTTCAGGTGCTGAGTTAGCTCTATGAAAGGGTCTGATAATAGTTGGATCCCTAGATGTGGAAAACTTCCTAATAATGTTCTCAGGATTGTCAACTACTTTAGGAGGATTTGGATCAGGATAAGCTCTGGTATGGATTGTTCTTGAAGCCAGTATGTTAAGTTTTAGATCCAAAAAGGAGAAAGCTAGCCAGATATGACAATCTTCAAGAGGCAAACTATCCTCAAACAAAGAAACTTAATCCTCAGAGTTTCCTTTAGTATGGATGATGTTGTAATGAAACTGGTCTCCCAGTGGAGTCTTGTGAAAACAGAGATAATTAGCAGGCATACTGATCACCAGTGAAGTATTTTGGTTATTTAGGAACTGTGGAGTCGCTAGGTGGAAGGTTTAAAGTGTTTCAAGAAGATTTACTTTCCACCATAGTTATCAACTGCCAGATCAAGGCTAATTGGTCTTCTTTGAGTTCTTAGGTATGTTTTAAGGAGTGTTTTACTCAAAGCTCCCCAATGGAGTCACCATTATGTTGTGGTTCTTATGATTTGGAAGATCTGGTAATATCAAATGACAAGACAACATCAAACCACTTTGGGATCTCATGATCTAGCCCTACTGGATCCAGAGAGGGATCTCTCTATAAGGTAAAGAAATAATGTATCTTTAAAGGTCATTATTAAGGTGCTAGGCTAGTTATAGGGCACAAGGGTTTTTGTTTTGTTTTGTTTGTTTTTTTGGTGGAGAAACATGAAAGAAGGGTCCAGTGTAAGGTAAAGAGATGAGTAGAGAAGGATTTTGGCAATGGGGAGACAATTCAAAGAGAACACAAGTCCATTGGGCAATGGGGTCATAAAAGGGTTTACTTGCAATTCAAATATCCAACGCTTTCACAGGGCTAGTCATCTAAAACAGAGGATCTCTTAAGATGATAGTGTGGGATGAAACAATAAAGAAATGAAAGGGAATGACAAGGAAAACCTTCCAAGGTGACCACTTCGGAGTAAGTCTAGGGACAAGACATGCCTTATACCTCTATGATCCTAACTCCTAATGAGGCTAACTCTGAAGACAACAATCCAGTAGTCCTCCTGACTACTTTCAGACAATAGAAAACATTTGAGGTCAGACACAGAGTGGAGTCTAAGATCAGAGAAAGAATTTTAACCTTCTCTTCTTTGGCATTCAACTCAAGGGGATCTTAGAAAGGCTGACTGTTGGAAAAGGAACTTAGGGGATAGGAATAATCACTAAATCTCCCTATTCTCCTTCTCTTTCAGCAAAACCAAACAAGAACATCTGAGAAACAAACTCTAAATTCATACATCAGTAAGCATGGACAAACCAACTTCTATACTGGTTAAATTATGTTGAATTTGTTCTAAGATACACAATTAGTAGAAAACATAAAAATGAGAAAATGTAGTAAGCATTAGGGTACTTGCAGCAGTATATCCTAAGCTAAATTTACTGTTTTCTTATCAGAGAAAATGAACATGATGTTAAGCAGAGGGAAACAATAACAAAGAAAGAACACATCACCACTGATTTAGATCAAGATCCAATGAACATGCTTGTCATATTAGAAGAGCAAGACCAGTCACATACATTCTTGTCCAACAGCTGTATATCATCCAGAAATAATCTCCTAGCCTATTTACAACTACTACTCATAGAACTCTATCTCAATGAAATAGCTTACAATCAACGGCCAACCAACATTTACAATGTATTTCTTGTGAGTTCTTATAGATTACAGAGTGATAGTAGTGGCAGATAGAACTTAAATGGTTCATTAAAACAGACGGAGAGGTGTCTATGAAACCCATTCTATTTTAATATCTTTACATTGACTTTTAGTACCCTTTAGATGAAATAGGGGACTTTGACAGGTTGATATTAACTCCATGGGTATGCTCTTGGAGGTACTTCTCTGGCTGTTGGTACTTTGAGACAAGAAAGGATGAAGATTTTCCTTTTAGATCTTCCATGATTTGTAACTAATGCATTGACTGTTCTAGGAGCTTTTTGTCAGAATAATAACTGTTATGGGCTCGATGTAGAATAGGAAATGCTGTGGGAACTTGTCCTTCTTAAGAAAAGAACATTCTTCTGATATTAGATCACTGACATGGCTTTGATTGTGTGCTTTGGGCTTCATTAAGCCTCCTTGATCATCTTCGGTCTTTGAACTGTATCCTTTATGTCTGTAACTATGGATTAGGCCTCTTAGTCTTCAATATCATGCTTTTAAATCCTTTAATCTCTTTTGATACACTTTTAAACCTCTGCTGATCTGCGTTTGTGAATATACAGGCTACATAGGCGTTGGAGAGTTTCTGTCGGGTTAATAACACTGATATTTCAATAAAACATGTTTTAAAATTTCTCAGTGGTGCTTTCCCTGTGTTCTTCAGCATCTGTGATGGTCTTTCACCATGAATGTGATTGTGAAAACATTGCGAATTCGTCATGATTTGAAACCTGCAAAAGACGAGAAAAATGTTATGAAAACCAAAGGGAGTGGGGGGGAGGGGGGGGGGGGGGGGAATTGCTTCAGAGGGCCCAGGAGGATGGAAAGGTATTGAGGGAAAATGTGAGCGCAATAGAAAATGGGCTGAAAAACATGGCGGAATGGCGAAAACAGGTCTGATGAAGGTTGAGTGTGAGGTGAGTTATGGATCATTGGATTAGATCAATTGATGGTGATCTATTGTTGAGATTAGTCGATGTAGTCATTTGGGTGAATGGAAAAAGGATGGGGTGAGATTAAATGTGGGCTGTTTGAATAGAATAATCGACGGTGGAGATCTGCGGATGGAGTCATTGGGGAAATAGATGAATGGTGAGTGAACGGGGTTGTGACATAACGTGAGTCGTCCGATCTCAAAGATCGACGACCAAGATTAGAAGGTGAAATGACTCTTGCAAATGATAGGCCGTAAGGCGGAAAACCGACAATGATTTTCGCAAAAATTTTGGGTGGTAAGCAGTTTGCCCCAAAAAAATGCGATACAATACAAAGTTTGACACCTGTCCCTTTAAAAACCGCCGGTTTCGGAAAATTTTCGGGGATTAAACTCTGGGCACAAAAATTTTGCGAAATGGAACTTCAGCCATCGGATCAGAGGGCCTAGATCTGACGGTGCGGAAATATTGCGATGGGAAATTTGCACGGATGAGAGGAGTGGTGGGCCCGACATTAATTCTGTCGTGTAGCGGGATATTTGAAAGGTGGATGGGGAAGATTGGGTCAGATCTTGGTCGTTTGATTCTATGATCGGACAACGGAGATCAAAGAGGAGATGGGTTGTACAAATAGAGGAAAAGGCAAGGTGGGGGGTAATGCGGGGAATGGATAACCCGATGACCGTTGATCAATACAGATCGACGGTCCAGATTAATCCAGGGCAAAACGTCAGGATAAATGAAAAATAGAGGAAAGTAAGGTTTGGGAAGAGTTTTTGAGCCCTTTAGCGCCTAATTGCGGGGCTTCAAGTCACATGAGGTGGAGAGCTAATGGACATAAGCCCTCGAGGGCTTAAGGGTATTATAATTTAAAAAGGTTGTTTTAGGCCTAAAATTAGTACTTTTTAAGCCAAATGAGGGGTTTCGGTAGGCAAAAGAAGGGATTTTAAAACCAAATAAAGGGTAATATAAGGTTCAAAAAGGGATTTTAGGAAGATTTAGAGGTTAAATGGAGGGTTTTTAGGAGTTTTTGAAGGGGGAAAAAGGTGGTGAAAGTGGAGATTTTGTGGGGGTGAAAAGGAGAAAATGGAGGCCTTTTAAAAGCAGTTTCTTTCATAAACAGTGAGGCTGATCAAATGGAAACAACAGTGAATATTTCTTCAAAGGACAGAAGACACATAAGGCTTCAAGAATAATAAATTTTCAAGGGAAATGTTTCTCTTGAAGACTTAGAAACATATTTAGCCACTTTTTTGCTATGCAAAATTTTTATGGGTGGCTAACAATATGCAACAATTAATGTAGAAGCCTCCACTCTCTTGACACGAGGCCTAGAGACGTAACCCATACTAGGTGAACTCCGTTTTAAATGTTTGTGTGTCCCTGATTTGATGGTTTTCATTATATGTTCTCTTCTTTAAAGCATGCATATGTGGTTGTTTTATGTTCTTTCACATGCAATTCTGATAACATCACAAAAGTAAAAGGTCTTGGTTAATTATGGTAGGTGAACAGATCTGGATACAACAAGTGATGCCCACTAGGATATTTTCCCCAACATTTAGGTTGGAATAAATTTCACTTGCCCGTGGTCTTATTTTACCTTTATTAACTTTTATTACATGAAATTTTAACCCAGGGCTATTACACTGCAATATTTTTCATCTAGTTCTGTGCGAGAGATTGCGATATTTAAGCCACTTTTTTGGGGCTACTCTCCAAACCACTAAAAAAAACTTGACGAGACTTTCCAAGACAATAAATGACACTAAGACAAAGCCTCTAACAAAAAAATTGATCAAGGAATTGACCTATGAAATCCCAACCATGATAGTCATTTCATCAAACACATGATGAACATGAAATCTACAGGTCATAAATACACATATGAACATAGGAGCCTTATACTTATTTGAGAATTGTCAAGAAGGATTGATGTCTTCTCACATTAGTTGCATTATCACCTATTAGTTCATTCATTCATTATTGTTTCACATAATAATAAAAACACGATGAGAGCCATACATCATAATTGTTATAAAACATGCTTATAACCAACAAATAACCAGATATATATCAATTAGGAAATAACCATTAAAGACTCATAAAATCAAGTACCTTTAATCATGAAAATACCAAGGGAAAAAATAATCTTATTAACATATGCAAATCCAACCAAATTAGGGACTTACATGTACCATCCGACCATATACTAGCTGAACCAACTTTATTTCAGTTAGTCACCCTTGTGCCATATTCCAAGCATGAACGTGGTATCTCACAGAACATCTCAAAAAAACCAAACCAAAGCTTCTAGAGGCCAAACAACCCCAAACCTGAACCACTGATTCCACCTCAAAGTCAGACATCCCTAACCATAACCATATTGGTCTCCACCCAAGTTTTCCAGGGCTCTAGAGCATTTGTTCCAACTAGGGCTTAGAAGACTAGTAGCTTAACCCACAGTTGTTGCTGATATTCCAGAGATTTTTTCCAACCAAGATTCCAGGACTAGTAACTCAACCCACCAAGGGATTCTATAGTGTTTGTCCAACCAAAGCTTCAAGGACTAGTAACTCAACCTAAGTTGTTAAATGGCTTCCAAAGTGTTTGTCCAACCAGGGCTTCCAAGAACTAGTAACTCACACACAACCAAAGGAATATGAGAAACAACCAAAAAACAAGAGGAAAAGAGCCCACAACACCATGGCTATCTAGGAAATGGAAAGGCTAGGAATTACACTGTCAATCTAGGAAATCCTCCATGCCAATGACAAATCATAACCAAGAAACCAAATGCATGTTTCATGCATGCTAAAACTAGCAAGGAAATCATACATGCAACTCGGCATTTGCAAGGAAAACCCATTGTAGATGTTGATCCCAATATCCTCTTGCGCTTTCCTGCTCTTCTTTTGACTTCTTTCTCCAAATACAATGTATGCCACACTCCTCCAAGGTTGCTCCAAGAAAAATCTAAGTGTCCAAGAGTATAAGAGAGAGAGAGAATAGAATGAGAGCCATAAGTGAACTAAAAAAAGTCCCTGAACTAATCCTTAGAAGCCTTTTTGTTAATGAGGGCTCAATTTTATTCATTTTCCACTGTTTTCCTTTATTTTCCTCCTCACATGCAACCTGTTATCTTTCACCTCCCTTGTCTCCAATTTTCCATTATTTTCATAAATAAAATTCCAATAAGTGCCACTTTTTCATTGCCATTGCCTTTGCCATTTTCCCATTATCCATAGTAAACCTAAGTGACACCCACTAAGTTTTTTTTCCCACCATTCAACTTAGAATACGTGTCCCATCACCTTGTTCTTATTTTTCCTTTATTAACTTTATTACATGGATTTTTGAACAAGGTTGTTACAGAACCCTCCCCCTTGGGGGAACACCATCCTCAGTGTTCAATGACACCTATAGATAGTAATACCTTTGAAAACAAAAAATACCACCTATGGAGCTTTATAACACAACTCGTTGCAGTATTTATAATGATCGTTGCTAAAGATATGACAATCATACCATTTTTTGGAGTGTTATAACACAACTCATTAATATATTTACAAGAATAACCACATATACACTTAAGAAAATTTTCTTCAACCAAAAAATAATCATATTGTCTATGGAGCTTTATAAATCCATCTTGATATAGTATTTACAATAATATACACATATAAATACACACTTTTCTAAACCAACAAATAAAAGGATATGATGCCTGCATAAATCAATAAGGGAATTTAGAGGCTCATGCCTCCCCCCTCAAAGTAGTACCAGGATTAACCTCCTTTCCATGAAGTCCAAAATTCACTTCCAAATTCAAATCTGCATCTAATGTCCAACGCTACAATCTTGTGCCACTTGTCCTCTTAGTGAACAATTATCGGCTCATTGTTCTTGCGCACACTCCAATGTGCATCTGATTCCATTTGGAAATGCTAATGACCAAAAAGTATCCACCCCGACCTTCCCTTCTCTGCTACATAGTCCCTTGGGAAATCCGGTCACCCCCTTCAGTGCAATCACACACCTTTCAAGTTCCGCGATAATCCCCTTCTATTCTACACAGTCCCTCGGGAAACCCCTCCCTTGGAAAGGTTTCCTCACATAGAAAGGTCCAAAAACCAAGGAATATACCTACCTCAAAATCATCATACTAGTCATAGCATGCTCATGGAAATAAATGGACGTTATTGGGTACTAGTTTCCCATAATAGCCCTACTCTTGAAGTGCTTTACCAAAATACAGTTCCCTGTTCAATTTCTTTCATTGACACTGCTAATTCTTGAAATCAATTTTAGCCACCCAACTAGGAATTTCCATGCTTTCTTGTACCAAGCACATAATTCCCATTAGATTCAAAATGAATTAAAATAAATCCAAACCATACCTCATTGGTAGATCGTCAACAAGGTGAACCAAAAATCTTGTTTACTTCCTATCACAGTAAGTCAAACTAGATGTTTGATCAAATAATAATGCATAAACATACCACATCCAGTTAGGTCAAAGCGTAACCATCATAATCAAAATCATATATCACATGTAACTATCATAAAGCAAAATCATATATCATATGCATAATAAAACTAAAATAAAATACTGAAACTTATCCTTTAATTGGTTTGTTTCTTCTACCTTCATTCTTTGTCCTTTTGTACACACAACATATCGGTTACCACATCCTGCAAGCACCTAATTATTTCTCTTCTCTTAAAGAACATATGCATATACACAACATACAACATCACACAATAGATGCACCTATCCCCAACATACAACAAAACACATAACCCTACATTCGTTGTACAACATAACACATACACCTACACTCGGTGTACATCACAACGCATACACCTACATCTGGTGTGCAACACAACACATACACCTACATCCGGTGTACAACACAATACATACACGTACATAGAGTACACCACAATGAATGCACATGTGATGATACCACGACTACACAATGCACATACGCTGTACCACATGTACACAACACAACATGTACAACATGCACACAATAACACATATACATTAGTACCATATATACAACATGTGCACAACATCACATGTACATCACACCACCTGGACAACATGTGCACGGCATCACATGTACACGACACCACCTGCATAATGTGTACACAACACCACATTTGCAACACCCCACCTGTACAATGTGTACACAATACCACATGTACATGGTGCCACATGCACGACATGTACACGACACCACATGTACACAACACCACATGCACGACATGTACACAACACCACATGCACACATCACCACATGTACAACGTATACAAAAAACAACATGCACACAACACCACTAGTAAAATCACACACACAACCCCATATGTACATAGCACCACATGTACAACATGCATACAACACTATATGTACATATAACTACATATGCAACATGTACATTACACCATATGTACATAACATCGCATATCCAACATGCACACAATTCCGCATATCCAACATGTGCACAATACGATATGTACACAACACCGCATATCCAACATGTACATAACACCCTCTATACCTAGCACTGCATATGAAATATACACATAACACCATATATACAACAGGCACACAACATCATTTGTACACAATACTACATATATAACATGTACATAGAACCATATGTACATAAAACTGCTATACAACATGTATGCAAAACCATATGTACATAGCACCGCACATACAACACACACACAACACTCTACGTACATAGTACAATATATGCAACATGCATGCAACGTTATGTGTGCAAAGTACCACATATGCAATAGGCACACAACACTACATATGCAACATGCACACAACACCATAAGTACATCATGTACAACATATACACCATTGTAGTATTGTACACCCAGAAGCCACTTTGTATATACCAGGCAACCTTGCCTCTAGTGTCTTTCCACTACCCATGCTTGTCCCAACATGTCGCAAAGCACACTACTTTCATTCCCCCGATGTATCCCTAAGCATAACTTGTCCATAACATATAAATAGTTTAATCACATAATATCAATTCATAACCACATGACACTGAACTTGTATATTTTTCAAGACTACTCTTCCCACTTGATTCCTCATATCCATGAACCTCTTCATGCCATTCACTTTCATAAGCAATCATTCCTCCACAAGAATGATTCCTAAAAACCCTCTCAGATAGTGACATAGATACATAGATACATACATATATATAAAAATTAACATAAAACAATCATGATCCTATCATACAATGCCATGCACACATACATATATACATATAAAAATTATTATAAAAATAATCATGATCACAACACAATTACTAGATATCATAAGCTCAATATTAAGAGAAATCCCTTTATCCGCGCACCACATGGACAACATTGAGAAAAATAATTCCCAATGCAACCAAGGAATATGATGCTTAAAATCCATTTGATTTACCTTTCTTGTAATCTTTGTCATGAATATCCTACCACTATCCATTCGTCCAATGGACCCAACTAACCCAACCAACTGCCACGTTCTTACCTTTAGCTACCCTTGTTCATGCACTGAGCTTCATCCGAGCCTTGCATTACCACATAAGTTTTATTTAGCTCTACCCGAGCTCCATTACTTTCCTCTTTCCCAAATCAGTTCCAAAAATTCTCATAATATAAAAGATAAGAACAAAAACAAACAAGAACAAATCCATGAAAATCGATAACAATACAACACCACAAAAAAGTGGTATGTCCATACACTAGACGTAAACAAATTCGAAATCAAGCACAACAAATCACAAAAGACCAAAAGCACAAGAATAGAAATACACATTATGAATCAATCCCCATGGTTCCCAAAACCTCCAAGGGAAATCTCAACTCGAACTTTCTTTAAGATTTCAAGGTGGTTTCTCTTGCCATGCAATGCCTTGCATCATACTTCCATAAATACATAACTGTTAGTGCATAAATAAACATAACAATACACCAATTACCTTATCTTGTTGTGGAAAGCACACTACCTTGTAACCAAACACATCCATGCCATCTCTCAAGGACTTCAATTCCTTGACGAATCCATCTATCACTAGAAACCAATTTTTATACCTATCAAATACATGTTCAAGAATATAACACATATCCACATAAAGTCACACAAAATCAAGGTTAAGAAAAATTCCTGTATTCAAAGCACTCATTTGTTTGGAATTAGGGTTTCCAAACATAATCAAAGGAATTCTCACCCAATTCCTTTATTTCACCTTTACCTTGCTACAACTGAGTCTTATTATGTATTGTCATGTCACCCAACTGATAGGTATATAAACAAATCAACTATTACCTTGTCATGATAATACCAAGCATGTTTCCTGCAATTTTTCACACATGTCATTCACATGTTAAAAATATCAAAACATCATGCCTATTAATTTGAAATCAACCTTTACCAATACTAACAAACATATAATAATCAACTAACAGTCATTAATCATACCACTACAACTAGCACCTACTTACACTCAAGCGCACAATTGTTTCAACACATCTATGTTAGTAAAACCATCTTAAAACAAGATCATTAATTCATGCAATATTATAGAAATATACTCATATCCTATGAGTAATCAAACATTCAAATAATAGATAGATGAAATAATAGACACCAAAAAATCCAATACCAGATATACAACATAAGTAAACTCATACCTTAATGTATCTCAGGGAGACAATCTTGTCTGCACAATCAATATATATTAGCACAATATAACTTCACAATACATCAAATCAAACATAAATAAGGTCATGATATCCGTAACAGTAACTAGCTAACATGTTAACATCATAAAATCATAAATAATTGTCATTTATGCATAACAATCACATATCCACATCGAGTCTATATTAATACAACACAATATCACAAATAGGTCGACTCATACCTAAATGTGTTAACCCTAACCATCCACATAGGCCAATATAAATTAGCATGATATATAAAACATCAATATCCTAAGTACAATTACCATAGCCATCATGAATATGACCACAATAAATATACCAACAAGCTACTACCATTCATGACTATCTGTCTCATGTCCATATGACTATACTGATAAAATATCATTTATCATACATGTAACCATAATAACAATAGAATGACAAGCATATAAGTAACCCTAATTCTTATAACAACCATTAACCACATAAATACATGCCAAACATACAAACCGTTATGATTATATCCTCTTACCCTAAATATTAGTGTTGGAACCTCGCTTTTATGGTTTGCTTCTCCTGCTCTATCTAAGCCAATATGTCAACATCATAACATACCAACAACATCACGATGACCAAAAATGAATACAATGACCTCATGGACAACACCCTTAACCATGACAACATATGCATAACAACATATAGACATTGACATGCATAACCAATGCATAATTGACATACACTCATGACGACCATATTCAACAACAACACCATCAACTTATACATGGAGACACAACTGCAACAATCACCAACACCATGCATTATTACACAATAAGTACGTAAACGACAACCATAAATAACACATATTCAACTGACAAGTATGCATGAAAAACACATTCTACCCATCCAGTCCAAGGGTTGAACCATGCTCTACACCACTCTATAACACCCTCCTACCACACTTACCAATAATTATCGGTCCACCGGGGTATATATGTGATGAAGAGTTAATATGATGTGATTCAAATCCCTAAGTGAAGTTGTTAGGTCCCTATATTACTAGTGCAGTCCCTTATTATGTTAGTGTAACCCCCCTTATTGTTATTGTTGTACCCTTGTAACCCCCAAATTGTTATTATTGTGTCCTTACATTATTATTGTTAGGTCGGCTAGGATTACATTGTCGCCCCACTAGGATTACATTGTGGCCCTATGGACTCCTATATATAGAAAGGAGGTTTTTTCATTTGTAGCATCCAAGAATTATTCATTTATGTAATGTATTGGAGGTTTCCCCCTCAAATTGGATTATTTATAAGGTGTTGATATCTCTTTTCTTCTATTTTTGGAGCTGGTTTCACAACATTTGGTATCAGAGCTTTGGATTCTAGGGTTTTGCTGCTCCAAACAGGTCATCGTGGAATTTTCGCTATCACGTTTTTTCTACAAAGTTTCAGAAGCTGAAATTTTTAGAGTGTGAAGCCGAAATAATGAGGAACATCGTCGCAAAATTTCAGAGCTTGGTTTGCAATATTTTCGGAGATATGATATGTGGAAGTTATGGCTTTTTGCAGGCTCCTGAATTTTACCTAAACAAGTCATCGCGGAATTTTCGCTATAAATATTTTTCTATGAGGTTTTAGAAGCTGAAATTTTCACAGAGCGAAGACGAAATCCTGAAGAAGCTCCTGTAAAAATTTAGATCTTGGTTCGCAATAGTTATTGAGATATGCTCTGTGGAAGTTAGGTCTTTTACAGGCTCCTGAATTTCATCTCAAAGAGGTGATCATGGGAAAATCTTCATAACTCTCTCTCTGAGGATCGGATTGGAATTATGTAAAAAGTGACCGCAAGTACACAGACTGTAGTTTTGCTTCTACCAATTTCAGAGCCGAAGGAGCAAACAATGACACATGTCAAGTTGTACAAGTTCGCTCTACTGAACCAGTCCATAATTAGGTCATTGTGGGAGATTGGAGATAACTTTGTCTTGAAGAATCCAAATCAGGCCAGACCTGTGGTATTCGAAAGAGGATTCAGAGGGCTACCTCAGAGCCAAATTTTAGATATTGAAGATCCGAAACTACAGAGATAATTCAGTTTAAATATCGAGCTACTCAAAATCAAGAAAAAGAAATCTATATTATGACGCATGAAGAGGAAGAATTACAGTATGAGATATCAAAATTACGGTACCAAGTGAAACAAATTTCGATCTTACGAAGAGTAACCGAAGATGACATAGATGGTTTAAAAGAAGAAATGGAGGCTAAGTTGGATGGTTTAAATGATAAAATAAAAGCTAATGTGGATGATAAAGTAGTAGAATATCACATCAACCATCAACAACAAGTTCTCCAACTCTCAAAAGATAACCTAACTTTGGTGCAGAATGAAATGAAACAACATGAAGATCAACATCACATCGAAAGAATTTCTGAAGCAGTCACAGAAATAAGAACTCGACAAGTATGATCAATTTTAGAGTATCTCAACAAGTGGAAGAAATTTCCTGTAGAAGATTCCACATGGGAGCATGAGAATTTTATACATAACCATCAAGAAATAATCAAGCGTTGAGGACGACACTTGTTTGAAGGAGAGGGGCCTGTTAGGTCCCTATATTACTAGTGTAGTCCCTTATTATGTTAGTGTAACCCCCCTTGTTTTTATTGTTGTACCCCTGTAACCCCAAATTTTTATTATTGTGCCCTTACATTATTATTGTTAAGTTGGATAGGATTACATTGTCGCCCCACTAGGATTACATTGTGGCCCGATGGACTCCTATATATAGAAAGGAGGTTTTCTCATTTGTAGCATATAAGAATTTTTCATTAATATAATGTATTGGAGGTTTCCCCCTCGAAGTGGCTTATTTCTAAGGCGTTGATATCTCTTTTATTCCATTTTTGGAGCTGGTTTCACAAAAAAAGTTAAGGAAATGGAATTGACTAACCAACACTTTACAAACCTCCTGTAGGTGCTACAAGACCCCCATGAGCTAATACAACACTAAAGGTGCCCAACCCCTAAGTTAACTTAGAATTTCAATGAATTAAACCCCCATTCACTCCCATGAGAAGGCATGCACATTACTGGGACCCTCCCGCTGCTCCCAGAATTACTGCAAAGGGGAGGCTGCAGAATTTTTCAGCCAGTTTTGTGTGAGAGACTGTGATATTTAAGCCACTTTTTTAGGGCTAGTCTCCAAACCACTGGTGAGAACTTGATGAGACATTCAAAGTCAATAAATGACACCAATAAAAAGCCTCTAACACAAAACATGATTAAGGAATTGACCTATCCAATCCCAACCATGAAATTCATTTCATCAAACACATGATGAACATGAAATCTACAGGTCATAACTACACATAGGAACATATGAGTCTTATACTTATCTGAGAATTTTTAAGAAATATTGATGCATTCTCACATTAGTTGCATTATCACCTATTAGGTCATTCATTCATTACTAATTCACATACTAATAAAAAATGATGATATCCATACATCATAACTGTCATAAAATATGCTTATAACCAGCAAATAACCAGAGATATATCAATGAGGAAATAACCATTAAATCCACATAACATGAAGTACCTTTACTCAAGAAAATACCAAGGGAAAAATAACTCTTATTAACATATGAAAATCCAACCAAGTCAAGGACTTCCACATACCACCCGACCATAGACTAGGTTGAACCAAATATTTCTTTCAGCTAGTCACCCCCGTGCCATATTCCAAGCATGAATGTGGGATATCATGGAACAATTAAAAAAAAACCGAACTATGGCTTCAAGAGGCCAAAACACCTCAACCCTCAACCAGTGATTCCACCTCATAGGCGAGCATCACTAACCATCACCATATTGGTCTCTACCCAAGCTATCTAGGGCTCCAAAGCATTTGTTCCAACCTAGGATTCCAGGACTAGTAACTCAACCCACAACCCCTGTCAAGATTCCAGAACGCTAGTCCAACCAAGACTTCTAGGACTAGTAACTCAAACTGCTAAGGCCTTCCAGATTGTTTGTCCAACCAAGACTTATAGGACTAGTAAATCAACCCAAGTTGTTACAAGGCTTCTACAGCTTTTGTCCAACCAAGGCTTCCAAGAACTAGTAACTCACCTACAACCAAAGGAACATGATAACCAACTAGAAAACAAGAGGAAAGGAACCCACAACACCATCGCTATCCAGGAAATGGAAAGGATAGGAAATCCATTTTTAATCTAGGAAATCCTCCATGCCAATGCCAGATCATGACCAATAAACCAAATGCATGTTTCATGCATGCAAAAAATAGAAAGGAAATTATACATGAAACTCGGTGTCTGTAAGGAAAACCCATTGTAGATGTTGTTCTTGATATCCTCTTGTGATTTCTTGCTCTTTTTTTTCCTTCTTTCTCCAAATCCAATGTATTCCACACTCCTCCAAGAGTGCTCTAAGAAAACTCTAAGTGTCTAAGAGTATGAGAGAGAGAGAGAATATAATGAAAGCCATAAATGAACTGAAAAAAATTCCCTGAACTGATCCTCATAAACCTTTTTATTAGCAAGGCCTCAATTTTCTTCATTTTCCATTATTTTCCTTCATTTTTCTCCTCACATGAAACTTGTGACCTTTCACCTCCCTTTTCTCCAATTTTCCATTATTTTCATAAATGAAATGCCGATAAGTTCCACTTTTCATTTTCCAATGCCTTTTCCATTTTCCCTTTAGCCACAGTAAACCGAAGTGACACCCACTAGGATGTTTTTTCCACCATTCAAATTGGAATATGTGTCCAATGACCTTGTTTTTATTTTACCTTTATTAAATTTATTACAATGATTTTTACTAGGGCTATTATAAAACCCTCCCCCTTGGGGGAACACCATCCTCGGTGTTCAATGACACCTATAAATAGTAAGACTGCTGAAAACAAAAAATACTGCCTATGGAGCTTTATAAAATAACTCATTGCAGTGTTTACAATGATCAATACTGAAGATATGACAATCATATTGTTTACTGTATATTTAGAACACAACTCATTAAGATATTTACAGTAATAACCACATATACACTTATGCACATTTTCTTCAACTAACAAACAATCATACAGTCTATGGAGCTTTATAAATCCATCTTGATATAGTATTTACAATAATACACACATATACATATGCACATTTTCTCAACCAAAAAATAAAAGGATACGATTGCCTGCATCAATCAACAAGGGAATCCAAAGGCTCACGCCTCCACCCTCAAAGTAGTACCACGATTCAATTCCTTCCCATGTTGTCCATAATTCACTGCCAAATTAAAATATGCATCCAATGTCCAACGCTACAATCCTAGGCCACTTGTCCTCTTAGTGAATAGTTATGGACTCATTGTTCCACGGAATACTCCAATGTGCATATGATTGCATTTAGTAATGATAATGACAAAAAAAATCCACCCCAGAACTTCCCTTCTCTGATACATAGTCCCTCGGGCAATCCTGTCACCCCCTTTCATGCAGTCACATATCTTCCAAGTTTCGCGGGCATCCCCTTCTCTGATACACAATTCCTCGGTCAACCCATTCCTTGGAAAGGTTTCCTCACATCGGAAGGTACTGTTACCACTCAAACAAGCACAGGCCCTAAAAGGGATTCCTAAGAGGGAAAATGCTAGGTCAAGGGCAACGATAGAGACTTAGCCCACTGTCACCACAACTAAGACTCCCTGCTATTTAAATAATTTCACCAATGGGAGGAGACCCAATAATTAGGAAGTCACTTATAAAGGATGGATCAAAAAATAGACATGAAGTGACATTAAATACCCTTTCCCTAGGATAGGATTAAGAACGAAGCTTGGTTTCTCCTTAATCAAGGTACACAAATTTATAGGGAAAGGAGGTGAGGATTTGAGGGTTAGGATAAAGGAATATGACTTGAAAATGAGTTTCCCAATCCATAAAATCCTTATAGAACTTGTATTCCCGAGTTTCCCTTGATGAATTTTCTTTGATAAGAAATGAGACCATACAGGGCCAAGTGGACCCAACCTAGGTTAAGGGGATGGATTATAGCAACCAATGATATTCTTAACCTAACCAAGGCAAGGGGAAAGGATCAAACAAGAATTTTATCCTAAATATGTCAAATTGATCCTATGAGGTACTAGCCTTGGGAACACTAGGGAGAATTTTGATCTTAGACATAGGTCTTGGGATATCTCATAATCCCACCATCAGAATCTCTTCAAATTTGTAGGAGACCTTGAGGACACACCAATACAGTAGGACGCAAGAGCTGGAAAATTTTCTATGGCTATTTTTCCAGGAAATTGATGCCCTAGGTGGCCCATCGTGGATAGACCTAGAAGAGGGAGGAAAAGGTGAAAGAATATGGTTTAAATGGCCACCATTTGATGGATCAATGCCTAATTCCTCTTGGGAACATGGATTCAAGGATAATTATGAATATTTACTTCATTTCTTGTTCAAGGAGGCTTTCAAAGTTAACCTTGTCCAATGTTAAGGGAAAGAGAAGAAAAGTGACCTTAAAAGAATTTATATTTCATTGAAAATGGAAGAGACTTATATAGATAACTCGATCTCTAGGACAATTCATTCATCAAACATGATCCATACCCAAAGATAAGTTAAATAGAAACATAATTCCACATTGATGTCGTAAATGCATGCAACAATTAGCCCTAAAATAACAAAAATATCATAACCAATGTATGCAGAAAAATGAGAGAAAATAGCGTTAAAATTGCACTTACATGTAAGAGAATATATCCAAATAGCAAGACATTTTCAATATAAGAAGCTCTAAGATAAGAAGAACCCAATCCATACATCAAAATTCATCAATTATCCAAAATATCTGCCAAGGGAAAAGTGCGAATTTATCTAAGGAGAGAATGATCCAAATATAAGTGATTATCCAAAATGAATTCATCTAACTCCTATTTATGCACTCATTAGGAGTTCAAATTACCTAATGGGCCTACATTATCCCCTAAAATTAAAATTTTGTGTAAATTAACTAACTCTTGGTGACAAGCTCACGAATAAAATAATAAGACTCTAAAATGGTCAAATAATAATCTATGCATGTCGTAGGGCCCTCCAAGAGGCTCGATGAGGTCCATAAGTGCCATAATGATGAATATGATCCTCAAAACTGATGAAAAAGGGGGTGGCCTCTTGTTATCCAAACAATAAACCTTTGCTGCTCCCATTGGGTGTGGGGGCACACCAATGACCTCATGAGTCTCCAAATGAGTCAAAGATGCATGTAGACCATATGTGAGGGCTCAGATGATGGAATGAATGATTCCATGTCAACGTAAAAGTATTAGGACACCTTCCAAGTGTGTGGTGCACCTGTGGGGATAACTGGGCATAATGTACAAGATACATATTCCTCGTCCAAAAGGTGGATCTCATGCAATCTATGAAGATATCTGGGGATCTGTGGAGTGCTGTCTACTATTTTGGAGGCCCAAATCTCTCTACAAACCCAAATGGAAACCATCTGCAATCTTGCATAAGATCAAATGCTTCCCCTGGCCTTCCAGTACAACAAGTCATTAAAGTAATAAGGTAAAAGAGCTTAGAAGCCATGGACAACAAGTGGAAACTTCATAATGGCATGCCCTTCCATAGTGGGCTTTGGCATGTGCTAATTTATCCAAGCTCCAAAGGGGGTTAGCCAAGTACCTTATTAGGTAGTTTCTACCTTTAGAGGGGAAAGTATGTCCAAGGCACATCCCTCAAATGGTGGTTTCATGTGATAAATAGGTGAATGGAATAGGGAATGAGAGGGGAAATCTTGGGCCACATATCAGGGCACAAGGGTAGCTAGAAAAAGGGAAGCCCACACCTGGGTATATAATGTGTATTAGGGAGAAATTGTGGTACATGAGGTGCTCTAACCTTGATTTTTCCAGCCTTATTTATATGCCTTTGTCTTTTATGATTTTTCTTTAATTAACTGCTCAGGGCTCAAAAGATAAGAACATGATGGGTAATATATAGCAATGATTTCCCTGTTTTTAGTAGGGTGGTTAATTTCCCTCGAGGGGTTGGGAAAATCATGGGTTCCTGAATGATAAAGGAGACTCATCTAGGGACTATGGAACCAGGGTGATGGCCATGGCCATGGGGTAGAGATCATGCATTGGATTTTTCCCACATGCTAATTTTGTTTGTCCCAGAAATATTTTGCATCTTGTGGTACATTTTTTCTGTTGAATGTGGCCATTTATGTTTTTACTTTTCTTTGCAGCTGCTTCAACCTCTAGGTAATCATTCCAAGCCTAACTCAAGGCAAGGTTAAGGGAATGAGGAGGCTAACCTTCTGTGGACCTAGGTGGGAGAGATGATGAATGGGGGTATAGTGAATGGAAGGGGAGTGGTATATGTGGATAAGGGAGCGAGACCACACAACCAAAGTCTGGGTTTCCAAACTTAGTACCACACTAGAACAAAATGGTCAGTAAAAGAGATCCCACGGGACTAAAATACAAGATTAAAATCCAAAAGTGGTCAAGGGGACAAAAGAACAAACTAAGCCCACTGTCTTTGCTGAATCCCCCCATCAATCCATTCCCAGAAGTGTCCATGATAAGTAAACCCAATACTCAATCACCGAATGAAAATACATACCTTTAGGTTCGGGAGCCCACCTTCAAACATATGATCAATACATATGGGTGAGGGACCACATGGATGGATCAAGTGGTGGAGAAATGGAACAACGAGCTAGTTGAGGTCTATTGGGGGGCTGCTGGCTGCTGGATGAGGTCCATCATGGAGAATTAAATTCTCCTAGGGATATCACCCACGAGGTGGTGTGTAACTGGTACAAAAACCAAGGCATATCCCTGCCTCAAAACCATTATACCACCTGCACAATGTGTGCACAACATCACATGTACACAAAACCACTTGCACAACGTGTACACAACACCACATGTACATCACACCACTTGTACAACATGTACAAAATAGCACATGTACACACTTCCACATGAACGACATGTACGACGTGCACACAATACCACATGTACACCAGTACCATATGTACAACATGTACACTATACCACCTGCACAATGTGTGCACAACATCACATGTACACAAAACCACTTGCACAACGTGTACACAACACCACATGTACATCACACCACCTGTACAACATGTACACAATAGCACATGTACACACTTCCACATGCACGACATGTACACGACATCACATGTACATAGATCCACATGCACGACATGTACACAACACCACCTACACACATCACCACATGTAAAACATGTACACAACACCACATGCACACAACAGAATATGTACATAGCACCACTTGTTCAACATGCATACAACACCATATGTACATAGTACTGCATATACAACATGTACATAACACCATATGTACACAACACCACATATACAACATTCACACAACACAATATGCACACAATGCCACATATCCAACATGTGCATAGTACTACTATATGTACACAATACCGCATATCCAACATGTACATAACACCCTCTATACCCAACACTACATAAGCAATATATTAAAAATACCATATATACAACAGGAACACAACATCATATGTACACAATACTACATATACAACATGTACATAGAACCATATGTACATAACACTGCTATACAACATCTATGCAGAACCATATGTACATAGCATCGCACATACAACACACACATAACACCATACGTGCACAACACAATATATGCAACGTGCACACAATGCTATCTGTACATAGTACCACATATGCAATAGGAAAACAACACTATATATGAAACATGCACACAACCCTAGAGATACATCATGTACAACATATGCACAACAATAGTATTGCACACCCATAATCCACATTATATCTACCTGGAAACCTTGCCTCTAATTTCTTTCCACTACCCATGCTTGTCCCAACTATGTCGCAAAGCACACTGCTTTCATTCCACTGATGTATCCCTCAGCATAGCCTGTCCATAACATAAACATAGTATAATAACATAATATCAATTCATAACCACATGATATTGACCTCATATATTTGTTAGGACTACCCTTCCCACTTGATTCCTCATAGCCATGAACATCTTCATGCCATTCACCTGCATAAGGAATCATTCCTCCACAAGAATGATTCCTTACAACTCTGTAAGATAGTCACACACACACACACACACACACACACACACATAAACGTTAGTATAAAATAATCATTATCTTGTTAGAAAGTGCCATGCATACATACATATATACATATAAACATTAGCTTAAGAAAAATCATGATCACAACATAATTACCAGATATCATAAGGTCAAGGTAAAGAGAACTCCCTTTATCAATGCACAACATGCACGATATTGAGAATAACCATTACCAACATAGCCAAGGAATCTGATGCCTCAAATCAATTTTCTTTACCTTTCTTGTTACCTTTCTCATGACTATCTTACCACTGTCCATTTGTCCAATGGACCCAACTAACCCAATCGACTGTCACATTCTTACCTTTATCTACCCTTGTTCATGCACCGAGATTCATCCGAACCTTCCATTACCTGCTAGGTATCATTCTTCTCTCCCCAAGCTCCATTACTTTCCTCTTTCCCAAACCAATTCCCAAGATTATCACAATATAAAAGACAAGAATAAAAAACAAAACAAGAACAAAGCCTTGAAAATCAATAATAATAGAAGAACACAAACAAAGTGGTATGGTCTTACACTATATGTCAACAAAGTTGCAATCAAGCACAACAAATCACAAAATACCAAAAGCACAAGACTAGAAAAAAACACCATGATTCAATCCCCTTGGTTCCCAAAAGCTCCAAGGGAAATCTTAACCTGAGCCTTCTTCAAGACTTCATGGTTTTCTCTCTTTCCATGCAATCCTCTGCATCCTATTTCCATAAACACATAACTGTTAGTGCATAAATAAACATAGCAATACACCAGTTACCTTATTTTGTTGTGTCAAGCAGGCTTCCTTGTAACCAAACACTTCCATACCATCTCTCAAGGGACTTCAATTCCTTGACGAATCCATCTATCACTAGAAAATAATTGTTATAACTATCAAATACGTGTTCAGGGATATAGCACATATCCACATAATGTCAGAAAAAATCAAGGTTAAGAAGACTTCCTGTATGTAAAGCACTCATTTGTTTGGAATTACGGTTTCCAAACATAACCAAAGGAATTCTCACCCAATTCCTTTCTTTTAAGGCTTTACCTTGCTGCAACTGAGTTTTACTATGTATTGTCACATCACTCAACTGATAGTTATATAAAAAAATCAACTATTACCTTGTCATGATAATACCCAGCATGTTTCCTGCAACTGTTCACACATGTTAGTCACATGTTCCAAAGATCAAAACATCATGTCTATTAATTTGAAATCAACCTTTACCAATACTAACAAACATATCATAATCAACTAACAGTCATTAATCATACCACTATAACTATCACCTACTTACACTCAAGCACATATCAATTGTCTCAACACATATGTGTTAGTACAACCGTCTTAAAACAAGGTAATTCCTTCATGTAATAATATAAACACATTTTCATATCTTGATAATAATCTGTTGAGATTTTGTGTATTTGGGGTAGCATCAGTTGTGCTCCAGCTCCCAAATTTAGTGGAGGGACTATAGTACACTTGATCTACAAGACCCAGAAATTGATTTGGGAAATTTCATCTGGTTTAGGAGATATTAAATTAATTAATTATTTTAATGTATTTTATAAGTTAAAACTTAGGGAAATTAAATAATTAAAGTGAATTTAATTAAACATGTGATGAAATTATCTTAAGTCACATGGATCAAACCTTCTTTAATCCTAGCCATTGATTCAAGATCTGATCATGGCCGTTGATTTATCAACGAGAAAAGTATAAAGGAAAGGCTTGGGGTCATTTTTAAAGACACACAAAGGTAAAGCACTGAAGCTAAGCTAAGATTCTAGGGAAGGGTTTGCTAAGAATACTTAGAAGTGTTTCAACTGCAGAGAGGGGAATTTAGGCCAAGGGGATGATCTTATCCCGGGGTATAGAATACACAAGAGGCAGAGATAAGCTCAAGGACAACACAGAAGAAGAGAGCAGCAACAGCAACAAGGACAACGCAATCCCTCCAAGGACATCATGATTTTCAGCAGGAAACCCTCATAGGGTTATGCAGAGACCCTAAGGGGCAGTGTAGTGATTGCGTCACCTAGTCTAGGGTAACACAGTCTCTTCCGAAGCAACGTTGAGGGTTTGAGGTGCTTCAGAGGCTGACGTAGAGGCTTTCAGGGGTAGCGCTGGGGTTTCTAGGCCCTAATCTTGGCTGAGTTCTATAAATCCCATTTGAGGGTGTGGATCAGTCATTATTTTGGCCCTAGATCAGCCAGTGAGTTGTAGATCTAGTATATTCTCTATCGAGATTTCTAGATCTGGAACCCAGATTCGTGTATTCAGAAAAATTATTAATAATAAAACCCTCCAGCAGCCAGAGACCGGTTTTCCCGCATTGGGTTTTTCTGGGGACTATTTGTCCAGAAATAACTGTGTCACTTTGTCTATGTGTGCATGAACTTGTTCTAGATCTGGATTGGTAGAGATATGTTATGTGTTTTGATTCAATTTTAACTTGAATTTATTTAGTTAATAACTTGTCTAAGTAGGAGGAGCATTGCCAGATTAACAGTAATAATTTGTGCATAAAGTGTAAAGATTCAGAGATTTCTACATGGTATCAGAGAAATTGCAGATCTAGGAGGGTCACCAGTAGAAGAGACTCAAGGTTCTAGCTGCAGAAAGCAGAAAAAACGTAGATACGAAGGGACATCACAGTTTTCAGAGGCAGATGCATGCAGAGGGAAGGGTGACACTGTCTAGCACAGTCTCCTAGAAAGCCCACACAATTACTATGTAGAGGTAGCTTAGAAACAATGTTGGATTGGTCTGAAGCCAGCCAGTGTGATTCCTATATGAATCTGTTAGATCTAGAAAAGACTGCAGAAAAGCTGTAGAAATTCAGAAGGTGTTGGTGGGGTTAATTTTCTGAAGTTTTCAGATATTTAGCCTTAGCATAAGTGACAAAGAGTGGGAGGAGATCAACTTCTCAGAGAGTTTCTTTCTAAAGGAAACTTGCAGTTTGATCAGAGGATCAAAGAAGACGCTAAATCATAATTGATTTGGTATATTTCCAAGGAGGGAAATCAACTGTCAGAGGGAACAGAAGGTGCCTGTTTCACCAAGGGCCTTAGATCCATTTCTCTAGCAAAGAGAAGAGGAAGTTTCGACAAATTCTGAGCATATGGCTTCTCATGGACTGTGTGATCAGGATAGGCTAGATGGCCTCTCAAAATTTTCAGTTTGGAAGGCAAGGATCCTGATAGTCCTTGAGGCATACAATCTGAGAGATCAAATAGAGAAATCTCTGGCCACACTGATAGATCCAGATCTCCTTCAGAAGCATAAGGAAGCTATTGGGTATGACAAGAGACTAATTATGGATGGTATCAGGGACCATATTGTACCACACGTAGCTGAGAAGAATATAGCTAACGAGATGTGGAAGGCCTTGACTTCCTTGTATGGGGGAAAGTCTGTCCAAAGAAAGATGTTGTTGGAGACTCAGATGAGGTCATTCATGATGACCAAGGGAGAAGACATGGAGCATTTTCTCTTCAGATTGCAGTCAATCAGAGATCATCTGAATGCAACGAGTGCAATAGTGGATGATGCTGTTATAGTCAGGATCTCCCTTAATGCAGTCATGGATGAGTGGGAAACCTTTGTCCAAAGTAACTTGGGCAGAGCGGACCTCCCAGATTGGGACAACTTGTGGTCCATTCTGCATCAAGAAGAACTCTGCAGATTCACCAACAGGAAACACAACCCTGGATTGAGAAAAGTGAATAAGGAAGATGAGGAAGATGCAGCCTTGACATCGAACAAGAAACCAAAGAAGAAGAAGGATCTTTCAAATATCAAGTGTTTCCAGTTTGGTGAAATGGGACATTTTTCCAGCAATTTTCCTAAGAAGAAAAGGGATAAGGAAGCATCTTCTTCCAAAGCAGCTGTGGCAGATGATGGGTCAGGAGATGATGCAACCATGAATGCTCATGAACCATGGAGGGGGGGTGACATGGATATGTAGAGGAGCTACATAGAAGTAAGGCGGGATCCTTGAGAAGCTCATCTCTTGGATCATATGCGAGCTACGACAACCTTAAGACAGTAGCGGGGAAAGTGGAGCAGTAGGTGCATAGATCATAGATGAAGTAGGTAGAGACAGATTTGAAGACTCGAAGGAGCAACACAGAGAAAAGTAGCAGCAAAATAGAAGCAGTAGCAGTGCAGAGGCTGATGTGACTTCAGCAGCATAGAAATATTCAAAGGGACAACGTAGTGCAACAACAACGTGATATATTTTAGCACAAGGGGCTGATGTGACTTCAGTAGTGCAGAGGGAGTCTGATTACGCATACATAGCTATAGTTGTGCATCGTTATTTAGATGCAAGCACAAATTTGTAGCCTATGGATCTTCAGTGATGAGGATGCAGCCCATTTGACTTGTTTGTCAAAGATTGGGCAATAGATTCAGTTGTTTCTCTCAACAACTAAAGTTGCAGTGCAACAGATCAATAGTGGCAGTGCTATGAGTAGCACATATGCATCATATTGAGAGGGAGCTGCAGTACAGGAGTGGCAGTGGCAGTGGTAGAGTGATGTGCAACAGTACAGAATGGCAGCAATAGTGTAGAGTTGAGTGGCAGCAGGCCAAGCTTCAGTAGCACAGATTCAGTACTCAAGGTCATGTAATGCATAGTGTGATGTATTGCTAGAGCACACCCTTGATGCTAAGAGGGAGTGTTGAGATTTTTTGTATTTGGGGTAGCATTAGTTGTTCTCTAGCTCCCAACTTTAGTGGAGGGACTAGAGTACATTTTATCAACAAGACCCAAAAATTGATTTGGTAAATTTCATCTAATTTAGGAGATATTAAATTAATTAATTCTTTTAATGTATTTCCTAAGTTAAAACTTAGGGAACTTAAATAATTAAAGTGAATTTAATTAAACATGTGATGAAATTGTCTTAAGTCACACAGATCAAGCCTTCTTTAATCTTAGCCATTGATTCAAGATCTGATCATGGCCGTTGATTTGTTAATGAGAAAAGTATAAAGGAAAGGCTTGGGGTCATTTGTAAAGACACATAGAGGTAGAGCACTGAAGCTAAGTTGAGGTTATAGGGCAGGGTTTGCTAAGAATGCTCAGAAGTGTTTCAGCTGCAGAGAGAGGAATTTAGGCTAGGATGATGATCTGATCCCAAGATCTAGAATACACAAGAGGCATAGATCAGCTCAAGGACAATGCAAAATAATATATCATCAAAAATAGCAAGGAAAACATAGTCCCTCCAAGGACAGCGCGATTTTCAGCAGGAAACCCTCTTAGGGTTATGCAAAGACCCTAAGGGGTAGCGTAGTGACTGCATCACCTAGTCTAGGGTAACGCAGTCTCTTCCGGAGCAGTGCTGAGGGTTTGAGGGGCTTCAGAGGCTGACGCAGAGGATTTTAGGGGTAGCACAGGGCTTTCTACGCCCTAATCTTGGCTGAGTTCTATAAATCCCATTTGAGGGTGTGGGTCAGTCATTATTTTGGCCCTAGATCAGCCAGTGAGCTGTAGATCTAGTATATTCTCTGTCGGGATTTCTAGATCTGGAACCCAGATTTGTGTATTCAGAAAAATTCTTAGTAATAAAACCCTCCAGCAGCCAGAGACATATTTTTCAGCATTGGGTTTTTCTGGGGACTATTTGTCCAGAAATAACTGTGTCACTTTGTCTATGTGTGCATGAACTTGTTCTAGATCTGGATTGGTAGAGATCTGTTATGTGTTTTGCTTCGATTTTAACTTGTTTTAATTTAGTTAATAACTTGTCTAAGTAGGAGGAGCATTACCAGATTAACAGTAATAATTTTTGCATATTGTAAAGATTCAGAAATTTCTACATAATCAAAAATTCAAACAACAGATAGACGACATAATATACACCAAATATTCCAATACCAGATAGATAACATAAGTAAACTCATACCTTAATGTATCTCAGAGAGGCTATCTTGCCTTCACAATAAATATATATTAGCACAATATAAATTCACAATACCTTAACTCAAACATAAATAACATCATGATATCCATAACAATAACTAGCTAACATGTTCGCATCATAAACTCATAAACAATTTTCATTGATGCATAACAATCACACATGCGCAATCAATTTATATTAGTACAACACAATATCACAAATAGGTTGAATCATACTTGAATGTGATAACCCTAACCATACACATAGGCCAATCCAAATTATCATTATACATATAACATAGAGATCCTAAGTACAATGACCATAGACATCATGAATATGACCACAATGCATATACCAATAAGTTACTACCATTCATGACTATCCGTCTCATGTGCATATGACTACACTAATCAACTAGCATTTATCATACATGTAACCATAATAACAATAGAATGAAAAACATATAAGTAACCCTAATTCTTATAACAACCATTAACCACATACTTGCATGCCAAACATACAAACCTATATGACGTTATTCTCTTACCCTGAAGTCTAGTGTTGCAACCTCGCTTTGAAGATATTATTCTCCTGCTCTATCTAATACAATATGTCAGCATCATAACATACCAACAACATTATGATGACCTGATATGCATACAATGACCTTATGGACAACACCCTTAACCATGAAAATGTATGCATAACAACATATATACACTAACATGCATAACCGACATACACTCATGATAGCCATATTCAACAACAACAACATCAACTTCTGCATGGAGACACAACTGCAATAATAAACAACGCCATGCATACACAAATAGTACATAGCCACAAGCATAAAGAGCACATATGCAACTGACATGTATGCATGACAAACACATTCCTCCCATCTAGTCCAAGGGGTGAACCATGCTCTATACCACTCTGTAACACCCTCTTACCACACTTACCCAGGCTTATCGGTCCACAAGGGTAAATATGTGATGAAGAGTTAATATGATATGATTCAAATCCCTTAGTGCAGTTAGGGAAGTGGAACCGATTAACCAAAACTTTACAAACCTCCCTTAGGTGCTACAAGACCCCTAGGAGCTAATCCACCACTCCAGGTGCCTAACACTTGAATTAACCTAGCCTTTCAATGAATTAAACCCCCATTCACTCCCATGATGAGGCATGCACACGAATGCGATTGTCCAGTCACTCCCACAATGCCTGCAAGGGAGAGACTGCAGTCTTTTTCAACCAATTCTGTGCTAGATACTGTGATATTTAAGCCACATTTTCAGGGCCAGTCTCCAAACCACTGGTCGAAACTTGATGAGACTTTCCAAGAAAATAAATGACACCAATATAAAGCCTCTAACACAAAACTTGATCAAGTACTTGACCTATCCAATCCAAACCATGACAATCATTTATTTAAACACATGACAAACATGAAATATAGAGGTCATAAATACACATATGGACATAGGAGTCTCATACTTATTTGAGAATCATCAAACAATATTGATGCCTTCTCACATCAGTTTCATGATCACCTATTAGGTCATTCCTTCATTATTGTTTCACATACTAATCAAAACATGATGAGAGCCATACATCATAATTTTCATAAAACATGCTTATAACCAGCAAATAACCAGAGATATATCAATGAGGAAATAACCATTAAAGCCACATAACATCAAGTACCTTTACTCATGAAAATAAAAAGGGAAAAATAACTCTTATTAACATATGAAAATCCAACCAAGTCAGGGACTTCCACATACCACCTGATCATAAACTAGGCTGAACCAAATATTTCTTTTAGCTAGTCACCTCCGTGCCATATTCCAAGCATGAATGTGGTATCTCATGGAAAAATTCAAACAAAAATGAACCAGGGCTTCCAGAGGCCAAACCACCTCAACCCTCAACCAGCGATTCCAGCTCACAGTCAGGCATTAGTAACCATCAGTAGATTTGTCTCTACCCAAGCTGTCTAGGGCTCCAGAGCGTTTGTTCAAACCGAGGATTCTAGGACTAGTAACTCAATCCACAGTCGCTTCCATGTTTACAAATAATTTTTCCAAATAGGGATTCGAGGACTAGTTCTCAACTCGCTAAGGCCTTCCATATAATTTTTCCAACCAAGGCTTCCAAGAATAGTAACTCAACCCAATCTGTTACAGGGCTTCTATAGTGTTTTTCTAACCAAGGTTTACAGGAACTAGTAACTCACCCACAACCAAAGGAACATGAGAACCAACCATAGAAAAAGAGGAAAGGAACCCATAACACCATGGATATCCAGGAAATGGAAAGGCTAGGAAATCCACTGTCAATCCAGTCAATCCTCCATGCCAATGAAAAATCATAACCAAGAAACCACATGCATGTGCCATGCATTCCAAAATTGGCAAGGAAATCATACATGCAACTCGGTACCTCCAAGAAAAACCCGTTGTAGTTGTTGATCCTGATGTCCCCTTGCACTTTCTTGCTCTCTTTTTTCCTTCTTTCTCAAAATCCAATGTATGCCATGCTCCTCCGAGAATGCTCCAAGAAAAATCTAAGTGCCCAAGAGTATGAGAGAGAGAGAAAATAGAATGAGAGTCATAAGTGAACTAAGAAAAAGTCCATGAACTAATATTCATAATCCTTTTTATTAATGAGGCCTTTATTTTATTCATTTTCCATTATTTTCCTTCATTTTCCTCCTCACATGAAACCTGTGACCTTTCACCTCCCTTTTCTCCAATTTTCCATGATTTTCATAAACAAAATGTCAATAAATGCCACTTTACCTTTGTCATTTCCCCCTTAGCCTTCATAAACTGAAGTGACACCCACTAGGATGTCCCCCCCCCACATTAAACTTGGAATACATGTCCCATGACCTTGGTATTATTTTTTCTTTATTAACTTTATTACATGGACTTTTGACCAAGGTTTTTACATCAAACCTGCAGAAGAAAAACCCTAGACAAACAAAATAAACCCTAGCCTTTTTTTAAATGTGTGAGAGAGAAATAACCCAAAGAAAATTTTTCTTCATCCTCTTCCTTCTTCGTTGATTTATTCTTCTTCCACCTTCGCTTGAATGAGTGAGTGGTGAATGTATTCCAAAGAGGTCGACTTTACTCCTTTATATAGGCTTCTTAAGGTGGATGTGGCTCCTCAAATTAGGATTACTTGGTATTGATGGGTATTTTGACACTTTTAAGGACAAAAATAATTTTCTTTACAAACTATGATGTGCCTGATGGCGTATTCAACTTATGCAAAATACTCTTTTGAATTCTTGACCTAGGACAAAATCTAGAAGCAATAAATGGGTACTTGACCTATAAAATAAAAGACCTTGAGCATGAAACCCATGCACCAAAAATAATAATAATGATTTTTCTTTCATTTTACAATATATAAGAATCAAAATTACATTTAATATTTATGAAGACCGAACCTAGTTACACATTTTTCAACACTCCCTCTTAACTAGGAAGGTACTCATAAATGGTGCATGGAAATTCTCAATCTGAAGAGATCTCATAAGAAGATTTGGATTGGTAACCCATCTATTTAACATCATATCAACCAAAATTGTCATATATCAAGGCCTTGACTAATAACTCTATCTCTCCACAAGATCAAAGCACAATGCTGGCAAGACCAATGATTTATAGACACCATCATCATTGTATCTTAAGGTACATACCCTAGATGGGTGTTCACAGAGTATGTCCTTCCTTGGAATACATCTTGGATAAATATTCCTCAAATTATATTGGCCCTTGATTACTCTTATCTTGGATGGCCTACCTCATCCTCAAAGAGTATCGAATGCCATATGCTTACCTAATCCTCCATTTTGTATTCCCAAGTGAAGACAAGAATGATGTGCCTATATCTCCCTCTCAACCAGGGAGGAGATATCAACCAAACCAAGCTTGTATCTTAAATACACAAGCTTCTTATTAGGAAGAAATTTTTTCAATATGTCAACTACTTGTTCATCAGTGGAGATATAATGTAGCTGAAACACACCATCTTGTACTAGCTTCTGAATGTAGTGATACTTGTTGTTGGCATACTTTGTATTTCCATGAAACACTGGGTCTTCAAAAAATCATATACAATTGGTGTTATCACAATGTATCACTGTAGGGTTAATTTGTCCTTCAAATAGGTCATATGGACACTTTATTAACCATAAAACTCCTCTGCTTACTTCACAGGCTGAAATATACTCAACCTCAACACTACCCAAAGCAACTATATCTTTCTTTCTACTCTTCCATGATATCATGGAGGATCCAAAACTAAAACATCATCATTTGGTGCTCCTTTAATCCTTCTCATTGCCTCCCTGGTCGGAATATGTATATCCAATAAAGTGGATGTCATTCCTCCTATCATATTTTAGGCAGTAGTGGATTGTTCCTTGCAGATATCTCTTTATATTTTTTGCTGCTATTTAATGATCATGCTTTAGCTCCACCTGGAATTGACTGAGAATATTTACTACAAAACATATGTCTGGTCAAGTATTCACCAGGTACATTAGTGAGCCAATAAATTTTATATACTTGGTAGGATCTAGAGGGCTTTATTCAGAACTCCTTAGTATTTTTAAGTTTTTGATCATCGAGGTGGTCATTGGTTTTCAATCCATCATGTGAAATTTCTTCAACATCTTGATCATATACTTTCCTTGACCTGGATAGATCTCATCATGTCCTTGCCAAACTTCCACTCCTAAATAGTAGTTCATCAACCCTAGATCTTGTCAAATTTTGTTGATATTTTCTTCATACATTATTTAATTCGACCTTCCACACCTGTCAAGAGAATATCATCCACATATAGAAGAATTATTACTAGATCTTCCTTCACAGCCATAATATAAAGGTTCATATTATCATAACTATTTTTGAAGCCCAATATATGTAGGTATGCATCCATCCTATCATACCATTCCCTTGGTGCTTTCTTGAGGCCATATAACTCCTTATTCAATCTCCAAACAAATGAATTTTTGTCTTTAAATTCAAATCCCAAGGGTTTATCTACATAGACTTCCTCATCAATTTTTTCAGTCAGGAATGAAATATTGACATCCATTTGTGGATGTTCCATCCCATCGATGCTGCCAAAGAGACCAATGAATGAATAGTTGTATACCTTGTTATTAGAGCAAATGTCTCTTCATAGACGATGCCTTCTTGTTAAGAGAAGCCCCTAGCCACAAATATTTCCTTATATTTATCAACATTTATATCTGCTGCATGTTTGATCTTGTAGAGCCACTTGGAAGTTACCAACATATTTGTCTTCAAGCCTAGGCATGATTATCCAAACTCCATTCTTCTTTATTGATTGATATTATTCATTCATGGAATCCTTCCATTCTTGGTGATTGACAAATTCTTCAAAAGTGGATGGATTTTATTCTATTAGTTTTTTCATGTAGGATGCATACCCATAATATCATTTGGGCTTATTTATTTTTTTGAATGTGCCTTGAGCTACTCCATGACCTTATCCATCTAATAGTGTAGAATTCAACCAATTAGGTCTCTTTCTAGTTTCGGGGATAACCATAGGTTGTATAGGTTCATAGTGACCTTCATCTTCATGATTTGATTCTTCTTCTTCAAATACCATAAGTTCTTCATCATCAGTTTCCATAGGGATATCCTTTGATTTATTCAATGCAATATTTTCGTCAAATATCAGATCTCGACTGAATTTTATTTGGTGTCCTACATTTATTTAGATCCTATATGCATTATAAGAGTTACTGTAGCCAACACATGTTCCATTCATACCTGATGGATCCAACTTCTTTTTCTTGTCCTTAGGTCTATGAATATAGATATGACAACCAAAAATTCAAAGATGATCCATGGTTGGTTTCTTCCTATTGAACTTTCTTTGGGAGTCTTGTTATGTATTGACCTGTGGGGACTTTGATTTTGTATGTATACAACTGTATTCGTAGCTTCAACCCACATAAATTTTGGTAAATATTCATCATGTAGCATAGCTTTTACACTTTATTCAATGGATCAATTATTTCATTCATCAACTCCATTTTGTTTGGGATTGTATGGGACTATCAATGCCCTCTTATTCCCATAATCCTTACATAAGGTTATGATTTATTTAGATGTGTATTATCATCCATTATAAGATCTTGATATCTTGATTCTTATTTTTGCAAGGTTTCTACTTCAACTTTTAATTCTTGAAATTTGGTAAATACTTTATCATTGGATTTCATTAAGTAAACCCAAATTTTCCTTGAATGGTAATCTATAAATGTGACATAATATAGATGACCTCCAAGGGATTTAGGAGTCATAGGACCACAAACATCGGAATGAGTGAGATCTAAGATTTATTTTTACTTTGAAGCAATGCTTCCAAATAGTCTCTTGGTGTTCTTACCAATGCACACCCTTTTCATACTCCTTCGTGATCTTCTTTCGATTAAGGGATTCCATATACTATTGAATGTAGGGTTGGAAGGATTTTGAAATGGAGATGATCAAATGTTCTATGCCAAATTTCCCATGGGATTCTTTCAATGTGAATTAAATCTTGAGCAAGGGGAGTTAGAAACATGTAGAGTCTTCCTTCACGAATCTCAATCATTCTATAATTTTCTATGCTTGATTTTTTACCCCATACTACAAATTTTCCATCAATGAAAGCCACTCTATCACCTTTATCTTTTAGATTTGAAATGGAAATTAAATTCTTATGGAAACTTGGAACAAGTAGGATGTTGTTGAGATGAATATTATGTAAATTTTTCATAGGGCTACATTTATCTTTTCTTTGATAGTTTCATTTCTTCATTAACACATTAAGTTCACCCCAAATCATTATATCATTATTCATATTTACACTATTAACCATCAACATATGAAACTATATAGAAACAACAATAGCATCATCATCATCTATGTAGTGGAACATAAAGAAACAAATGGAAGAAAATCATGCAAACATAGAGACACCAGGATTGGTCCGAGACTTGGGAAAAACCCACTGTGGGGAAAACCCTTGCAAATTATTCTTCTTATATTGTCATGAAATGATTCAACAAACACGAGTACAATGATCCATTGATCCATATCTTCATAATGTAGTAAAACAACTAGCACAAGCATAATATAACCTTAAACATACTTCTACTGAAGGATCCTGATTCTAAGAATTGTAATGCATTTTCACTTCCTATAGCATATTATTGAACACTGTTGTCACTAAGCGGAAACTTCAAAGAACTATAGATTAATATTTGAGGGCCTTCTGAAGCCCTAGTCGCACCCATAACACTTTGTGCATGTGGCTATGGGTCCCTGGTCGTTACCAAAACACTTTGTGGCTGTGGCTATGGATCCCTAGCTGTTAGTACAACACTCTGTGCCTATGGCTATGACCCATGGGGAGCGCAACTCTATCTGCCTCTAAATCCCTAGATGTTACCATAGGTTAGCATGCCTATGGTTTTAGGTTCCTAGCCACTACCATGCCCATAGTAAGCCCACGTCTATAGCCATAATCCACTAGTTTTGTGCCTACAACCAAAACATAAACCCTATCCTTTCGTGCAAGCTTCAGACCTCTGCGCGAACTCCTTCTATCAAACCTGTGCAAGCCAAGAAAAAATACAAGAGAAGAAGACATATTGATGAATGTTTCCAAGTGATATTTAGGTATCTTCTATTTATAGGCTTCCATAAGGGTACAATTGGGGTTAGGGTTGACTAAACCAATTCCACATGTGCTTAGGCCGACCCATTCCATTATACTTTAATAAATAAAATAATTCAAAAATCAACTTCTTCTTAATCAAATAGGGTTATATTTAGATCGATTTTGGTTCTCTTGAAAACAGGAATCTATTGAAATTATTATATTCATCATATGAGCTGTCCAAAGTGGAATTTGACTGCAGTTGCATAATTTTAACATATTACCTCCATTCTCCATCTCTAGCAAGGTTGTTCCAATTCCTCTCACAAGATAAATTTTATTATTACCAAGCTATATGGAGTAATAATACTTTCCTTTTGAAAATGTGTTTACTTGCTTGTGATGACTGATTATGTGTCTTGATGCTACCCTATCAATCAACCAAATGCTCTCATCTTGAAATGTGACAGTGGAAGCTGAGAAGAGTCCTTTATCCTTTGTATTGATCACTTCCTTCTTTGGATTAAATAGGAGATTCCATACTTATCTGATTCCCTTATTGATATGACTTGATACCTTTGAAAACTTCATTATAAAATTATTCAATGTAGTAGATATCTTCATAATGCTCTCAAACAACCTTAGCTTTGATACCATGTTGAGAAAATTATAGGGCAATGATTAGAGTGATTTCTCTTTCTTGATAACGACTTGTGATGTACTTTTACCTTTTCTTACTTATTAGCTTATTTATTTATTATAATTTTTTTTTATCATAAAAAAATACCAAAACAAGAAGAAAAAGACCACAAAAGATATGCTGCAAGCTAGGGCTAAAATCTCTCCACTTGAGAGGAAAATCCACAAATTTCTTCTCTTATAGATTCTTCAATTGATGAATTCCAAGACCTCTAGACCAATATCAATACCCTCCAAGACTGATTCCAACCCTTCTGGATGATGTGCTTCCTTTTTCTAAGCCAAACCCAGTCAAATATATTATAGTAGCACAAATTCAATCCCCAACTACAGAATTTATGCCTCTACTGCAGGTCTAAAATTTTCGGCCCTCCCTGCATTAGTTGTTGCCACATGTGTGATCTTATTCTAGCCTCCCAAGGATTCCTTAGACATTATCTTATATTTATCTTCCTTATAGAGGTTGAAGATGGATTATTGTGACCTTCACTAACCTTATTTCTCTTCCTTCTTCAATATCAAACTTGCAAAAGAAAAACCCTAGACCAACAACAGAAACCCTAGCCTTCCTTCGCACGTGTGAGAGAGAATAGCCCAAAGAAAATTTTTCTTCATCCTCTTCCTTATTCTCTACCTTCTTCTTCTTCCTCCTTCACTTGAATGAGTTAGTGATGAATTTATTCCAAGGAGGTCGAGTTTCCTCCTTTATATAGGCTTCTTAAGGTGGATGTGGCTCCTTGAATAGGTCGACTTCCCAGATGCCAGGGTGACTTGGTCTTGAAGGGTATTTTGAAACTTTTAAGGAAAAAAATAATTTTCTTTAAAAGTTACAATGTGCTTGATGGGGTATTCAACTTATGACAATGAATCTTTTGAATTCTTGACCTAGGAAAAACCCTAGAAGCACTTGATGGTTGCTTTACCTATAATATAAAATGCCTTCAACATGAAACCATGATCAAATAATAATAATAATAATTTTTATTTCATTTTACAATATACAAGAATCAAAAGTACATTTCATATTTATGAAGACCGAACCTAGTTACACATTTTTCAACTCTTGGGAAGATGCAGGCAACTAAAATTTGTATGCCATAGTACCAATCTTTTGCAACACTTTTTAAGGAGAATAATACTTGGGCAATACTTTATTATCGACCTTAGCTTACTTGAGGGACATTTGTTTATATGGTTGTAGCATTAAAAATACCCAGTCACATTACATGAAAACTTCTTTAAATGCGATGTTGATCTTCCTATTATTTCATTCGATTCTATGCGAGAGGTTATAATTTAAGAGTTGAAGAATTTGTTGATGCTTGATGTGATCTTCCATTGTGTGAACCTTAGAATTTTCTCTTAAATATGATGTGATGTATGGTGGATGATATCCATAAAGTGCCATAAATGGGGTCATTTTTTTTCTGCAATATGAAAGGAAGTGTTATACCACCATTAAACTAGAGGTAACCACTTGAAACACTGTGTGTGTTTATCAAATATAAAGCAATGATGATATCCTTCCAAACATTTGTTCACTATCTCAGTTTTCCCATCAGATTGAGGAGGATAAGATGATTTATGAGCTAATTAGGCACCGAGACAAGAAAATAATTATGTACAAAATTTCCAGTGAAAATGGGATCTTTGTCACTTAAAATAATCTTTGGGTTTCTATGTAGCTTTAGAATTTTTTTCCATAAATGCAATAGAAAATGTACTTTATTTAAAAGTATGAGATAATGCACAAAGGTGTGCATATTTGGTAAGTTTATTAACTACCACCACGATGACACTCTTTCCTTCAAACTTGGTAAACATGTGATAAAATCCATTGGGACCTCCTCCAAATGCTAAATTGGAATGGATAAAGGTGTAACAGATCCAAGGTTTTAATTGTCTCAAATTTATTCTGTTGGAAAACCAAACATTCTTCCACAAAATTCTGAATATCGATATTTGGAATGTGGTTGGTATTCAATCCAAGGTTAGAGTCTCTCAAATATTTATTAACATTACTTTTTTTCTCATCATGAGTTTCATGGAATACCTTTTCACCATTAGTAAGCATTTCTTGTAGCAACTTTGTTAAACCTTCCTTCAAACCTTTCATGTATTCTTTTAATCCATCCTTCAAACCTCCCATGTCTGTGTTTAATCCATCCTTTAAAACTTCCATTTCTACTTTTAAACCATTTCTCAAACCATCCATCTTAGCTTCCATTTCATTTTTTGTTACTCTTTACGAGAGTGAAATTTGTTGCATTTGGTCATTTAATTTTGATATATCATGTTGCATTTATTCCTCTTCTTCACGTGTCATAGTAGAGATTTCTGGTTGCTTACTAGGAGTATCCATTTTTTTTGTTTCAAGGAATATTGGAAGAAAATAATGATATCTATGCTTTAATATTCCCTTTGAATTACTTCAGACTTATTTTTCAAACAGAACTTATGCAAAATTAAAAAAATACACACATTTTTTTTCTTGCTTTTTTGAGCTTGATATTGAAATAATTGTTTCTCTGGGGTCTAAAATTTGGTCTTATGGTAGAAATATGAGTCTTGTTTCCAATTCCACAAGTCATACTTAATATATAAAGTTATTCCATATCTCCCATGATGTCTTGATTATGGACTGGTTTAATAGAGCTAACTTGTACGAGATTCCACATGTCATTGTTTCAACCTTAGGCCTAAAATTGATATAAGAAAAACTAAGGTCCATGCAATTTCATTCAATTTTTACAGAATTCAAATCCGATTCTTGAGAATAAAGTTATGGAAATTTTTCCTAGGTCACCTGTTTGAGACTGAATTCTGGGGCATGCAGAAACCCTAACTTATTTGGACCATATCTTAGAAAATATATTGAAATAAGATCTGAAATTTATACACTAATGTCATCAAGGTTTTGAATCCAAGTGTTACAAATTTCAGCTTCTTAATGTGCGTAAAAAAAAATTTATAGTGAAAATTCCAAGATGTCATGTTTGAAGCAGTGAAACCCTAGAATCCAAAGTTCTGAAACCAAATTTTATGAACCAGATAAAAAAATAGAAGAAAATATACATCAACGACTTGAGAATTGGCCTCTTTAATGGGGAAAACTCCCTTACATCATATAAATTAAAAATTCATGGATGATACAAATGACAATACCTCGGTATATATAGGAGTCTAAGGGGCCACAATATAATGAGAACGTACACAACAATAATAATGTAAGGGGTCAAAAATAAAAATAGTGGGCTGTTGAAAAGTGTAACTAGGATCAGTATTCATATTTAATATGAAATTATGTAAAGAAGAAGACAAAGATAATAAAATGTATTTTTGTTATGCTTTCTTCATGGGTTTCATGAGAAATATTTTTATTATAGGTCAATAGACTTCTTCTTGATGTATATTAGGATTTTTCTTTTGGTTATAAGTGTAATTAAGAGTCATGTATATGAAGTTTCTAGTCGAAAGAATATGCCTAAGGACCTTGTCACCAAACATGGAGTAATGGCTCAATTCAGCCCTCAAGACATCCTCATTCAATGCTGGAAGATAGGCTCCTATTTGTTGTGATCAAGTCGGCCTATTTCCAGTGATTAAAGTTGGCCTACTAGAAATATGTATGGTCTGCCTAAAACAGGCATAGTGCACCATACATATTGATAGATCTGTAGCTCATTTGGTGTGAATTTTTTGGATAGCTCTGTAGTTGTAAATGCGGATCAATGTTGCAGATTAGTCTAAAGTAGAATACGATCAATCTGAGTTAATTGAGATCAGTATTCACCTACAGTTCATGTGGAAGAGAGTTTGTGATATATGCGTAACAAAGTCTGGGGCTAATCCAAAGTAAGGAGCATTCAAAAGGGATGTAATATTCAAACTATCCAAACTAGAAGTACTCTAATGTTATACAATAATTGAATTCTAATGCGTAGATATGAAGTCTGAGAATTAAAATCAATGAAATATGTCTAAGTTACAGTGTGAGAAAGGGAGGAAGGTAAATTTGTGATTTACCTTCCTGATTATAGTTCATACGAGAATATATATAGTAAATAAAGATTCAAAGGATATGAAAAGTGAAGGATGAGATCTTGAATTATCTTGTGTCCAATATCTGAATAAGTAAGAAGGAGTGTTTGGATAATCGAAGACAAAATCAATGAAGATAGACTTAGAGGCCGAGTTCTCTAGTGTTGGTGCAAGTCACTGCAGGTTGGTGCAGAAAAGAGGGATCAACGTTGGAGGTAGACAAAGAAGTAGTGACAAGGTCTTGGAGGCATTCATAGGTCAAGGTTCTGAGTCTTTTTCATGGTAATTGTCATTTTAAAATCTATAAGAAGAATTCCTTACGGTTTTTCCTCTCCAAGAGGGAGAGGTTTTGGCCCTAGCTGGAAGAGCCTGAATTTGTGTTTTTTGTGTTTTGGAAATTTACTTGATGAAAGACAGAGTAAGCTAAGAAGAGAATACATAAGTAAAATAAGTAAGTTCACAATTAATTATCAAGTATAGAATTTGAATTAATCACTGCCCCTCCAAATTCTCAACATGGGATTCTATGGGGCACAACAATAAAAATATGGGGGCTACATGGGAAAAACAATAACAATTGCTGGATACAATAACAATAACAGTAAGGGGGCTACACTAGTAACAACAATAAGGGGGATACACTAGTATTACAGGGACCTAACATGCTCACACATGTTCAATCATTGATTAATTCATAAGCGCTCTCCCTGTATGCAATATTGAACAGGCATATAGTAGTCCATCAAGACGACACCTGTGTAATGTTCAACCCATGTCAATAGCCAATGCACACTCTCCATTGGAATTCACCTTCAGTTTGGTTGTAATTGTATTTCTATTTCCATGAGTTCTCCCAACTGTCACTTTAGTGCACACCTTTGCTTTCACAATTGTCGCTTTCATATTCATGATTGCCACTTTTGATTGTTTTCACTTTAATGAGTGGAATTTTCATGTTAAATTCACTCTAACATGTGTAATTTTCAATTTATTTAAGCATTTTCAAGTGTCCATTTCACATTCTCTTATTGTCACATGTGTCGCTTTTAGTTGTTTTCACTCATGTAAGTGTCACACCTTTGCACATCACTAGAGTAAATTTTGGCACACTATTTTTCATTATGTGGTCCTATATATCATAAAAATGTTATACACATCCTTACAACTTAGCACACCTTTTGTTCACAGTTGACACTTCTGTCACAACTTGTATTCTAAGTGTCGTAATGTGGCATTTTAACTGTCACAATTAGAAATAAGTGTGCTTTGATGTTGTTTCAAGGTGTGACTATTTTCTATGAGTCTTATGAATTCTCTTGGCTTGTACTAATGTAATTCATGTGTGTGATCCATGTTTGAGTCTCGTTCATATGCATTTCCACCTCTTACTCTATTGGTCCCATACTTAGCTAGTTCTGGAGCTCTTCTTGGTCATATCGTGCAGTGCAAGTTGTGAAGGCATTAACCCTCTTACTAGGTGATGAGAACAACCTATTCATGAGCCTCATTGATGCAACCTTTCCCACCAATAATTTTTCACTAAATCCTTCTCAAGGCCATCTCCAATGACCACATATTGAGAAACCTTCCAAGTCTCATCACCTAGTCCTTCTTTCTTGTACTGACTCACTGCACTAAATTTGGTCACCCCTACCTTACATGGAACATATATAACTCATAGCTAGTATACATGACCTATTTTATCCCCTTACAAAAGAAAAATGCACAAGGAAAATTCCCCCCTCTCCTCACAATGCAGTGAGAACCCTCCTAGGCAAGGCGACTTACCTTCTATGGCTTCCCTTAGCAAAAAGAAAATTCCAAATGAATAGTCAACCACCGTTGGGATAAATTTCACTAAAATAGGAGGAAAAGCACATTCCAGACCAAAAATCAGTCATTTTTGAGAAAAACAATGTTTCCCTTTAACCCCCCTCTTCCTTCTAGTGCACAACACAGTCTTAAGCATCAAGCCTTCAACCTTTTTCCTTGTTCTTGCACTATACCTTGAACAATTTATCAAGCCTCTCTCTCTTGTCACGTGGCTTAGTAATAAGGATCAGTAAGGCATCCTCTTATTCCTTGTCTAGATAAACTATGTTATTATGGTCTTCCCCTTTTCTTCCTAGCACATGGCGCAGTCTTAACCAACAAGCTTATCAACCTTGTTCCTTGTGCTTCTCCACTACGATGGACCTTGAAGAGCTCCTTATTTATAGCATATGGTGCAGTAATATTGAACATTGGTGCTCTCGTAAGCCACTGTTGAGCTTAATTTCACCCTCCTCATCAAGCCTTTCCTTTTATCCTTTTCATAGGTCTATCACAAGCAACTTCCCCCATGAGCATAGTAAAGATATGATAGATGATTTCAAAATTGATTCTACCTTGTCATGAGGGATTTCCATTTGTAGGTGTACGTCCTCAACATGATAAGGTTATGATCAAGGAATATTTCAAGGAGAAGAATAAAATTTCATAGAATAAGCACAAAGAAGGACCATCATGAAGACATGAAGTAGATCCCGGATCATGATAGAATGGTGACATTGCATGATAACTTAGGAGGACCCGATGATGATCCAAGGCCCTTTGGAGAGTGAATATGAAGAACAGAGAAGATATTTCATGAATATGAAGTACTCATCAAATATTTCATAAATAATTCAAGAACATAGCAACAAAGAGATCAACTTGGAATTTCCACACCATCACGAAGTTCCATGTCACCATTGTCAAGTTGTGACTTATACCAGTACCATCACAATGTCATGTGTGTCCATGTGTCTTGCCACATCATGCAGAATGTAATGATGTACTTTCAATAAAATGACAAAATATAATGTGTGAAAGTCCATGAGTCACATGTGGAATATGAAAGGTCACATGTTGACAAATGAGTCAAATAGAAGTTAAAGAGTCATTAGGAAAAGTCCAAAATTCTTATAGAATTTCAAATGTCACATTGGAAACCCAAGAGTCATGAGGGTAGTTTAAGAGTCATGGGAGTATGAAAGGTCATCCCCTTTATTAAAAAAGAAACCTCATAACTCAAGAAAAGTCATTTTGGGAGGCTTGGGCTTTGGAGAGCTAGCTTTGGATTCTCCAGCTTGGCATAGGAGAGAAGAACATTCCTTGGAGAAGCAAGAAGTGACATAATGTTCCACTACTAGAGCTAGTGGATCACCATTGTAACTGTGTACTTGGATCTTTCACCTAATAATTTAAGCTCAATGAGCCAACACATTTCATGCATGTATCGTGAATATAGTAAGAATAATATTTATATGTTTGTGGTATGTGTTATGTTCATATATACTAAGGAAATTGAACTATTTAATTTTCTTTGTTACTTATCATGTCGAATGTGTGTTGTATTTCTTTAATTATCGTTGTGTCTATGTGAACTATTTCACTAGATAACTAACAAATATTTCTTTCTCTCATGTGTCTCTCTTAAGTTATTACTATTAATTACTCCTGTCTCCCTCTCATGACATCCTCCTTTTACACATTGCAATTGGTTTTTCATAATGTCAACTTACTTTCTTATTCAAATGTTGTGTGCATAATTTCTTATGTTATCCAATCAAACCAAGGCAAACCTTAAGTTATGATGGTCAGACCGAGACTATGGATGGGGATCCTACTCCAAATGGTGTGAAGTCTAATTGGGACTTCAAAACGAAGATACCCCATATATGTTGGCGGTATCCAGCACCGTCAACACAAGCTTGTTCAGTACCTCGATGAAGTTTCTTTCTTCATCTCTTTGCACAAGAAGTATTTATATTCTTTCACCCTTTTTTTATTTTTAGACTTTATGCACATTTGCATTTAAATCGACATTTATTTTTGCAAGGGAGGAAGAGGTATCCCGACTTATTTTACGGGAAAGAGAGGTTTTTCCTTGTTTTATAAAGACTCTTATATATACACCTCTAAAATTAGTATGCTCTCTCAAGTTTTTCCTCCTTTCCCTTCTCTACTCGACTGAGCTAACACGTTAAAACAAATTAATATAAAATTCCAATTGAAGGAATGAATATTATATGATAGGTATAGGCATCGTAGATCTACTAAGGCTTTCATTAGGGAAGAAACATATTTTATTTCTAAGCATCATAAAATATTAAATATATTAGGCCTTGTTGAAGCCTCGAAATTCACTGCAACAACATTGGGGGTTACCACTCGGTCCAGACCTTAAAAAAACTCTTTTTCCATTTAAGATGGTGGTTCTAACTAGTTAAACTAGGTCCAATTACCTTTTCTCAATCTCTGATGGCTTAAAGTATAACTTTCATTCACGAGTGGAGAAGAGACATCAGATCAGCCTTCTTGCTGATCAGGAAAGAAAGTGATCCTTAAGCTGATATGGGGTCAACCAAGCCACAAATAAAGCTTGCTCTTTTGTGAAGAAGACTTCTAGGAATGTAGAATTAAATCTAAATGAAAAAATATTCTAAAATGCAAGCAAAAGGAACTAAATCCTAATCATATATCAATTAGGAAGATATATATCTAACCCAATCAAGAGAAATATATTTAAATTATTGGGACTTAAATATGTCTGGATTATAATGAATATCTAGTTAACGAAGTAATTTAATTAACTGAGATTATGTATACCAAAACACATTATATTTAGAGACCTCTTAATTGATATAATCAACCAACAACATTCGAGAAGTAGTTCATAAAATGATATTGATTGTTAAATCAATAAGTCGAATAATTAAACAATAATATGAGGAAATAGTTCACAAAATATCACTATTTGTTAAATTAGTATTAAAAGACATATTTCTGAGTAAACAGTTACTTAGAAATCAAAATTCAACCCATAAGAGCATAGATAAATATTAATATAAAATTGAGACACATTACTCATAATGACAATAGTGCACAAATATGAATAAAATGACACATTCCTGCCATCATAAAATGAAACTAGTATTTAAAATAATAGTATTATAAATATCAATTTTCTAAATCCATTTATCTGGCTCTAGTCTCTAATAGTACTCTACAAGCTTTGAACTTATGTTGTTACAACAAGAGTTGTAGTAGTGCAAACTCTACCCATCATACATAATTCAGAATGCAAAAGAAAAACCCTCAATAATCCCAGATATGAGATTTCTATCCTCTCACCTACAACTCTAAATCCTCATTACAATAGTGATTTTTAGGAATTCCATAATTATAGAGAAGAGAAGCCTCCTTAATACATTCTACAATCTACCATTTTTAATATTTACAAAAGAATTCTCAACATGAAAGTTTGTTGAAGAATAAATTTGCTCCATCAATTTTCATTGGCCCAAAATTCCATTCTTATATTTTTGGATCATTCTCATTGATAGAGATATTCTTCTCCTCATCTCTTTAACTATTTTCCTGTAAAAACAAATCAAAACAAAAAAAAAATGCAAAAATAAAATCAAAATACTAATTCTGAAACTAAAACATATCTAATCAAATATAATTACATAAACAATTTAGAAAGAAATCAGAGCTTTCTATTTATTCTTGTGAGAGTCTAATTGGTCAATTATATTATTAACAAATGGATTTGCACTCAGAAGAAGTTGTGGGAAAATGAGAATGCAGAAAATTAAACTCAGAAAATAAATTTTATTAAAAATTTGGAGCTTGATCTTATGCTAGATTTTAGACTCAATAAATGATCAAATATAGTAATGAAACTACTTCAGAAATATTATCCATGATTTTATATTTCCAATGACCCATCTTGGGCCTCATTTGGCCAAGTAAAACTCCATTTATGAGCTTCTAAAGTCAGAGTACTAAAATTGCCAGAATTCTAGAAATTCTGTTGCTTGGGCTAAAATCAGAATTTTTAAATAAAAATATAATCCTAAATTAGATTTAAAATATTAATTAATTAATACTAATTAATTTTAATTATGTTATTAATTTTAATAAATTACAAATTTAATTAAAAATAAAAATTTCAAAAATAAAAAATTAAAAAAATGAGAGTATATATATAATTTTGGGATTTCAGCGTTTCGGCAAAGTCAATATTTACAATGAATTTAATTGCAAATATTGAAATATTATACATATTATACATTTATTTAACCTTGGCAGCAAAAACGATCAAACTTCAAAGGAGTGTCGTTTACAAATCAGTTGAACAAATGAGGTGGAAAAAGTATCGATGGAAAGATTGCTAAAAGTCGAATTCAATGAAATAATCGAAATGGAAATCCAATAAAAAATAAAAATGGAAAAATTGTAGGACAATTAGCTTAAACATCATAAAATGTGCTTAGCCAAAAATTAATAGACAGGGTCCCCGTTATTGAAGTAAATAAGTCAAAAATGGGGGGTGTTGGGTTTTCCCTACAACAATGGTGACACACGGGAAAAGAAATAGTTATCTCTGGTTAAAGATAATGAAATTTGATTTACCCAAAGGTTAAAAATAATGGAGTGCATGAAATTTTCTAACAATAAAACATTTCCATAGGTCCCACATAAATATATTAAATAATATGAGTTTATAAAGATAAGTATTTAAAGCATACTTGAGTAAAAGTCGTGAATCCAAGTTTGGGAAAATTTGTTTTTAAAATTACCTCATATGAAAAATAGAAGAAGCTAGAGACATGAATTTTTTGATAAATAATATGTCCATTTTTATGAATGGTCTCTGACATCGCTTTGCTGCCAGCGAGTCTGAACAATACCCCGACAAAGTTATCTTTTATACCATACAAACCTAGTCCCGCTGCTAGCAAGCGTCCATAGACTTGGAAAGTTTACTTGCACTTCCCATAATTTCTCTTTTGTCACCCTTTTGAAGCACATTTTTGAACTTTTTAGTTTGTGATGTATTCAACGAAAAAGGTCGGATGGTAATAGAGACTTATGTTAATGGACATAATACTTTTATATGTTGACTCCAAATTATTTCCCCACCACTGTCGATCAGAAGCTTTATAAAGTGGAGGGGTGGGAGGGATTCATTGTGTTAAACTCAAATCAGTTCTTTCCTTGAAAAAGTAAACTCAATCACATAGAAAATATGTGTGTTCCTCCATGAAAAATATTTAAAGTAAGAAGGCTTTATGGTTCCATAAGGATATGCCTTTAATGATAAACGAAATTCATTGAAATAGATAGAGTTAAAAGTATTTCTCATGTATGTCAATAAATTTCGGGTGAGAAAAAGGCCTTTGGCATAAATCATGGCGGAGTCACCAAAAATAAAAACAAGACTGAAAACAAATCGAAAATAATTCTAAAAAGAAATCAACAAAAATAAAATAAAAACAAAGAAAGCGAAATTTGAAAGAAAAAATTAAATTTAAAGAACTAACTCCAACAAGATTAACTATAAATAATTCTTCAACAAAAATAAGTAATAGCAGATAATCACGTAAACGCTACTTCTTATGTTGAGATTTAGATAAATTTTATCTTGCAGAGTTATAAGAAATGAGGCTCTCAAAATGTAGAGTGTGAATAGCAACGATGATAGATAATATGCTAAATGAGATCTATCTATGTTTGCTGCAAATTTTCCTTCTTCAAGGTAAAACCTGCATAAAATCATCTTAACCATTTTTTAATAAAAGCGATGCTTGAAGAAATAGTCTAAAGGTTCAGAAACTCCCTAGTTTAGATGATTCGATGAGGATCATTACTGCTTCTTTCAAGAATATCAAAGAAAATTGAAAAAAAAAAGAGAATGAACTTCAAAACTGGTTTGGTAGAGGTGCAAAAGGTTCATGAAGACTTGTAAAAACAGATTTCAAGATTAGAAAAAGCTAAAATCTGAAACCAAAAGTAAATATGTGAAAAGTGGGCACATGAAACTTACCATTGGGGAATTGCATTCAATATTTACCTATGAGCTATTATCTTCTCCAATACTAGCTAACTTCTTCCTTTGATGAAAATGAAGAAGTTGAATTGAGTGAAATCTTATTGACTCAAATCATTATTTATTGAACTTATACTAAATCAAACAACAAACTAGAAGAAAATAATTTTAATGTTCAAGGAATCTAAAATAAATCAAATCCATCAGAAATGAGAATGAGGATATGCTTCTTAATGAATCAAAATGATAAATGTTATTTTTACCCTTTCCTTTCTGAGTTTATATCAGCCCCATTATTTTGAGGTTGATTCAAAATCCCCAAATAATGTAACAATTATATATATGAAGAGGATTTTAATCTTTATACAACTAGGATGGAGCGAAAAAATGAAATTAAAAATAAAAGAGAATTCAAAATGAATTAACCATGATCTATTACCTTTTCCTGTTCCAAATTCGTTAATTATTAGATTACCATAGTGGTTGATCAAGAGTGCCTTTGTGGTAATGAAGATTTTCACTGAAATATGATTGATATAATAAAATGTGCATCCAATAATGAATCAAAGGAAAAAATATAAGCAAACCACAAGTGATGAAATATTTCATTAGCCAAGCAGATTGCCGAGAAGAGTAAAAGAAGCCCATATGCATATGTGATGAAGAATGTATATCCCTTTAGTGAGAAAATCACCCCTTCAAATGAATACTTGGATTTCAAAAATTTATGATTGAAACACATCCAAGTTTTGGATCATGATAAAATTAAAGTAGCATATATATTCAAAGATAATTAGACAAGACTTCATGTCAACATAGTGAATTTTTTTTCTTCGTAAATGTAATGGATATGATAGTGGAAGAAAAGGAAAAGTGAGGATCAAAGAAGTAAATCTTAGAATTTTTTTCAAATGCTTTTGATATTATAAATCCAAGAGACTAGTAAGACAAGAAATTTGAAACTCTAAGAAAAATCTTGAAAAAATGAAAAAGCAGTGGATTGAGATTTCAAATTTCATAAATTAGAGGCTTTAAGTCCCTTTGAAAGAAATGAATATGACTAAAGGGAAAATAATTTGGAAAATATGATGCAATGGTTCAACTCATCTTTGAAATTGTAATATTAGAACAAGCATATATAAACTCATGGATAAGATCTTTCACTATAAGTGTTTTGTGCAAAATTTTTCTCCATTTGTAGCAAATTAGAGCAATAATAAGCGTAAGCATTTGGTTCCAACTGCACTGATGAGAAACAAAATATGATCATTTAGTCATAATGCTAGTAAAAATATTGGAGAAATATTATGGCTGTAGCTTTGAAACATGTAATATTATGACCTTTCGATAGCCCTTGCTTAAATATATGAGCATAAATGAATATCGGAGGTCCTTTATCGACATTTCAATATTGGGTGTTCAAAAGGAGAACAACTTATTGGAATTCGCGATATGAGTAGCGAAAATATATATCAGGGATCTTGTATCGGAGGTATTTGGTTAATGCTAATTTGAAAACCTCCGACGTATGAACTGCGATATGGAATGGACCCGATATTTTAATTATTTGAATTTAATTTCATATCGGATCAGAGACATCATAATTTTAAAACATATGCCCCAACCAAAATTGTGATTTATGAATGGACGTGATATTGTTTAAAACTAGATTTAAATGTCATTCGGGTTCGAGGTTATATGGATATCGCAGTATCGGCAAAGTCATTTATCGGAGAACAAATGGATCGACATATCGAAGATTGGAAAAATGATGTTCATATTTTAAAACTACAATAATGCTATGTGGCATTCCCAAAGGGTCAAGCCTTTTAAAGTATTCAATTCAAAAGAAAGACCAACTTAACTTTGTCTTTTAACAAAAAATCCATTTTAATAATTTAATTAACCATTGGGAGTATTCAATCGGAGGAAGATGTCATCGAAACTTTCTTATGAGGAGAGTTGTGATTTTATAATAATCCGATATGAATCTTCTGATAATGCATTAAATTTCATTAGAGTTTCAATAAATATAAGCAAAAAATAAAGAATTCTAAAATTTTGATGAACAACAAATAATACTTCCTTGAACTTGTTGCAGATTTGAAAAAGGGTTGGCCACTTGCTTATCTCAAGTCTCCATAATCAAGTCGATGAAGACCTGTAAAAGAAACAAAGAAAAAATAAGAAATAACCTTTGAAAAAATAAAAATAACAATAGATGACGATGAACTTGTAAACACATACCTGGAAGAATTTTGATTGTAACTTTACCTTATGAATCTTCAAGTTCTCCCATGTTCAATATCATCTACTTATTTAGTAAAAATTGGCAAGTAATGAGATTTTTGATTGCATCCATTTCAAATTTAAGTTAGAGGGAAAAAGTGGTGAAAATGAGCACTTTAGAAGTATTCGTGAATCAAATATTGCCAAGCTGTAGTGAATTCTTGGAATTTCTTAATATATAATTTTAAAACAATCTTGTCATTGTGATAGAGTTTTTTGCAAAAGCAAGACAATCAAGTGGTACATAAGTTTCTAATATGCTTCAAGCCACTTTTCCAGCAAATGAAAGGGATGCCAATAAAACTTAGATTTCATTACTTTCTTATTAAAAATCTGAATAATAATAGAAAAATGAAATAGAAAAAGTCTAATCTAAATTAATCTATTCCTATTACTAACTAATTAAAAGGAAATATGACTAGGTATAGTCATACTTCCAACGTAACCATCCAAGCATTTTGTTTCCTGTATGTATATACATGTCAAACATTACTTAAAAATATGATTACATGAGTAAAAACAAATTTGAATTTAGTATATACATTAATTTCTAATCTAATTACAAAAGTAGCTTATTTACAGTTACCTTTTCTTGAAATGTCTCTTCCTACTAAATTTCAATTGGATCAAATAAATATAGATGAATTTCCATTAATGATTGGGAAATTTTCAGAAGAGAAGATAACATGCCAGATTGTGGATTTGAACTTTCAGATAAAATGGCCTTTAGAGTCTGTTTAGTTTTATTGAAATATGTTAAATTAATAATCTTCTGTGAAGGAGAGTTTTCCAAATGTTTTTCAAATGGATCAATGAAAAATGGATGGAAATTTGCTATATTCAATAGAAGATCATTAATTAAATTAGAATATTGGTCATATTGTAAAAACACACTCCCTTGTGGGCATTTATTTTGAGAAGAAAGAAGCAATTGGTAAGAGATAAACATCAATTGAAATTGGAATATTAATGGCTCTTTATGTTTATGATTATGATGTGAAACTTCATGTTCCCATTAGAACAATGCATTAACAGAGCATTCAATGTTGAATTTCTCAATATGTGAGCATAAGATATCTAAAAATTGAAAAATGAAAACAAAGAATAAATCTAAAGTTAAACAAAATAAGTGAAGGAAGAATAACAAATTGAAATTGTAGTTTACACTAGTGTTAAAATGATTGTTACAACACAATTGAGACTGACTTAAAACAAATTCCTCTTTACAAGGATTGGCTAGAATAATGATATTAGAATGATTTCCAATACCAGCTTATGAATTAGAAAGAGAATTATGACTATGAATAGGAACGAGAGCTTGATCTTGATATAAATCATAAATTGGAATAGTTTCTTGAATGTTGAAACCATAAATATGATTAATTGTTTGAAAATGAGAACTATTTAAAACAGTTTCTGAATTAGAGTGTTCATTTTTACATGAGATTCGACTTTGACCATGAGGATTCAATTATGAAGAAGTCAAATCGATATCCTCAATGTCAAAGTAACTATCATAAATGACCCGGTGACATTCATTAGAATTCCCAGTGATCTCATCCAATGTATCAAAACAAGGAGGAATATTAAGCTCATGTTCATTAATGTCAGATGAATGATCAATAACTAATTCTCTATATTGATAAAAACTAATCGAAAATTTATTTAGATTAGCCTCTTTGTTTTCTGAAATATCTTTAAAGTGAAGAGAGGATAATTTTCTATCAACAAAAAAACAAGATAAAGGGAAAAATGTGTATCTGAAACAATGCATTTGAAAATGTCTCTATTTGTAGATTCATGTGCATTTTCTTCATTGTCGATTTCAAATTTAAGATCATTTACTTTTCTAATTGTTATTTCTTGAAGAATGTTGTTTTGCTGTCTGGAATTTGGCATTTGATCAATATGATTAATTTCATAATTTTGTGCCGCGGATTTTATACTATTTGAAACTTGAATTTATGTTTGTATTTTCTGATGTATGCTCTTTTTTTTTGAATTTAATGCACACTAATTTTTCAGATTTCAAAGCGGTATCTTCTTCAAGATTGTTGGCAGTATATTCTTGCAGTTGATTAGTGAAATTTTCTTAGCTTGGCGATATTGGTTTATTAACATGATTATTATTAATACTGTAAGAGGTGTGTACTAAATTTAAAAATTTATCATACATGGTCTAAGCCACTTCATCATGATTAGTTTGCACCTCTATGTTCGAATTCTCAATTATGTTAATAGAATTGCTATTAGATCAAGCAAAGCTTGAAATAATTTCACATGGATTATGGATGGGAGGAAGGGAACAAATATGTTCAAACCAATCTAATAATTCCCTTTTGAAAGGTTTATCTTCAATTTTAAATTTTAAAAAATTTAAATGAAATCTAATGGTAAAATTAATTATCTTCAATTTCGTCACATACTTGTTCTTAGTCATAGCCATCAAATTTACAAAGGAACATTGTAATAAACTGATCCCAACTATGAATTGAGGCAATTGGAAGTGATTGACATCAACTTTTGGCTTTTGCCAAGAATGTAAGGGTAAAAGTCCTGCATAAAATACCTTCATCAATTCCTTGAAAAGTAGAATTTGAGAAATTTTGAATGAATTGTAAGCATGATTAAATGCAGAAGTATTCCTCTTACCATTAAACTTTACCTGAGACAAGATTATTACCACTTCTGGTGGAGTATTGGAAGATGCATGTCCAAAAATACAGCTCCATATTAGAAGTTTGAGAGGGGCCATTGTGAAAAATAAAATGTTAGAACAAAAAGACTCCAATAGACAACAAGTTTCAGACCCTCCTTCTAGCACCAAAAATGTTGAAGCCTCGAAATTCGTTGCAACAAAATTGGGGGATGACCACCTGGTACAAACCTTAAAGCAACTCATTTTCCATTTGGGATGGTGGTTTTGAATGGTTAAACTAGGTCTAGTTACCTTTTCTCAATCTTTGATGGCTTAAATTATAACTTTCATTCAAGAGTGGAGAAGAGACATCAAATCAACCTTCTTGCTGATCAGGAAAGAAAGTGATCCTTAAGCTGATCTCGAGCTAATCCAAGCCACAAATAAAGTTTTCTTCTTTGTGAAGAAGACTTCTAGGAATGTAGAATTAAATATAAATGCAAAATTATTCAAAAATGCAAGCAAAAGGAACTAAATCCTAATCCTATCTCAATTAGGCAGATATAGATCTAACCCAATCGAGAGTAAGATATTTAAATGATTGGGATTTAAATATGTCCGTCTTATAATAAATATCTAGTTAACGAAGTAATTCAATTAACTAACATTATGTTTACCAAAGCACATTCTATTTAGAGACCTATTAACTGAAATAATCAACCAACAACATTCGAGAAGTAGTTCATAAAATGATATTGATTGTTAAATCACTAATTTGAATAATTAAACAATAATATGAGGAAATAGTTCACAACATATCACTATTTGTTAAATCAGTATTAAAAGACATATTTCTGAGTAAATAGTTACTCAGAAATTAGGATTCAACCCATAAGAGTAGAGATAAATAATAACATATAATTGAGACACATTACTCATATTGAAAATAGTGAAAAAATATGAATAAAATGACATATTCCTGTCATCATAAAATGAAACTAGTATTTAAAATAATAGTATTAGATATACCAATTTATTAAATCCATTTCTCTAGCTCTGGTCTCCAATAGTACTCTACAATCTTTGAACTTTTGTTATTACAACAAGAGTTGTAGTAGTGTAAACTCTGCCCATCATACATAATTCAAATTGAAAAAGAAAAAACCTTTAATAATCCTCAGATCTGAGATTTCTCTTCTCTCACCTACAACTCTAAATCCTCATTACAATAGTGTTTTTTAGGAATTCCAGAATTGCAGAGAAGAGAAGCCCCTTAAAACGTTCTACAATCTATTATTTATACTATTTACAAAAGAATTCGGAACAAGAAAGTTTGTTGAAGAATAAATTTGCTCCATAAATTTTCATTGGCCCAAAATTTTATTCTTATATTGTCGAAACATTCTCATTGATTGATATCTTCTTCTCCTCATCTCTTCAACTGTTTTCCTGCAAAAACAAATCAAAACAAAATTAAAATGCAAAAATAAAATCAAAATACTAAATATGAAACTAAAACATATCTAATAAAATGTAATTACATAAACAATTTAGAAAGGAATCAGAGCTTTCTATTGATTCCTGTGAGCGTCTAATTGGTCAAGGAGATTAGAAGTCCTCGACAAATGAGAATGCAAAAAATTAAACTCAGAAAATTAATTTTATTAAAAATTCATAGCTTGATCTTCTGCTGGATTTTAGACCCAATAAATAATCAAATATAGTAATAAAAATAATTCAGAAATATTTTCCATGATTTTATATTTCCAATAAGTCATCTTGGGCCTCATTTGTCCAAGTAAAAATCCATTTGCGAGCTTCTGAAGTTAGAGTACTAAAATTGCCAGAATTCTCGAAATTCTGTTGCATGGGTTAAAAATTAGAATTTTTAATTAAAAATATAATCCTAAATTAGATTTAAAATATTAATTAATTAATATCAATTAATTGTAATTATGTTATTAATTTTAATTAATTACAAAAAAGAAAAAGAATATATATATATATATATATATATATATATATATATATATATATATATATATATATATATATATATATATATATATATATATATATATATATATATATATATATATTCAGGATTTCAACATTTCGAAAAAGTTAATATTTATAATGAATTTTAATTGCAAAAATTGAAATATTATACATTTTATACATTTCTTTAACCCTGGCAACAAAAATGATCAAAATTCAAAGGAGTGTCATTTACAAGTTGGTTGAACAAATGAGGTGGAACAGGTATCGATGGAAAGCTTGCTAAAAGTCGAATTCAATGAAATAATCAAAATGGAAATCCAATAAAAATAAAAATGGCAAAATTGTAAGATAATTAACTTAAACACCATAAAAGGTTCTTAGCCATAAATTAATAGAAAGGGTCCCCATTGTTGAAGTAAATAAGTAAAAAATGGGGGGTGTTGGATTTTCCCTACAACGGGCCCACACAAAGAAGTAGACCAAAGATAAGCCAAGTGTTTCTATTCGTCACAATTTTCCTTTCGAATTCTGCCACATTACCATAGAGACAAGCGAGATGGCTTTCACACATGGTATTATTAAACAAAGAGAAAACAAAAGAGACATGACATAATAAGAAAAAAAAAACAAAGAAAATGTAAAGACTAAAATGAAAAATAGAATGCAAATATGGTGCGATGCAAAAGAAAAAATAAAATGCACCTAATCCTAAACCTAACATAACTCGGTAGAAGGCCAGAGCAAAGTGAAGTAAAATTTCCAATGCAACCATAAAATTTGTTGCCAACCAGTCATATGAAATATATGAATGATTAAGATCCAGATAGAACAATGTAAATAAATAAATATGTTTACCTAGATTACCTTTACGTAAGGATGAAGGTCAAGACTGCAAGCATAAAGGTGTGTTTTGAAAGCTTGCTCTATCCAACCTGAAAAACTTACCACAATATAAAGGATGATAAACATGAATACCTTGAAGACATTTCTCAAACATACATCCATAGGTGTTAAGATCAAGATAGCATTGGAACTTATTATTAACAACAAAATATGTGAGATATGATTCCTCCAACCAATTCACAATTGGATCATAAAAGCACCCAACTCCAAAAGATTGAAATTCATGCAAAAATAAGTTATCTATTATTAGATTAATATTGTGAGAAATATAAAGTGGGGAAACATCAATTGATATTATTCAGAAACCTCATCATGATTGTGGGGACCTGACATAACCATCAACAAATGATAAAGTGTTAGGTCCCTATATTACTAGTATAGTCCCTTATTGTTGTTAGTGTAACCCCCTTATTGTTATTGTTGTACCCCTGTAACCTCCAGATTGTTATTATTGTGCCCTTACATTATTATTGTTAGGTGGGCCAGGATTACATTGTGGCCCCACTAGGATTACATTGTGGCCCCATGGACTACTATATATAGAAAGGAGGTTTTGTCATTTGTATCATCCAAGAATTGTTTATTTATGTAATATATTGGAGGTTTCCCCCTCAAAGTGGCTTATTTATAAGGCGTTTATATCTCTTTTCTTCTATTTTTGGAGTTGGTTTCATAACATTTGGAATCAAAGCTTTGGATTGTAGGGTTTCGCTGCTCCAAACAGGTCATCGTGGAATTTTCACTATAAATTTTTTTTTTTCTTCTGCGAAGGTTCAAAAGCTGAAATATTTAGAGCGTGAAGCTTAAATCCTGAGGAACATCTTTGCAAAATTTCAGAGCTTGGTTCACAATAGTTTTGGATATATGATCTGTGGAAGTTAGGGATTTTTGTAGGCTCCTGAATTTAACCTAAACAGGTCATCGCGGAATTTTCGCTATAACTATTTTTCTACGAGGGTTTAGAAGCTGAATTTTTCACAGAGCGAAGCTGAAATCCCGAGGAATGTCATGGAAAAATTTCAGATATTTATTCACATTATTTTGGGAGGTAGGATCTGTGGAAGTTAGGGCTTTTCAGGCTCCCGAATTTCATCTCAAAGAGGTGGTCGTGAGAAAATCTTCATAACTCTCTCTCTGAACATTGGATTGGAATTCGGTAAAGAGTGGTAGAAAGAAAATAGACTGTAGTTTCCTATCTATCAATTTTAGAACCGAAGGAGCAAACAGTGACACATGGAAATTCGTACAAGTTCGTTCTACCGAACCAGTCCATAATTAGGTCATTGTGGGAGATTGGACATAACTTTGCGTTGAAGAATCCAAATCAGGTCAGACCTGTGGCATTCAAAAGATTATTCAGAGGGCTACCTCAGGGCAAAATTTTAGATATTTAAGATCTAAAATGATAGAGATAATTCAGTTTCAATATCAAGCTCTTCAAAAGCAAGAAAAATGTGTGTATTTTTTTCTTTCTGAATTGCATACGTCTTGTGTAAAAAATTAGTTTGAAGTGATTCCAAGGGCCTATTGAGCATATATTTTAGTATTGGGTTCTAAAATGCCTCCTAAAAATAATTCAATACCCATTAAGCCCCCAGAATAATCTACTATGACGCATGAAGATGAAGAATTGCAACATGATCTATCAAAATTACAAGAGAAAGTGCACCAAATTTCGCTCTCGCAAAGAGAAACAAAAAATGAAATTAAAGTTTTGAAGAAAGACGTGGAAGTGAATATGAATGGTTTAAAGAATAATATGGATGGTTTGAAGAAAGGTGTGGAAGCTAAGATGGATGGCGTGGAAGCTAAGATGGAGGACATGGAAGAAAAAATGAAAGACAACATGGAAAACATGAAGAATGATCTAAAAGTAGACATGGAAGGTTTGACAAAGTTGATACAAGAAACGATTCCTAATGGCGAAAAGATAGTAGAAGAAACTCACAATGAGAACAAAATAGATGTTAATCGTGATTTCATAAACTCTAATGTTGGATGGAAGAACCACCATATTCCAAATATGGATATGAGGAAGTTTGATGGGAAGGATCCCGTAATATGGTTACTATAGATGGAGTAATATTTTGATCTCAGTAATGTGCAAAACACAAAAGGGGTATGCATTGCAACTTTACAAAAAATACATTTGTATGGTATCGATGGCTTTAATCTCGTAGAAAATTTGTGACTTGGTCAATTTTTACAGAGGAAATGATAGCACATTATGAGGTTACAAAGAGCAACACCTTCTTTAGCCAATTGATAAATCTCAAACAAAAGGGTTCAGTGGTGGAGCACATTGAGGACTTCCAAAAATTGTATATAAGGGGAACTGATATTCCAGAGGAACACATAATTGATGTCTTCATAGGGAATTTAAAGGATAACATCCAACATGAATTTCACGTTTGGGAACCTGATTCATTGGGGAAGGCATTCAGGTTGGTAAGAAAAATTGAATGTAAAATTATGGCGACAAGGAAGCCTACCACTCACATCTATAAATATGGAAGTGTTGGTACTCTTAGACTTCCACAACCTACAAGGTTGACACCACAACAATTGGAAGAAAAAAGAGAAAAAGGGCTTTGCTACAGTTGTGATAGCAAATACACTAAAAGTCATAAGTGCTGAGAAGAAATTATTTTAAATATATTGTGAAGAGGAGGAAGAAAATGAACAAGAAAATTAAAAAAAAGAGGATATATACCAAGAAGCAACCCTAGAAGAAGAAGAAATGAGTCCGACCATATCATGTAATGCATTGGTAGGAATTATCACTCCTCAAAATCTCAATATAGAAGGACACATGAAGACGAAAAAGGTGATAGTGTTGATTGATTCGGGTAGTACCCATAATTTTATTCATTGTAAGGTAGCCAAGGAATTGAATTGTTTCCTATACCCAGCACTAGAATATCAAGTGATGGTTGCAAATGGAGGAACTATAAATTGCTCAGGAAAATGCCATAATATCAAGCTAGCCATGGGGGAATATGTATTGAATAGTCCAATGATTTCCATCCCAATGGGAGGTGATGATGTTGTACTAGGAGTACAATGGTTACAATATTTGGGGACGGTAGATTTTAGAACTTTTCTTGAAATTTTTTTCGGAAGGAAAGGAAATCGAATTACGGGGTATCGCACAGAAGACAGGAAAGATAATAAGCTCTAATGCCATGACAAAGCTTCTGAAGAAAGAACAACGAGGCATAATTTCACAATTATGCTCACTAGAAGTTCCAACATCAAAATCATCTATTTCTCAAGATCTCCAAAAAGTCTTGGACAATCATTCCAAGGTGTTTGATACTCCCAAAGGACTCCCACCTATTTGTGATCATGATCATGCTATTCATTTGATTCCAGGAAGTGTTCCTCCAAACATCAGGCCTAACAGATATCCTTATGTCCAAAAGAGCGAAATTGAACGTACAATTGCAGAAATGTTAGAGGCTGGTATAATTCAACCTAATCAAAGTTCTTTCTCTGCCCCAGTAGTATTGGTGCACAATAAAGATGGATCATGGTGCATGTTTCCAGATTATAGGGAGCTCAATAAGCTCACCATTTAAGATAAATTTCCCATTCCCGTGATTGATGAATTATTGGATGAATTACATGGATCAATTTATTTTACCAAGTTGGATCTTCATTCAGGATATCATCAAATTAGAATGAAGACTGAAGATATTTCGAAAACAACATTTCGAACTCATGAGGGTCATTATGATTTTTGGTCATGCCTTTTGGCCTTACCAATGCACCTTCTACATTTCAAGGGTTGATAAATTCCATTTTTAAACCCTTAGAAAATTTATGCGAGTATTTTTTGATGATATACTAGTCTACAACAGGTCTTGGAAGGATTACTTGACAGGGTGCTCAAAATATTGCAGGAGAAACAATTATATGCAAAAGCATACAAATGTTTCTTTGGAGTACAAGAGTTGGAATATCTGGGTCATATTGTATCTCACGAGGGTGTTAAGGTAGACCCTAAGAAAATTAAAGCCGTTAAGGAATGGAAAGTCCCCACAACCATAAAGCAGTTGCGCAGATTTCTCCGGTTAACAGGGTATTATCACAAGTTTGTTAAGAATTATGGGAGAATAGTAGCACCTCTAATAAAATCATTGAAGAAATATACATTTTCATGGAATCCTGAAGCAACTAAGGCCTTTGAACATCTGAAAGAGGCAATGTGCCTAGCACCAGTCTTAGCTACGCCAGACTTCACAAAAACCTTTATTCTGGAATGTGATGCCTCAGGAAATGGAATTGGTGTTGTTTTAATGTAAGAAGGAAGACCCATTGCTTTTGAAAGTCTTTCAATCAAAGGAAAGTATTTAAAAAAGGCTATTTATGAGAAGGAAATGTTGGCAATACTACATGCACTAAATAAATGGAGACCTTACCTAATGGGAAGACACTTCAAGGTAAAAACTGATCATGATAGTCTTAAACACTTTTTGGAACAAAGACTATCTTCAGAAGAGCATAAAAAATGGGTCACAAAGATGTTGGGTTATGACTTTGAAATCATCTACGAAAAAGGGAAGCTAAATGTTGTTGCAAATGCACTCTCAAGAAAGGATGAAGAGGTGGAAGCATTGCTTTGTCCCGTTTCTATTATCCAACCAGATTGGATAATTGAAGCAAGGGATGAATGGAAGAAGGACGAAGGATTTTGGACACTCATTCAAAAGTTGTAGCAATATCCTAGTACATCTGATACATTTAGTTGGAAAAATGATTCCTTATGGTACAAATATCGCTTATATATTTGCAAGAATTCCCAACTAAAGAAAAATATTCTTTTGGAATTGCACACTTCTCCTTTAGGAGGACACTCAGGATTTTTAAAAACTTACCACAGGGTGAAGAAATAATTTTTTTGGGATGGCCTTAAATATGATATTCAAAATTTTGTGGCAGAATTTTTGGTTTGACAACAAAATAAAGTTCAGACAACTAAGACCCCAGGTCTTCTACAACCTTTCTCCATTCCAAGTCAATGCTGGGAGGATATTTCAATGGATTTTATCACAGGTTTACCTAAGTCCAAAGGAAGGAGTGTTAACATGGTGGTAGTTGATAGAATTACCAAGTATGCACCATTTTGTGCATTATCTCATCCATTTAAAGCAAGTACAGTTGCTACTACATTTATGGAAGCAATTTAAAAGCTAAATGGAAACACGAAGACTATTGTAAGTGACAGAGATCCCATTTTTATAGGAAATTTTTGGACAAAATTATTTTCTTATTTGGGTACTCAACTAGCTCATAACTCATCTTATCATCCTCAATCTGATGGTAAAACATAGATAGTGAATAAATGTTTGGAAGGATATATTAGTTGTTTAGTATCTGATAAGCAAGCACAATGGGTCAAGTGGTTACCTCTTGTTGAATTGTGGTATAACACTTCCTTCCATACTGCAGTAAAAATGACCCCATTTATGGCACTTTATGGATATCAACCACCATCCATCACATCTTCTTTAAGGGAAAATTCTAGAGTTCAAGCAGTGGAGGATCACATCGAGCATCAACAAGAAGTTCTCCAAATCTTAAAGGATAACCTAAATTTGGCCCAAAATCGAATGAAACGACAGGCAGATCAACATCATAGTGAGAGAAGTTTTGAGGTGGGAGACTCGGTATTTTTACGGCTACAACCATACAAACAAATGTCCCTCAAGCAAGCTAAGAAGGATAATAAATTATTGACAAAGTACTATGGTCCTTACAAGGTGTTGCAAAATATTGGTACTATGGCATACAAATTGGAGTTTCCTGCTTCTTTGCGAGTCTATCTAGTTTTCCATGTTTCATGCTTAAAAAAGGTTATAGGGGACAAACTTCCAGTTCAAACAATATTGCCAGAACTTGATGAGGAAGGAAAAACCATATCGGAACCTGAAGTATTCATGGAAACAAGAACTTGACAGCTATGAAATCGATCAATTTCAGAGTATCTCATTAAATGGAAGAACTTACCCACTGAAGATTCTACATGGGAGGATGAGAATTTTATACAAAAGCACCCGGAGCTACTCAAGCGTTGAGGACAACACTTTTTTGAAGGAGAGGAGCATGTTAGGTCCCTCTATTACTAGTATAGTCCCTTATTGTTGTTAGTGTAACCCCCTTATTGTTATTGTTGTGCCCCTGTAACCCCCATATTGTTATTATTGTGTCCTTACATTATTATCGTTAGGTCGGCTAGGATTACATTGTGGCCCCATGGACTACTATATATAGAAATGAGGTTTTGTCATTTGTATCATCCAATAATTGTTTATTTATGTAATGTATTGGGGGTTTCCCCCTCGAAGTGGCTTATTTCTAAGGTGTTGATATCTCTTTTCTTCTATTTTTGGAGCTGGTTTCATAACATAAAGTGCTCTAGTTCCTTAACTAGTTTTTGAGAAATCAAGAGATGGATCGAATATAAACCAACAAATGTCATCAAATAAGCTAATGGAAAAATAATTAAGGTTATGAAAACTATTAAGGATGGTGTATTGATCAGCTTTCATGGTTAAAACATGAGATGTTCCATTATTGAAAGATAAGGATGTGTTAGTTTGAGAGATTATATAAGTTCTTAGAATCAAATAACCTTCCTCCTCACATGATAATGCTTGTAAATGATTGGTTCCTCTTTTCTAGTGCAATAAATACTCACTTTGCATTCGATTATAGATTAGACCAACAACACAAGAGTTGACATGATTAACACTGATTGTTGGTACAACAAAGTCCAAAAACCAGTTAGGATACAAAGAATAATGAAACCGGGTTGACAAAATATCATAAGTGTGTTAGCTAGATCCAACATTGATATTAGATTAAGGAATTACATTTGCAAAATGATTCAAACACTCGATAACAATCAAGAGGATAGATTGTGCTAGGAAAATGATCAACTTCATAACATACATTAGAAATATAAGAAGTTGATCATCCACATAAGTATTTGATAGGGATAAATATTTCAACTAGTAATTGTATTTATTTTGATGATTAGAATAAAATGCTTTAAAGTTGTGTGCATCCAGGAAATATATGCTCTCAAACCATGGGTCTGATACAGGGAGTTCCCGTGAAGGATAATTAACCAAACAAGAATATTTTATCTGACTAGAAACTCTATCTTGAGGATTAAAAAGGTTAACTTAAAAATGCTAAAATCCTTCAAGATTGAACTTGAACCCAGTGAAACAACAATAAGGAAAGAATTAAGCAAGAAAATATGGATCCAATCTAGTTTTGGGATCTCATCAGGATCGTGAGAACTTGACATAACCACAAACACGAGATGAAGTGATTCAACTTCCTGACAATTCCCTGAATTTTTAGATGATAGATCATCGAATTTGGGTGGCTTAGAAATATCTACTAGTATATATGTACCACTATCATTAGACGTGTCACTAAAAACATTGTTAATTCCACTGACTGGATCAAATTTATGATTTAGCATATGGAACTCTTCATGGACAAAGAATATAGATGAATAAGTCACATGGATTCCTTGAACATATGTAACATCTTCCTCCTAACTTATGAAATATTTACAAATGAAAAAATCATGAACAACATATTCAATATTTTCATCTTTTAATTTTGAAACTACACCATCCTAAACCTAATTGTAGTCAAAGCGAGTAGGGTAAATATCTAAAGGATCGAGAGAAATTTCTGGTTTAGTAGACTCATTGAACATATCAAGATATAACATAAAGTGTATTAAAGATTAAGGAAGGTGAAAATACCCATATGGATAGACATCTCTTGCACTCAAATCAGACTTAGAATTAAAATCTTGCATACTCATATTAGCTTGAAACAACAGTGGATCATCATGCATTTTATTCTTTATAAGACTATTCAAACATACACTGTCACCCAAGAGAAGGCCTTGATCATGGCAGGGATGCTAATGTAAGAGAATATCATGAGGAGGTTGCAAATTAATTGAATGAATAAGACTTTTATAATGATCAAATAATGATATACCGATGTGATTTTGGGATTTCCATGCTTTTCTTCAACAAGGTATATTCAAGTTTAAAAAGATTTATAATATGATTCTTCAAATTTATTATCTGATGATGTATGGATCAAACGAATTTCAAGAGAATCCTGAATTGAAAGATTATCCCAATCCAAAACATGATTTTACAAATTATGAGAAGACTACTTAATAATTAAATCGAATCCTTGCAAATCTAGGTCTTCTTGAGGAGGTAAGAGATCATCTAGTGTAGTTGGGCACTCATCAATTCCTATATCGGGGGAAACATGAATGTCAAGGTGATGACTGTCTAAGGTTTCAACTTGAGTAAGGATTTTTAGATCATTTGACTGGTTATCAAGATTGCAGGATGATGGTAATATCCCTAAGGAAAATTAACAACAATAAACAAAGCATGCACAGCAAAACACACAAAAATTTACACACAATATTAAGAACCCAGAATAAGGGATACAATATGAGATCAAAATGTATGTAGTTGGGATTTCCCAAGGAAAGCTTAGAAGACCCAGGTGATGAAATCAGTTGCTCAACCATTAGGGACTATTCCCCACAAAGATCTATGTTATCCCAAAAAAAATACACTGTTGGTTGTAAGAAATGGTTGCTAGGTCCTCCTCTAGTGCTCAAGAAAAATCTAGGAATTTAACCCCAGTCTCTCTACCAATAACCCACCAAAACCCAAAAAGTGTTTCACCAAATGCTGACCTCTGAAATTCAACCCAATTTATACCAACTCCTCCAGTTGTTGGGTATATCGACCCACTTGAAAATATCATTTTTGATGGACCCAAAAATGGCTGAAATACTTAGTAAATTCCCCTCCAGAAGTACCCCACAAGTTTCAGCCCTCAATTCCTCTGTCTCCAAGATCCCAAGAGTCACACAAAGGTACCACTATACGGGCCCACACAATCCTTGGAAATGGTTGTTTGGAACAACAATATCACACAAAACGGAGCCCCCAAAACACTTGAAATCATCAAAAAATGATGACCCTATGCTATCCCTGAAAGCCCAACAAATCCCTGGATCCACAACCAAATCCTCCACAAGCACGTATTTCCCTTTCCTGCTAAACCAAGCTCCATGAATTCACTTGTAAAGCTCCCATATCAAATCAGAAATGATTTAGGTATCCTCCTTGGGATGGCACTTGAAGTCCACCGAAGGTAGGGTGAGATTCTCACTTGAAATTCTCTTTTGCTCAATAGCACATGCAAACTTGGCTCTCAGCACAAGCGTGTTAGTCAAAGGTGAATTCCAAATTATTAAAGATGCCCAAATGAAGAATTACCCTCCTCTTTTAGTCATTGAGCTTTCAATTTCCCGATGTAGGTACCAACCTTCAATTTCCCTCACTCTCTTCCTCTATGAGAGCATATTTCACTTTGGGGTGGCCCCCACCATCCACTATCAATTCGATTTTTCCCTTTTTCCTATGTTGGAGCCTTATTTCACCACAAAATTTAAAGTTGGGCCCTTCAAACCACTTTTCCTAAGTTTTCACCCAAAAATTAACAAAATTGGTCAAAATTGATATTTCACTTAGCAACCTTGCTAAGTGGGAATATCACAGTCCTCCCCACCAAGATGTTGCTTATCCAAGAGCAACTACAAAGTTGTATGTTGTAATATATGCTCACCTTCCCAAGTAAAATCCTAATCTCGTAGGTTCCTCCATCTAATCAAGAATTCCTTTATTACTCTACTCCTCAATCTCCTTTCCCTTCTCTCCAAGATTGCCTTAGGCTCCAAAATTAGATTCCCATCATCATCTAGTGGGGGAAACTCTACGATAGATGTCACATGCTATCCCAGTACCTTATTGAGTCATGAAACATGGATTATGTTATGCACCTTTCTCCTAGGTGGAAACTCTAATTCATATGCCACCTCACCAACCCTCCCGGTTACAGGACATGGGACATAAAAAAATGGTTGTAGCTTCTCGACCCCATTATGTTTCAGTGTAGACTATATGTAAGACTAGAGGTGCAAGAAGACTAGATACCCCACCTCAAAGTGTCTCTCAACCTTGTGCCTGTCTGCATACATATTTCTTGGTTTCGGGCTATCTACAAATTATCTTTGAGGGCCTTAAGAATGTTCTGGCTCTCCTGTATCCAATTTTCGGTCCTTGAGGCCCAACTGTCTCCAACAAAAAATTCAATGAAAAATAAAGCATCATATCCATATAAAGCGTGAAAAGGTGACATACCAATAGACATGTGATAGGTAGTATTGTAGCAATACTCCCCCAAGTGTATCCATCTCACCCATGCTTGCTACAACCCTTTCACATAGTTTCACAAGTAAACCTCCAGCCATTTTTTAACAATATCGGTTTTCTTGTCGCTCTAGGGGTGGTAGATGGTGTTGGCTGTAATATTTTTTCCCACCAACCTGAAGATATCTTTCCAAAAATATCCCATGAAGCAGTTGTTCATGTCACTCACTATGGTCTTGGGAAGACCATGAAACCATAAAAACTTCTTGAAGAACAACTCTTCAACCTGAGAAGCAGAGTACCTGGTGGTAATAGCGAAGAAATGGGCATACTTTGTCAATCTGTCCACCACCACATAGATGTAATAAAAAATTTGTGCCATGGGAAGGTTTGTGATGAAGTTTATCGAGATGATCTCCCACTTCCCCTCCAGAATAGGGAGTGGTTGTAATAACCTCATTGGGTGAGTCAACTTCTCCTTATTCCTCTCGCAGACCTCACACTTCTATACATGCCTCAATATGTCCCCCTTGAAGCCCTTCCACATGAAGTGATATTTGACTATCCTATAATTCTTCAGGAACCCTTGGTGCCCTGATAAAGGTGAATCATGGGCTTCTTGGAGAATCCTCTCCCTAAGCTATGAAATGGATACCAATAATATGCACCCCTTGTACTAGATGACATCTTCCATCACCCGATAGCGCTCATAACCATGAATTACCTCCAAGTTCTTGCACACCTATTGATCCTTGGAGTATTCTACCATAAGTTGCGCTTTCCAATCATGGAAGATGCTCATGAGTGACAATGTCACGGTCCTCCTGGATAATGCATCCACTACCACATTATGCTTGCTCGTGACATATTCTATGTAAAAATTGTAGGTCTAGATCCTGCTAACCCACTTCTATTGTCTATCATTGAGGCCCTTCTACCCCAGAAAATGGAAAATACTGTTGTGATCAGTGTTCACTCTAAACCTGTTTCCCACCAAGTACTGACAAAATTTGTCCAATGCATGCATAATGGCCAACATCTCCTTGTCATAAATATAGTACAACCTCTCGTGCGGGAGGAGCTTTCGAATTTCAAAAGCAATGGGATTCCCACCCTATGACAATACTTCTCACACGCCTTCACCCGACGCATCACACTCCAAGGTGAACAGTTGGGTGAAATAAGGCAGTGACAATACCGATCAACTGCTCATCACCTCCTTTAGGTGCTCAAATGCTGCTTGTGCCCTGTCTATTCATGTGATGGCCCCGTTATTGGTCAAATCAGTGAGGGGAACTTCCAACTGTGAGAATCCCTTCATGGAATTCTTGTAACAAGTGCATATTCCCACAAAACCCCTCAACTCGATCACATTCTGGGGCACTGTCCAATCCCAAATGGCTCGAATCTTCTCCTCATGCACCCTTACACCATCCTCCCCAATGATGTGCCCCAAAAGAGTATCTATGTTAAACTGAACTCACACTTGGAAAACTTAGCATAGAACTATTTCCCCTCCAAGATATTGAGCACCTCCTCTATATGCTTCAAGTGCTCCTCCCATGTCCTGATTTAGATCAATATGTCATAAAAGAAAACAAGGAAAAAGCACCCGAGATGCCCAAAAAATACATGGGTCATGCAATATTGGAATGTGTTGGGTGCATTGGTTAGCCAAAAGGGAATCACCAAGAACTCAAAATTCCCATAATGGCAACAAAATGTTGTCTTGGGGATGTATTTCTCACACACCCTGATTTGGTGGTACCCTGAACACAGGTCTATCTTAGAGAAGTACTTAGCTCCTCTAATATCATCCATCAACTCGTCAATCCAGGGAATGGGATACCATTTCTTCAACATCTTCTTGTTGAGGGCTTGGTAATCAATGCACATCCTTAGTGTGTCATCTTTCTTCTTCACCAGGACAACTAGTGAAGCAAAAGGGCTAGAATTGGGCTTGATATGCCCCAATGATAAAAATTCTTGAATAACCCTCCCAATATCATCCCAATAAGCCTTGGGATGTTGGTATGGGGTCGTAATCACAACCTGCACTCCCAGTTCAAGCTCAATCATGTGCTCAAACCCCCTGTCAGGTGGTCGTCCCAATGGAATGTCCTCAAACACTACCGGGTACCTGTCTAAAATAGTCTGCACATTCAGGTGTGGTGGTTGGGTCTTACCATCTTGGATCATATATCCTCAGCTCCACCACTCACTCTATATCACTATTTCTCAAATCAACCTCCATCCTATGCATAGACACTGTCTATGGAGGGTATGAGTGCATGCCTCTCAGTAAGAACATCTTCCCGTCAAGCCCCATGAACTCCATATCTAGCTTCTTTCAGTCAGTAGTGAAAGGCCCAAGTGAGTATAACCACTGCACACCAAGCACTACGTTGGTGTTTGAAACATCAACCAAAAAAAATTGATCCATCATAAATTAGTTCCCCATCGCTACTGTCATATCGGGGATGTATCTAATGCATTGCATGGTATGGTCTCCTGGTAACAATACTGAGAACCCCTAAAAGGAATTTTTGTGTATTCCCCTCCTCTCTACCATCTGGGCATCTACGAAGTTGTGGGTATCCCCACTGTCCACGAGTACTGAAACTTGTTACCCCTGCATTGTGCCCCTGATCCTCAAAGTGAGGTACTTCAACACCCCCTGAAATCAAGCAATGACTTATGCTATTGGAAATAAAGGTGATCCCCCTGGTGGGGGTGGTGGGCCCCTGCTTCCTCCTCTCACCATAGAAGGACCATCATCTCCAACATATATCTCCTACTCCAAATCATCTTCCGGCTCACTGTCATAAAAAAACCTATATGAAGTGGGTATTTCCCTTGGTACACTGATGCCTTGGTTCCCACGACTTCTGGCAAGTGAATCATAGCTTCTTCCAATGGAGGTCCCTCCTAGCCTCATCATCCAAATGTACTCACCCCTGGGTGTATCTTTGTGGTGGGGTCATAGTGTCTCTTCCCCTCTGCTGAAACACAGGTCTAGGGGGTATCTTCATCCTGGTCCTGGGTAGAGCATACTGCAAGTCTCAGGCTCTACCAACTGCGTCCTGCAAAGTGGTGGGCTTGTTGGACCTCACAAAGCCCCTTAGTGCCTCTTATATCCCCTCCAAAAACATAAAGACCCTCCTCGCCTCCGATAAATATGGCACCATTACTAACAATCTCAGAAACTTAGAGATATAGGCCTCAACACTCCTAGTTTGTTTGAGCCATGTCAACTCTCCAAAGTTATCCTCTTTATTTCTTCTCTCAAAACACTCCAGTACCATCTCAGTGAAATCATAATAGTCCATAAATCCCACATGTCCCATAGTGGTAAACCCATGGAACCACCAAACATGGGCTTCCCCCTCTACATGTAGTGTGGAAATTTTGATTTCTTCTGGCTCTATCATCTGGTTGAGCTGGAAGTAGACATCTAGCTTCTCAACCCATGCCCTGGTTGAGCTCTTAGGCAAGCCATCAAAATTTTGGAGGAATAATCTACCCATCATGCATTGTAGATTAGTGCCATCTATGTAGACTCCTCCACTATGTCCCATACTCCTATTTTTTCCCTTAAGCTAGCATACATCCTTGAAGGTGATGGCCTCTGTGAAATCGGGCCCATAGGACTGATAATCTACAAAATAATCTCCCATGGGCATCTCCTCCTACCCTTGCGGCCCTCCAACACCAGATTCTAGAAATGTGGGGATGGTTGACATGTGTGGTGCGCTAGAAATAAGAGGTATGTTGGGTGGATTGATTGCATTGTGGTGCGAAACCTGAGCCTTCACCCAGATGAATTTCTCCTTGAATCCCCTTGCCCTTGTTGTTGTTGCAGTTTTTTTTCCTTAGTTCATTAATGCCCCTAGAAAAATATTTTATGTCCTTCGAAAGTTGTTGGGAAAACCAATCTTATTTACTCATCTTATCTCCCTCATTATCCCCCATTTCTGGCCTCTAAACCTCTGGCTCAATGATTACTAAATAAGGAGTAATTTGTAGTTTCCTTTTTCTTCTTCTATACCTTTGCCTCCTATAAGTGATGTTTTGCTTATCCCCTAGTTTCATAGACTAATAGCTGCTCACACAGGTTGAGCCAAGAAAATGAGCTCTAATACCACTGTAATATCCCTAAGGAAAATTAGCAATGGTAAACAAATATTTCATATAAAAAAACACACACATTTACACACAATATTCAACACCCTTAAAAGATCCAAAATTTGCACAAAATTGAGCCATTTTATTATGATGAATAAGGGGTACAATATGAGATCAGAATGTATGCACATAGGATTTCCCAAGGCAAGATAAAAAAATTCGGGCGATGAAATATGTTTCTCGACCACTAGGAACTGTCCCCCAAAAAGCTCTACACTGGTCCCTGAAAACTGCACTGTTGGGTGCAAGAAATGGCTGCTAGGTCCTCCTCCGGTGCTCATAAAATTCTGGGAAATTAAACTCAATCTCTCCACCAATAACCCACCAAAACCAAGAAATGGTTTTATAGTAAATTTTCCACATCTGGTCAATCGATATGTAAACTGGATGAATCAACATCCTTTTACCCCTGTTAGGTCCCTATATTACTAGTATAGTCCTTTATTGTTGTTAGTGTAACCGCCTTATTGTTATTATTGTACCATTGTAACCCCCATTTTGTTATTATTGTGCCCTTAAATTATTATTGTTAGGTCGGCTAGGATTACATTGTGGCCCACTAGGATTACATTATGGCCCCATGGACTCCTATATATAGAAAGGAGGTTTTGTAAATTGTATCATCCAAGAATTGTTCATTTGTGTAATGTATTGGAGGTTGCCCCCTCGAAGTGGCTTATTTCTAAGGCGTTCATATCTCTTTTCTTCTATTTTTGGAGCTGGTTACACAACATTTGGTATCAGAGACTTGGGATTCTAGGGTTTCGCTGCTCCAAACAGGTCATCGTGGCATTTTCGCTATAACTTTTTTTCTACGAAGTTTCAGAAGCTGAAATTTTTAGGGTGCGAAGCTGAAATCCTGAGGAAGATTTTCTAAAAATTTCAGAGTTTGGTTCGCAATATTTTTGGAGATATCATCTGTGGAAGTTAGGTCTTTTTTCAAGCTCCTAAACAGGTCATCGTGGCATTTTCGCTATAAATTTTTTTCTACGAAGGTTCAAAATCTGAAATTCGTATGGTGCGAAGCTGAAATCCTGAGGAAATTCGTCAAAAAATTTCAGAGCTTGGTTCGCAATAGTTTTGGAGATATGATCTGTGGAAGGTAGTGCTTTTTCAGGCTCCTAAATTTCATCTTAAAGAGGTGATCGTGGGAAAAGTTCAATAACTCTCTCTCTGGGCAGTGGATTTGAGTGCCATAAAAAGTGGTCGCAAGTACACGGACTGTAGTTTCTTGGATATCAATTTCAGAGACAAAGGACGAAACAGTGACACGTGGCAAGTCATACAAGTTCGCACTACTGAACCAGTCCATAATTAGGTCATTGTGGGAGATTGGACACAACTTTGTCTTGGAGAATCCAAATCAGGTCAGACCTGTGGAATTCAAAATATAATTCAGAGGGCTACATCGGTACCAAAATTTAGATATTGAAGTGCTACAATCACAGAAATAATCCATTTTCAATATCGAGCTCCTCAAAAGCAAGAAAAAGGTGTGTATTTTTTTTTTCCGAATTGCATAAGTCTTGTTTGAAGAATCAAGTTAAATTGATTCCAAGGGCATATTGTAGAATAGATATCGGTATTGGATTCTAAAATATGCCCTGTAAAAATAATTCAACACCCATTAAGCCTTCAGAAGGCTCTACTATGACTCATGAAGATGAAGAATTGCAACATGATCTATCAAAATTACAAGAGCAAGTGCACCAAATTTCGCTCTCGCAAAGAGCAACAAAAATTGAAAGGGAAGTTTTGAAGAAGGCGTGGAAACTAAGATGGATGGTTTGAAGAAAGGCGTGGAAGCTAAGATGAATGGTTTGGAAGCTAAGATGGATGGCATGGAAGTGGGCATGGAAGCTAAGATTGATGACATGGAAGCTAACATCGATCAGAAAATGGAAAACATGAAGAATTTTCTAAAACAAGACATGGAAGGTTTGACAAAGTTTATACAAGAAAGGTTTCCTAATGGTGAAAAGATAGTAGAAGAACCTCATGATGAGAACAAAATAAATTTTAATTGTGATTTCATAAACTCTAATGTTGGCGGGAAGAACCACCATATTCCAAAGATGGATATGAGGAAGTTTGATGGAAAGGATCCTGTAACATGGATACTACGGATGGAGCAATATTTTGATCTCCATAACGTACAAAACACACAAAAGGTACGCATTGCAACTTTACATTTAGAACAAAATACATTTGTATGGTATCAATGGCTTTGCTCCCGTAAAAAAATTGTCACTTGGTCAATTTTTACGGAAGAAATGATAGCACTTTATGAGGATACAAAGAGCAACACCTTCTTTAGCCAATTGATAAATCTCAAACAAAAGGGTTTAGTGCGGCAGCACATTGAGGACTTCCAAAAATTGAATATAAGGGTAACTAATATTCCAGAGGAACACAGGATTGATCTCTTCTTAGGTACTCTAAAGGATAACATCTAACATGAAGTTCGTGTTTTGGAACCTGATTCATTGGAGAAGGCATTCAGGTTGGCAAGAAAAGTTGAATGTAAAATTATGGCGACAAGGAAGCCTACCACTCAATTCTATAAAGAAGGAAGTGTTTCTACACCTAGATTTCCACAACCTGCAAGGTTGACACCACAAAAATTGGAAGAAAAAAGAGCAAAAGGACTTTGCTACAGTTGTGATAGAAAATACACTAAAGGTCATAAGTGTGCTGAAAAGAAATTATTTTACATAGATTGTGAAGAAGAAGAAGAAAATGAAAAAGAAGAGGATATACACCAGGAACCAGCCATAGAAGAGGAAGAAATGAATCCGACCATATCATGTAATGCACTGGCTAGAATTACCACTCCTAAAACTCTCAAGATAGTAGGACAGATCAAGAAGAAAAGGGTAATAGTGTTGATTGATTCGGGTAGCACCCATAATTTTATTCATTGTAAGGTAGCCAAGGAATTAAATTGTTTCCTATACCCAGCACCAGAATGTCAAGTGATGGTTGCAAATGGAGAACTATAAATTGCTCTAGAAAATGCCATAATATCAAGCTAACCATGGGGGAATATGTATTGACTAGTCCAATGCTTTCCATTCCTATGGGAGGTGCTGATGTTGTACTAGGAGTACAATGGTTACAATCTTTAGGGACGGTAGCTTTTAATTTTCAAGAACGTTTCTTGAAATTTTTTTTAGAAGGAAAGGAAGTCGAATTACGGGGTATTGAAGGGAAGCCGGGAAGGATAATAAGCTCTAATGTCATGACAAAGCTTCTAAAGAAAGAACAACGAGGCGTAATTGCACAATTATGCTCACTAGAAGTTCCGACATCAAAATCATCTGTTTCTGCAGATCTCCAACAAGTCTTGGACAATCATTCCAAGGTGTTTGAAACTCCCAAAGGACTCCCACCTATTCGTGATCATGATCATGCTATTCATTTGATTCCAGGAAGTGTTCCTCCAAACATCGAGCCTTATAGATATCCTTACTTCCAAAAGAGCGAAATTGAACGTATGATTGCAGAAATGTTAGAGGCGGGTATAATTCAACCTAGTCAAAGTTCTTTCTCTACTCCTGTGGTATTGGTACACAAGAAGGATGGATCATGGCGAATGTGTCCGGATTATAGGGAGCTCAATAAGCTCACCATTAAAGACAAATTTCCCATTCATGTGATTGATGAATTATTGGATGAATTACATGGAGCAATTTATTTTACCAAGTTGGATCTTCGTTCAGGATATCATCAAATTAGAATGAAGACTGAAGATATTCCAAAAACAACATTTCGAACTCATGAGGGTCATTATGAATTTTTGGTCATGCTTTTGGCCTTACCAATGCACCTTCTACATTTCAAGGGTTGATGAATTCCATTTTCAAACCCTTCCTTAGAAAATTTGTGCTAGTATTTTTGATGATATACTAATCTACAGCAGGTCTTGGAAGGATCATGTTGAACATGTTGATAGGGTGCTCAAACTATTGCAGGAGAAACAATTATATGCAAAAAAATCCAAATGTTTCTTTGGAGTACAAGAGGTGGAATATCTGGGTCATATTGTATCTCACGAAAGTGTTAAAGTAGACCCTAACAAAATTAAAGCCATTAAGGAATGGAAAGTCCCCACAACCATAAAGCAGTTGTGAGGATTTCTCGGGTTAACAGGGTATTATCGCAAGTTTGTTAAGAATTATGGGAGAATAGCAGCACCTCTAATAACATTATTGAAGAAAGATGCATTTTCATGGACTCCTGAAGCAACTAAGGCCTTTGAACATCTTAAAGAGGCAATGTGCCTAGCACCAGTCTTAGCTACGCGAGACTTCACAAAAACCTTTATTGTGGAATGTGATGCCTCAGGAAATGGAATTGGTGCAGTTTTAATGCAGGAAGGAAGACCCATTGCTTTTGAAAGTGGTCCAATCAAAGGAAAGTATTTACAGAAACCTATTTATGAGAAGGAAATGTTAGCAATACTGCATGCACTAAAGAAATGGCGAACTTACCTAATGAGAAGACACTTCAAGGTAAAAACTGATCATGATAGTCTTAAACACTTTTTGGAACAAAGACTATCTTCAGAAGAGCAGCAAAAATGGGTCACAAATACGTTGGGTTATGACTTTGAAATAATCTACAAAAAAGGAAAGCTTAATGTTGTTGCAGATGCACTCTCAAGAAAGAATGAAGGGGTGGAAGCATTGCTTTGTGCCATTTCTATTATCCAACCAGATTGGATAACCGAAGCAAGAGATGAATGGAAGAAGGACAAAGATGTATGGACACTCATTCAAAAGTTGCAGCCAGATCCTAGTACATCTGATACATTTAGTTGGAAAAATGATTCCTTATGGTACAAAGATCGCTTATATCTTTGTAAGAATTCCCAACTAAAACAAAAGATTCTTCTGGAATTGCACACTTCTCCTTTAGGAGGACACTCAGGATTTTTAAAAACTTACCACAGGGTGAAGAAAGATTTTTTTGGGATGGCCTTAAATCTGATATTCAAAAGTTTGTGGCAGAATGTTTGGTTTGCCAGCAGAATAAAGTGGAGACAATTAAGACCCCGGGACTTCTACAACCTTTATCCATTCAAAGTCAACGTTGGGAGGAGATTTCAATGGATTTTATCACAGGTTTACCTAAGTCCGAAGGAAAGAATGTCATCATGGTGGTAGTTGATAGACTTACCAAGTATGCACACTTTTGTGCATTATCTCATCCATTTAAAGCAAGTACATTTGCTACTACATTTGTGGACAGAATTCAAAAGCTACATGGAAGCCCAAGGGTTATTGTGAGCGACAGAGATCCCATTTTTACGGGAAATTTTTGGACGGATTTATTTTCTTGTTTGGGTACTCAATTAGCTCATAGCTCATCTTATCATCCTCAATCTGATGGTCAAACAGAGATAGTAAATAAATGTTTGGAAGGATATCTTCGTTGTTTTGTATCTGATAAACAAACACAATGGGTCAAGTGGCTACCTCTCGCTGAATGGTGGTATAACACTTCCTTCCATACTGCAGCAAAAATGACCCCATTTATGGCACTTTATGGATATCATCCACCATCGATTACATCATCTTTAAGGAAAAATTCGAAGGTTCAAGCAGTCGAAGATCACATCGAGCATCAGCAAGAAGTTCTCCAACTCTTAAAGGATAACCTGAATTTGGCACAAAATCGAATGAAACAACGGGCAGATCAACATCGCAGCGAGAGAAGTTTTGATGTAGGAGATTGGGTATTTTTACAGCTACAACCATACAAACAAATGTCCCTCAAGCAAGCTAAGAAGGATAATAAATTATCACCAAAGTACCATGGTCCTTACAAGGTGTTGCAAAATATTGGTACTATGGCATACAAATTGGAGCTTCCTGCTTCTTCACGAGTGCATCCAATTTTCCATGTTTCATGCTTAAAGAAGGTTATAGGTGAAAATATTCTAGTTCAAACAATATTGCCCGAACTTGATGAGGAAGGAAAAATCATATTGGAACCTGAAGCGGTCACGGAAACAAGAACTCGACAGCTACGAAATCGATCAATTTCAGAGTATCTCATCAAGTGGAAGAACTTACCCACTGAAGATTCTACATGGGAGAATGAGAATTTTATACAGAAGCACCCAGAGCTACTCAAGCATTGAGGACAACACTTTTTTGAAGAAGAGGGGCATGTTAGGTCCCTATATTACTAGTATAGTCCCTTATTGTTGTTAGTGTAACCCCCTTATTGTTATTATTGTACCCTTGTAACCCCCATTTGTTATTATTGTGCCCTTAAATTATTATTGTTAGGTCGGCTAGGATTACATTGTGGCCCACTAGGATTACATTATGGCCCCATGGACTCCTCTATATAGAAAGGAGGTTTTGTAAATTGTATCATCCAAGAATTGTTCATTTATGTAATGTATTGGAGGTTGCCCCCTCGAAGTGGCTTATTTCTAAGGCGTGGATATCTCTTTTCTTCTATTTTTGGAGCTGGTTACACAACAACCCCTCAACATCATCATTGCACAAAGCCCTAAGCATGACTCTCCTTAATCCTAGAGTTTCTGCCTAAAATAGCCTTGAATCAACCTCTTTAAGCATCAATGCAGTATGTATGCCTATGGACCTATGTTCACCAGTAGTAGGTTTCTCCATGCTGGACAAGGTTGTTCAGCTACATGTTACTCCATATTGGGGTGCATTGGTTCTATAAATTCGGGAAAAAGAGAGAGAATCCTGAAGCCTCCATTTATAGAAGCTTCCAGGATATGTTGTAACTATTTACCTCAGATTAAACTCTCGAATCCTATACTATATCTCCTTGGAGTTTCCATCCCTTATCTTTTGATCCCATCCTCCCATCAAGAGTGGATCTCAAAGCATAGATTGGTAAATGGATAATAACTCCCAAATTAGCCTAATAATCTATATATTGTGGCCATCCACAAGCTAGGGGTTAGATTTTGGAGACTAAATTCTACCCTCATGTTGTTTCTGTGAAGAGTTAACATTCTGTGCATTAAGGTGATTAGAGGTGCACTTTGTGGCAAAGAAGGAACAAGTCAACTTGGAGGAGCTGTTCTACAAGATCAACTCCTATTTTTGGTTGTAACTCCTTCCATTTATATTAATGCAAAGAGTTTTTTTTCATATATGTGAAGTTATGATTTCCAGGGAAAATTTTAAGGATGGAAAATTATTTTGAAGTTTAAAAAATTGGCGAATCTCACTAGTCCCTATTGTGAAAAATATAAAATGTTTATTGATGTATTTGTAAAAATATTCAAATTTATAATGATATTATATATAGTTTCTATATAATTTTGGCAATTTTTAAGGTAAATTAATTTTATATTATAAAATTTGGGCGAATCACTTTTATAAAAAAATGGAAATTGGCGAATCTTTTTTTGGAAAAACCATGGAAAATGAGCCCACCTGCATATATTAGCCCCTAAAATTTTCCATGATGATTTCATGTATTTTGATGCCATGTTGGTCCATTGAATGAATTATTTAGATAATTCTACATAGATAATGTAGATCGTTTGCTTGTGTTGTCTGCTTGTGCATGTTATAATTATAGCAACAAGAGCTAGGATTTGAGCATTCGAGCCAAGAAAGGAGTGAAGCATACGATGAATCATAGGTAGGATTCATCCCATTACCTATTTAATTTAAGGGAACAATAACTAATTTTTCTTTTTGTTGTTCTAGGCTAGGCCACCCAGTCTAGGGAAGATACTTTTGTTCGCAATCGTAGATTCCGTATAATTAATTGGCGACTCCGCTGGGGAGCGGTATATACTCTTGGTAGTTTCTTTTTCCTTAGTGCATATTTTACCTCTTCTTCGGACCTTTACTGTTATCTTCAATCAAGAACATACCTAGTAATCCCTTTCATTGAGTATCAATTGCAAATTTTTTGTCGTAACTCTCTATTTTTTTACCAACGCTCCCTCTGGTCTAGGGATAGAGTGTTGTGCCCCTATTGAGCCCTCTCTGTGCTATCATTGCATAGCACTGGTGCCTCTTTTTCACTTGCGTTGGCCCCTATTCTTGTATGAATTTTACTTTATGTTGGTTTTCTCTTTGACCAGCCTTGTTCCAACTGTACTTCCTTGAGTCTTTAAATGTCTTGTGGTCCTTTGAAGCCTCCATTTGGCTTGATTTTGCTTTGAGTGCCTTGGATAAAGATTTCTTTAGATTTTTTTTGTTTGTATCGCTAGGTTATTGGAAAAATGATTTTGTTTTATCATTGGTTACTTGAATGAATTGGTGTTTTAGTCATCGCTCTGAAAAATTATTTGAATCTTTTTGATTCATAAACTACCATGGATATTCCAGTGGATAGTTTGTCACAAAAAATATGATAATAATAAATTAAATTACCATATTTTTACACTATTATAATTTTATTAAAATTATAGATCTGTAGATTTTACTATAATTAGTGCATGCATGTGAATGGAAATTATGCAGAAAATTAGAGAATGAAATAATAAGCTCACACACATATAAAACACAAGATATGCTCTCTAGGAAACCCTTTTGGGAGAAAACCTAGCTGGAAGATTATAACACAACATGCTAGCCTACTAGTGCTTAAATTTGACCACATCAACTCTTAAATAGAGTTACAAAATAGAATATTATAGATTATTTTACATCAAAAACACGTGGATAGCCCCGTTTCCATGAATAATGGTGGTTGATGAAACATCCTCGCGAACTATAAGTGTGAAAATTGGAAGCTCAACTTATGAGTGGCATAACTTTTGCACATGAAATTTAATTTACATGCATCTTGCATCATTGGAAAGATCATTGTGTGTAAAATATCATGAAATTGTGTTGTGTTAAAGAGGCAAATTTTTAACCCCAAAAATGTCGTTTGATGCCTCAAAATTCTCCCGGAAGGTTTCAAACCTCGTTTCTCCAAACTGGGTCCCGCTGGTAAAAACAGTCTCGTGAGATGATTCCTCAACTTTTTCCACTCCAAATGCATTGATATGGATGAAAAAAATATAATGATACAATTCAGATCACAATGATTAGACTTGAATATTAGTTTTCATCACATTTGATAATTAAGAGGCATTGAAAATAAAAATATTTTCATTGGAATATAGGGTTTTGTGTGTACATCAATATTGGAATAGTTGCATTGAAAAGGGAATTGCATTTTGCATCTTGTTTGCTACATTTTGTATCTTGCATGCTATTTGTCTCTTCCCTTCCTTAGATAAATTTTCATTGAAAGATAAAGGTTTCATTTCTTCATTCTATCTTGCATTTTAGGGAATTTAGGTGAAACTTGTGGTGAGCCATAAAACTGAAACTTAATCAAAGATAAGCATTAAAATTTACTGAATCAACATAAGGAGCATTTGTAACATTAACACAAAAATTTAGAGGTCTATGCTATAGAAGTGTTTTTATGTCGTTAAACGTAGGAGCTTTCATTGTTTTATAGTGTTGCATCCCGAGGATGATATCTCATTCCACGTACGTAAGTGTATAGGATCGTACTTTGCGTACCTTTGGGTATATTGGATGGCACTCCACGCATGAAAAGTATATGGGAACTCTCTCATCGAATGGTTACACGTTAGAAAAAAAAACTACGGACTTCACTCCCATGTAACATCGTGTACATTTTGGGAGTCCCCTATAGGTTGTTATCCTTGCAATAGGTAACTGAGTCGGCCGCTTTGTATACTGTGATACATCGAACAAAACATTACAGGATATTTCCAACACATACGTTGAGTCCTCGGTTCACCAAAGTGTATATTGCAGTTCATGGTTGCTTGGTAAACATTTATGCCTATTTTTACCCCTTGGTATTTATTTTGTGTTAATTTCTAAAAATTAATCCAACATGGAAGAACAAACACCCTTACCCTGTCATTTGCATATAATTCAAAATAAGCCTCCTCTTCCACCAGATGCTACTCCTGGCGATCGTCAAAAGCATAAGAAGATGAAAACTACTGAATCAAGAACTTCATAAAATACTTCTAGTCCTCCTCCTGACATTTATCCATCATAATCATCCTTCCCTTTGAGTTATGAGACTGATATTACATCTACTCTTGACGGTGAAACTGACACAATCGAAATAGAAGTAATTGAAACTTCATTTCCTAAGGTCGTTGAACCTGAATTCAATGAGTCTAATACTATAATTCCTTAGGTTATTCAACTTGAGGAGCCTCATACATCCTCACTCTTTCCTTCCCCTTCTCTTCCTTTGTCTCATACACAACCGCGAACCATATATCTTGGAACCGACGGTGAACCTCTTCTATATGGTCTTGTGAGTATTGAAGAGATCCCATAGGAACAAACTCATCCCTCCTCTCCTATTAATTTGAGAGGGTTACACATTTATCAATATATTCCTTTTCCTTCTCTTCAGACTCCATATGAAGCTCCTTTAACCGATTTTCTTCCTTTCAGTTCATCTGTGAGTTTATCACGGAAATTGGGATAATTATCCATGATTGAATCCTCTATGGTTTCCCAGCCTATTTCCACTATGGCCGAGGCATCCAATGTTTCTTCCACATCCACGTTTGCAACATCACTAGAGAATAATATCTATGGTGGCTCGTCCGTCCCAACTAGTCACCAATCATTATCTGATGCATTCTCTGGTGCGACATCTAGTCCTTGGAATTCTCCCATGACATATGTTTCTATAATTCCATATTGCACTTCACTAATGAGCATCATACAGTCTTCTCCCTCTCCTCCAACTACACTTACAGTTGGAAAGCAGGCCCGTCCTTACATTAGTGGACACCCTCAAAAACCCAATTATCCTTATGTTGGGTACCCTCTATCTGGTGGGAATTTTCCTCCATTATCCCCCCCTCCTTTGGCAGGTTTTAGTGTTTATCAGTCCTGTCAATCACCACTGATCAAATTATTCTCTTTCATATGGTTGATAAGGTCCTAGGGAATTTTTTTATAGTTTCAGTAGGTCTTCAAATGAAAATTTGATCATTGGTTAGGATAGCTAGGTCATTACTACTCCTTTCAGTCCCATGGTCAATAATCGTAAATATGGTCAGGTCATTGTCCTTTTCAAAAGTATCATGGTCATCATTCATCTCATTATTTCATGTAGTGTCATCATTAGTTCATAGGGTTAAAATCATGAAAATAGGTCATGAAATCATCAAATTCAAGAATGAAAGGAGTAGTGATAGGAAAAAATGTTCAATAATGGTTTCTAAAGCTCATTTGGACCTTTATCAAGATGTAAATATATGTAAAATTTTTTCTAAGTTCCATTACACAAGCCAACAAATCACTTGATGAAAAGACAAGGTGGGGTCACATCACCACCAAGGAGAAAAAATGATTTACAGCCATTTAAAAGACCAACGAAGCATGTCATTTTCTCATTTCAACTTCATGAGACATCATTTAGTAATCAAGGAGATTTCCACCCTCTAAATCTCAATTTATTGCCTTGGAAAAGAGGATTCCACTGCTACACTACACTTTCCATTGCCAGTGCTGCGCTTTTCCTCAGGAAGGAAAATTTCTTCTTGGAAGAGGTTTCATCATCAGTTGCAAGTTCTAGCACACCAGTACAAGTAAGTGGGTCCCTCATCTACGTTCTTTGAGTTCATTGTCTGCTTGGAAAGCTCAGAATTCCCTATCCTAGGGTTTTGCTACATTTGCTTGGTTTCATAGTCTCTTTGATCAAATTTATGATAAAAACCCTTACATTCAAGCTCACTCACCTTCCCCTACCTTTAATATACCTTCCTAAAAAATTTTCATCACTCCTAACCCTCAACTTCATCATTTTCCTTCAAACCCTAGCTTATATTGTCACTTTCCTAAGCTAGGGATATGTTTTCACCCTTTCCACCCTTTCCCCTCATTCATTTATTGAAATTAAAATTTCCCCCACTCCCTAACATCTATCCCTACCCCCCTAAATTTTCCCAAGAATTTAGATACCCTCTAACCCTTTCATCCCCCTCCATTTCTAAAACTGCCCAAAATTCCTTGTTTTTCCCTACACTAAACCCTAATTTCCCCTCCTAGTAATCTGGGTTTACTATGGATTCAGATAAAACTGAAAATAGGAAGAATAAATAAGGTTATATTATCATCCCACCAAAGTCCAAGAAATCATAGTTTCACCTTTCCAAGATGTGCATTGCCTAGGGTTTACATTGCACACATGGACATTTCTACTTAAAAATTATTTTCTGAAGTAAGGAAGATGAATTTAACAAAATTGAAAGAGGGTTTTGTCCATAATATACCAAGGAACAAAAAAATCCTTAAGTTTATGCATAGGTGTTAGGATTTGAGAGAAATTCCCAAATTGCAGTTGCTACAAGAGGTTTTCTGCACTTTTGGATAGCTTGACTTAAAGCCAGCCTTTCAGGGGTTTGGAGAAGGTTTTTACAGTTCTTGATGACTCTATGGCATAGAATACATCCTCAAATTTCCAATGGTACATTCAGATCTGGATTTGGAGCTTAGGAAGGCAATCAAAACTGCCCAGCAAGATGGCGATGCACTTTTCGTGGTAGTGCTGTGCTTTTCAAATTTTTAGTGACCAACTGCAAACTTTGATTCTAAAAAAATGGGAAAGTATTTTTGAACAAGGGAGGAGTTTTTTTTAATAACATGCCACAAAAAACAAACCTCTCTCCATTTTACAAAAAGTGTTATGGTTATAGAGATATAGCCCCATCGTTGAGCCCTATTTTTGCAGAAAACCCAAAAGTTTTGGCAATTTCATGGTGCCAAGGCGTTGCGATTTTATCTCAAAGGTAAAAATGACCTAAATTCTAAATAATTGGATATATAATCACCTACAAATTCCAGCTATCTACTTTTGGTGCCATTTCAGCAAACAAATTGGGAGAAAAGATAAAAAAAATGCCAGAAAGTCACTTTCTACCACCTTTTTGACCCAGGCGCTGCGCTTTTGGAGCGACCTTGGGAAAATGAATTTTTCTCAGTCTTGGAGAGGCCATTTTGATTGCTTGAGGAGTCTAATGACAACTATACATCCTAATATTTACAATAGTACCTTCAGATATAGATTTGGATCTCAGTAAGGTAGTCAAAAGTGCCTTGCAAGATGGTCATGTGTGTTTCCCTGGTTGCGCTGCGCTTTTCCCTGTTGGTGATGCGCTTTTCCCTTTTGGTAAATTTTTTGAGTTTCTTCAATCATATTTGGATTTTCATGATGTAATTCATATTTTTTTGAGTTTATCTGAAGTAAATGAATGAAAATAGGCTTGTTAATGACATTTTGATGTAATTGTGAAGAGCATTTATGATGGGTAGGTCAGTCAAAGTCTAAAAGGAGATGTTTGTTTAAACCTCCCTAGCCTTATGTTTTGTTAGAGAAATTTGTGTAAACTGATCCTATCTTGAGGGATTCAAACCCTAAGAGATGGGAAGGTGGTTTTGGTCTACTTGCATCTAGTTTTCATTCAGAATCAATGTTGGACATCAGAGAGTAGGAGGCTTGGACTCTTCTGTACAGTTGACACTTTCATAAATACAAGTTCAGTTGCTGCATATATATAGGGATTCATGTGGTATGAGTTTGTGGCATAGTTTTTATACTGTAATTTATTTTTATGAATGCTTGATTCATCTTATTTACATATATATGATTTTCAGTGACTTTCCTATAAGATGTTAAACATAATTCTCTATGCTTATGATATGTTTTGGTAGGAATTTCATGTTTTTGTAGCTCATCTTCTGATAAATGAATTCATGTTACTCATGCTCATTTTGATCCTCTTATTTTCCACCCTACACTACAATTGACAACCCTAAAGTTCCATTGAACATGCCTTTCATGCCCCTTTGTATCTCTACAACTGTCATCTTTTGGATCTGACCTAGTTTCCTTAACCTCTCCTCATGATCTAGCAAAACCCATAAATTTTAAAAAACCTAGAGCTGAACATATCTAGCCTGAAATCCATTCTTCCTCTAGTTAAAAATTGGCTATGATCATAGAGATATCCCTCTCTGGTTTGGTAGAGATATATGCCAAACTAAATGGTTGGTTTGAGGTTACTTTCGTCGATTTCCATTCTCAGCCTTGGGACATTGTGAAGGATAAATTTTTTGGCGCTGTTTTCGGGGAACGAAAGATCACATCTTCCCTGGGTGAGAACGACAAAGATCAGATCTAATTGCTGATGGTGGAAAGCGGTCGGATACATACTAAGGCTGAAAAATTCACCTAGTGACTCCAATCAACTCCAACTTGATCCAAAGACTCCAATGGAAATAGGATCCAAAAATCAGGGTTTCACTGGTAATTTAACTAGCCTAAGAATCAGTAGAAGAAGAATCACGGATCTATTGTTTCAAGATGGATTTAACTGCTAGAAGGTATGCTCCTATGAATCGAGCTCATATTCCTGGTTTTTTGAATTGAATACCTCGCATAGATTGGAAAACAAATATGCCTAGGTTTAGAAATGAAAAAGATGAAAATGTTGCTATACATTTGATTAAATTTCATATACATATACATCAGCTAGGTTTTCATTTTCCTGAGGATTGTTTGATGAAGATGTTCATGGAAACCTTAGAGGATGATTCTAGGTCATGGTATGAGGGATTGCCTGATGCCAGTCTATATTCACTTAAATATTTTCATGTAGCATTTTTTGACAATTACACTACAAGGGAAAGACCCTCTAGCGGAGGTTATAAAGGAGGTTTTTAGTGTTATAAAATTGGCCAAAATTGTCAAAAAAACATTTGCTACAATATCCGTTTATGGTTACAGAGGTTTTGGCAGAGCTTTTAATGGAAATTCAATACAACTAAAAAAAATTAGGTGGCTGGAGGTTATTACGGATGTTTTTTCATCGGTGCGCTACTCTGGATTTAATGCACCAGTGCGTACATGAAGACGGCGCCTCGGGGTTGTCTAAGTTGAACGAACACTCCAGGACATTTAGCTGTAAAACCACACCGGGCGTAGTGTTGGTCATACAACGCACGGGGTCGTTCTAATTGGTCTTGGGATTTGTGTGGTGCCCATAGGTTGTATCAACACACCGGTGTATATACGTTTATGATGCACTGGTGCGCTGAATCATAGAAAGGCAGCAAGATTTATAATTGGTGTCGGTGTTTGTGTGGTGCCCATGGATCGTACCAATGCACTGGTGCTTATAGATACATAAATGCCCCGGTACGCAGTATCACACAAACACACTGATATTTATAACTGGCATCGGTATTTTTGCAGTGCCCATAGATCGTACAATAGCACCGATGCGTATAGACACATAAACACACCGGTTAAACGATTCTTGATGCCTTATAGGTTTTCATTTTGTTTTTTTTAGAAACATCCACCTCTAACAGTCCAACTATTGTGATTGTTCTAAATTCATTATTTATCAAAAGTCGACACATCTTATAAAAATATTCATATTAATTACATTTTTATTAATGCATTTGAATGTGATGTTTGGATTAATTTGTTATACCATATCAGAATTATTGTGGTTTTTTTTAATTCATTATTCATCAAAAGTCGACACATATATATAATCTTATAACAATATTCATATGAACTAAAATTTTATTAGTGCATTTGAGAACGACAATGGAGAACACAATAGAATAAATTAAAACACACACACACACACACACACACACACACATATATATATATATAAGACAGTCTTTATCATACAAAATGGGACAATTATTCGTATCCCTTTGTCTTTCAATAGGGACATTATGTCCATTACATTAAACAAAATGTCTGATTTCATAGAGATATTTCAAAAAATAAAGTGCCTTGCTTTGATATCCAAATTACATAGTGATCATCATTCTTCGCTTGAACTGCTGTCACTGCTAGAGCTACTTCCATGACTTGGGTTATTTTCAGGAATGTTGTGTTCACGACGTTGATTGTTTTCTTCTTCTTCACTTTCCATCTACAAACATAAAAATAAACTGAAATGAGTGTATATACATTGGTGAGAATAATGAAAATTTCAATATTAAATAATATACATCAATGTAAATCGAAAATAAAAATGATGTACCATAGCAACAATTGACTCATAAACTATACACATTCTTTCAAAACCATGTACCATGCCATCTTTCAAAATTTCATCTGTTGGCACAGTTCCATACTTTGTTTCCTACAAGTTTTATACCCCATAACAAATCATATATTTAATATAAAAGATGTTTTTGTTCTATTGATTATAGACAGAGCTAAGTAAAATAAGATCGATAGATGAAATCTAGTTAAGGTTGTTATAAGGAAGTAACAATTACTCACAAACTTAGAGATCAACCCTTTTCTTCCTTGTCGTCTGTTTTTTGTCTTTGAATGGGTTCCTTTTTCTTTTCTTTTAACGAAAATTCTTGAAAGTTAATATTTAATGCTAAATTGTTTATTTATTGTACCTACCCATCGAAAAATTCAGCTGATTACATATTACATTTGAAGCACGTTGTTTTGAGATGGCTCTCTGCTGATGCAATTTTTTCCATTTCTTTGACCATCTCCTTGTACACATTTTTGGACATTCCTACTGGCATATTTCTGATATCAGCTCGTTCATCTTTTGAGATTTTCATAATCTTCCTGAAAATGTAACATGACAATAAACTATTTAATTTTTGTATTGATATATGAAAAGTAAGTATAACAAAAGTGATATTTATAAATAATTCTAGACAAACATCTAAAGGAATATTACCTTTTCATTCCTTCTTTTTTGTTGTTGTACGTTTTTGCTATTAAAAGTTTGACATGTCTCATTGACAAATTCTCTAGAAACTCTTCCTGTAGTTTACTTAAAATTTGGTTCTTGGAATCATTGGATTGGTTTTTGTATTGTAAGTGGAAAGAACATCTATACATTGGTTCCACTAGATCCCTCAAAATTTTGTAAAAATTTTCCCCCTTTCATTAACCTCCAGCACCACTCCAGATGAGCTAAGGACCAATTCATTTTCATTTGCATGTTCTATTTTTTTTCTTTTCTTAGAACAACATTCCTTTTCTGAGTTGTTGGTCCCTGTAGAACATTAAACAAATGTGAATTAATAGACTGTTTGACACATGTTATCTAATAATTTTAAGTATATTATTAATGATAATTAAAAAAAGAAACTCATATTGGATCGATAGTATTTTTTCATTCACCTAATTCATCCTTTTGCAATTTTTCCATTAAACTTTTATGCTCTTCTGGTCCTAGATCAGAAATAATCATATCGAGCTTCGTCATTTTGTGGCTCTGCATGATACACAGTAAACAATACATATTAGTTAAACTTACATATAGTTCAAAAATAATATTTTTTATAAATAATTTACAAAGAACTTGCCTTTTTTGCTTTTCTTGATGTGTTATCAGTATTTTTGTTACTTGATCTCTTGTCAGTCATTTCTTTATCAATCTGAAACCTGTACCATATCATTCATTAATATATTTATAAATAAATTCTCAACTTTTCAGGTAGAAAATAACTCTCAAGACACCAGTGCACCTTTCATGAGGTATGCACTGCAACCGATGCATGGGGATATTAAAAACACACTGCAAAACAGTATAATAGACTGTATGGTGCATTGGGTATTATAAATGCACCGCAAAAACAGTATAATAGACTGTACAGTGTGTGGGGTATTATAAACACACCGTAAAAACAATGTAATACATCGTACGATGATATCCTCGTTAAATGGAGCACCGATGCCCTATTTCGGATATGGCGCACGGATTTAGAAAAATTGTTTTCAATTTTTTTATTACACTGTACTTGCGCGGTGCGCTGTATAATACAACGCATCAGTGCGGTAGGTTACGTAGGGTGCACTGATAAAGAAAAATCCATTTTTTCGAAAAATTCACGTAATGGCCGAATGGATTGGGATCTGACTATGCAAGCCATCTCGTGGGTTGGACATCAATATAAAATGAAAAACCCTAATTATAAAATCATAGAAACATGGAGAAGAAATGGAACAAACAAAAAAATGGGTAAAAATGGACAAAACTGCAGAAAAAGTAAAAAAATTGCAGAAAAAAAGTAAAAAAAAAATCAAATTTAATCAGGAGATGGTTTAAAATTCTATGATACAGGGCTTGAATCAATAGAGGTTTGGTTTTTGATTGTATGAATACTTCTGTTTGAATGTATTTCGCTGCTTCACAGTGCCCTCGTGCTCTCTTGCTCCAGGTTTGTCTCCTGCAAATATCTGGCTGAAAATTTTAGCAAAAATAGTGAAATAATGAAAAGTGTTTAGTATTTAAAAAATTATTTTATGAAATTAGATTTTCAAAAATATTTTTCCGCCCATTTTTCAAATTGTCATTTTTTTTTTCACTTAAAGAAAATAGAGTTACGTTTTTTTTTTATTTGCGTTTATTCGTTACCGGTGTGGAAGAGTTGTGAAGCACTAGTGTGTCTTCATAATACGATACCTTTGGTCACTGTGTTATGATAAAGCGCGCAAAGTTGTATAAGTTCTTTTTTGTATGTAAGATCATAATAAAATAATGATAATTATAAAGTACATGAATTTATATTCATTATTTTCTAAACTTTATGTTACAAAAATTTGTATTATTCTAGATTTGTTATTTTACAATTATTTTCAAATTTACAAATTTAAATATTTTAATAAAATCATTTCACATTAATACAATCAAAATTTTCACATTAATAAAATTAAAATTTTACGTACAATTACATTAATTAAAATTACAATTACAATTATAATTAAAATTACAATTACAATTTTACATTAATTTCACATACATGAATTACGATTAGAATTACAATTACAATTTTTCATACAATTACATTTACAATTTTACATATAATTACATTTACAATTACAATTACAATTTTACAAATATTTTACAGACAATTCAATTAAAATTACAGTTACAAATACAATTACATTTACAATTTTACATAGAATTAGAATTAAATTACAATTTTACAATTTTTCATATATACAAATTACAATCATTTCACAATAAATTAAATATTACAATTACAATTAAAATTTTACATTAAATATTTTACATACAATTACAGTTAAAATTACAATTACAAATACAAATACAATTTTACAATTTTACATACAATTAAAATTAAAATTTAAATTACAATCACGACATAATATTTAATAAATATCATGGTCATTTAATTTTAAATTAATTAATAAACATCATCATGATCATGATAACCATCGTACAAACATCATATTCGACTAAAAAACGCATTCAAACATCAAATTAACATTATATATTAACATCATCACAACACAAACATCAAATATACATCTCATGTCAAATAACTCATGCTATCACATATACACATGTATCTGCAAGCTAAACATTAAATGAACATATCTAACATGACCTAACTAATAATATGCGCCACATCATGATGATCACCAACATGTAAATTAAGTACAACTGCAACATGAACATAAAATACATGGACTATATATATATATAACTGAATAACGTTAAAAATATACAACTGTAATATAAATGTCATGGATCAACTGGTGGTAGTATAACATCAATAGCAGTACAAGTGGAGTCATGCTCAGTAAAGGCTGCAACCTTGACGGTCGATGCTGGTCGAGCCTGCTCATGATCATGATCACTAGTACTGATGGATGCATCAGCTGGTGGTAGTACACCATCAATATAAGCAGTAGTAGTGGAGGTCTACTCAGTCAATAGTGCAGCCTTGATGGTCAATGGTCCAGCCTGCTCATGATCATGACTAGTACTGATGGATGCTGTAGGCTGCTGATTGGACGTGGCCAATGGTCCAGCCTCATCTCCATGATGACTGCTAGATGTTGCTAGTGGAGCCTCATGCTCATCAGGCACGACGTGAGGTGAATGATCATGAGATGCATGTGAGTCGTTGCTCGCGGATTGTCCATCACATGTTGTGGCTCGACTACACCTATAGCTACGGACAGTCCTCCTCAGTCGCGTAATAGCTGTCGTAGCTCCTACGACATGCTGCATCATGCTATACATGTCACATGGCATGCCTCTCCACATCTGTAACAACCTATCATCAGCCTGTATGTCTTTGTAATGAGCGGGCCTGATGCCCGCATCAACAATCAATGCACAGATTTGGTTGCCCAACTCCATCCTATATCTAGTCTCAGGTCGACCGTGCCTAGCAAAAGGCAGTATCGGTGCACCATGAGCAGGAGCATGTCTCTCTGCTGCACCGGCCTCATCCTGATCATGATCATCCTTGGCATCGGCCATGTCTTGATTGTCATCAGGATCCACACCTGGATCATGTGGTGGATCCGACATCTCCTCGCCATAAAAACAACCAATGTATGAAAAATATATACAAGTACACAACAATAATTAGACAATTTCATTACACAATTTAATAAAAACAAGTTAAAGAACATGTTAGAATAAATATAAATAAAACAATAATATTATCTCTATCATCTGGCGGCTCATCATCTGTGAAGAGAATGTTGGGACATCCTCGCCAATCTAATCCAACATAAGGACATGGGACCATAATGAAGGGATGCAGCCCGTCAACACTGGCTAGTAAGTCCAGTGCATCATGCGATATCCCAGCTGGAAACATAGTGTCTCCCCTCTTGGGCATCATATGCCCCCACATGTGCATTTGGGCCTCAAACATCAACCTATGAGGCTGTCGAACAAAACTAGGTCTCATTTCTGGAAACCTCTCAAAAAATAAACAAAACATGTCTAAAGCAAAAGGGAAGTTGACCCTCCCTTGTGCATGAGCACGACATCTATCTAAGGCCATACAAAGCTGCCGCAAAAAAATGGCAGACCACTTGAAAAGTCGTGGCTGCTGTACTAAAGAATCAACATAATATAAAAGTGAGAAACTAATGCATTGCCAGTCACTAGTGTTTTGTGAAATGGTCGAAATGATAAGTGAGAGGCACTGCATGTCTTGTCTACCAAATGCACCTATACGTAACTGGCCTCCAGGTACCTGAAACTTTGAAGGAGACAGTACATGTGCTCCAATGTATCTATGGGAGTAAACTAAATGACTCCCTGCTACACAACCAGCTGGCACGTCTGGGAATGAGGGAAAATCCACCCCTCTCCTTGATAGTCCTATAATAAAATAAATATCCTCCTCAGTGGGTGTGTACCACTGGTCAGGATCAACCTAGAAAGCCTGTCGGTGGGCATTCCACTTGCGGATACGATATCTCAAAAACATATTATGGGCCTTTAGGGAAGTAGCCTCCTTATAGAACTTGAGGAGGCCTACTTGCCTAAGGATCCCCTGGGTATCTGCTATAACAGGGTGAGGGTATGCATCTCTCTCCCTCTCTCGGGCCTCCCATTGGCGAATCATGTCATATTATTCCGCCTGTTGTTGCTGTTGTTCCTCCTCTTCTCTCTAAATCATTGACATATTAAATTTTTTTTTTATTAGTAAAATATACATGTATTTAGGAATATACATATATATTTTTTTGAAAAAAAAACAGACCAGTTGGTGTGCCACAAAAACAGTCACGCACCGGTGGTGGTGCAACTTAAGTTTGTAGCGCAGCGGTGGCGGTGCCCCTAATGAAATACAACGCACCGGCCTCGGTGCAACTGCCTTTTTTTCAAGCACCATTGACTATATATAAGGTCAGAATAGCGGTGCGCTGACTGAAATATATGCCTCAGAGCGTATAGTCATGTCAGCGCACCGACTTCATCACAATTACATAGTTGACAGTGCGGTCTTTTACTCAACCGCACTGTTGACCCTCTCGGAATGCAGAATGCGGTGCGCTGACAGACACCAAGGTGGATAATTCCATCAATGCACCGCACTGCGATTCCCATGGTCAATGGTGCACCTAGCTAAATGAGCGCACCGCATTTTTTTTTTAATTTAAAATTCTGCGGGGCACCTTTCGGTACCGCCTCAGAAATGTTGCGGATACTGTTAGCACCATTGGCGGTGTGACCTGTAAATTTTACAGGCAGCACTGCTATCCGATGCGAGCCGAATGGCTCAGGGGCACCGAGTGAAATTTTTTTTATTTTTTATTTTTTAATGGTTATTTCAAATTCTAATATGCTAAAAGGCTTAATTATGGAAAAACTAGAAAAATGCCTGTACATTTCGTCGTCGAGGAGGCATATGGGCTGTAAAATTTGCAAAATAAAATTTGGCCACCGTTTTTCAAAATGCAAGCTGGAGATTGGTGGCCAATGCAGAGCAACAGTGTGTGAAATGGGTTCAATGAGAGCACTGATGTCAGGGCGGCTCAGAGAAGGGGAAATGGCACCGGTGCTTGAAAGCTCTAGAGCACTGAGGAAAGTGAAAAATGTGGTTTTTTGGCCATAGAGTTTTTTTTATTTAACCCTGTTCTGGTGCACGGGGTTTTATAGGTGCACTAGTACACTTACATACAACCGTACTGGGTGGTGTTAGATTTGGCGCGTTGTTTATGATGCATTGGGGTGGTTCCCTAACACTGCACCAGGATGTTTCAGTTTTGGCGCGATGTTTTGATGATGTACCGGGGCGGAATATTCGTAAAGCACCGGTGTGGAAAAGTCGTAAAGCACCGGTTTTTTGGCCTTAATTTTTTTTCATTTAACGCTATTCCGGTGCGTTAGTTTTATAGGCGCACCAGTGCTCTTGGATAAGAACGCACCAACACGTTTATGTCTTGGCGCGGTGTTTTATGATGCACTGGTGTGGAATGAAGCACCGGTGCGTTAACGTAATAGGATGCCCTGGGCGGGTGTGTACGTCGCGCATGCTATTCGGTGTGCCAATGTTTTGTGCGCACCGGTGTGTTAACGTAATAGGATGCCCTAGGCAGGTGTGTATGTCGCGCATGCTATCCTGTGTGCTAATGTTTTGTGCACACCGGTGCATTCTATGGTAGAGCGCACTGGTAATTGATAGCTCAAGAGCATTGGAAAAATGAAAAATCTGGTTTTTTTGCCATAATTTTTTTTTTTTATTTAACCCTTTACCGTTGCACGTGGTTTATAGTCGCACCGGTCCTATTTCTTATGAACACACCGATCGGTTTGTGTTTTGGCGCGTTGTTTTATGATGCACCAGTGTGGTTTCTTTCTATCACACCGAGTGGTACCGATTTTGGTGCGGTGTTTTATAATGCACCAGCGCGGAAGAGTTGTGATGCATCGGTGCTATAGAATAATACGACACATCGGGTGGGTGTGTACGGAGTGCACGGTGTCCAGTGTGCCAATGTTTTTGTGCGCACTGATGCTTTCGATATTCTAAAGCACTGGGGCGACATTTATTGATAAGCGCACCGAGCAGAAAACATCCGCAAAACCCTTTGCTCGCCAACCTCCTCTAGTAACCTTCGCTAGAAACAGATGTATGGGGTATTTTCTGTGGGATTCCTCAAAAGCATCCGCTAAAGGGTCTTTTCCTTGTAGTGTTATAAGCAACATTATACTTCCTTATTGCTGATAGAGAATTTATGTGGAAAGTTTTAGCACCTTTTTCAGTTCATAGGGATTGATGTTGATGATGAGGATTTAATGATTGATGAGATTGAAGAGGATTTCTTTGAGTTTTATCTGCATCAAGATGAAAGGTCAGAAATAAGTTATGAAAATTCCCAGCCAGTAGATGTTTATCCTTTGACTGTAAATGAAATTGAGCAGGATTTCAATAATGATAATCATATTCCATTTTCTTGGTTCAATAATAATGAACAATGTGTTTTCTCTCTTGATATTGATGACATGTTAGCAACAGAGACTAAATATTATCAGAGATATTACCAGAATGCGCTCAACTCAGTGCAAAGGAAACATAATTTGATAAATAAAAACGTGCCAATCACTTCGAGTCCGAAGAGGCCAACTTCCCCAAAGGATACCAAACCCTAAGAACCAACCTCTACAATTCAATAGTTTCCAAATCACCAACAAAGGTATGAAGAGGGTCATTCACATATTTTTCTTCAGATTATTATTTCTCTGGGTGTTTATTTCAAGATCAGGTTTGTGGAGACCAAGATGAGGTTTCTGATGAAATGAATGAACAAGGATCTCTATACATTATGGTAGAGATTAAACATAAAAAAATTGAAAGAAGATTATGAAGAGGAGAGTTGCAATAAATAAAAAGTTTTTTTAGAGCCTCTTGCACATTATGATTTTCCTCCAAAGATAGAATTAGAGTTTCTCATACTTGAAGAATTTACAATCAACACGCAGCTAGCAGAAATTCATGCTTCCCTATGTCTTCCTATGGATCAACAACTAAGTTTTCTTTAAGATCAAAATGAAGGGTATGTTTGTGTTTTTGCTGGATCTCAAGAAAAGGTAATATTTCAAATTATTAAGGACCCTTTTACTGATTTTCTATAGTTAGCATGGAAGAATAATTTTATTTTATTTATTGATCATGAGCACATATTTAGTGGACACTTGGAGTTGCCTAGCTTTTGTTTTTTCTGCCTGCTCAAGGAAAGTGTGAGTGTGATTCTAGTAAGTAGCCATTTGCATGATTGGTTACACTGGAGGGACCATTTCACATGATTGTATATATGTCTTCAACAGGTGGGCAGTTATCATAAGGATTTGAAGCCCTCAAATCTTGATGGTCTGTTGCCATAAATAAGTTCATTTTTTTAGTTTATTCCAGTTTTTCAAATCATTTCAGTTTGTTGAGTTATTTCAGTTTTGAGTCCTGCTTTTATTTTTTGACTCCATGCCCAATGGACAAGGCTACTTGGTCTACGGTTTTCTTGATGGTAGCTGACCCTGCCAAACCCACATTGTCTTTTCTTATGCATATAAAAATGCATCTCCATTTTTAATTTCTGAACTGGCAATTTAAATTAATGTGGAAGCTTCATTATTCTATGATTCAAACCACATTCTTTAGATTACAAATCTATATCAATTTAAAACTCATTCAAAACCTTTATATCTCAAATCTTCGATTTGAGATCTTATTTTAAACTGCTTATAGTTATAAAAATAAAGCCCAATGCTCCAAGCATATGCAGAGGCTACCTTTGAAATCAAAGGTTAAAGCATATGAATAAACCCATTTTGTTAAAATCGAATTATATTCGATTCCACATAACTCAAGTTGATAACTGTTGCTCTACCCACACATGTGTTAATACTTTAACAACGCCACCATATCAACGTATTTCATATTTGGGCCCCACATTTCAATCATGTGGACAATTCACAATTTAAAAGTTTGACTTTTAATATAACTCAATGTGCCAACACAATAGTTATGACCCACAACATACCTCTTTCATTAATCACCTTGCGACTTCACTTGAGATCCGATGGTCAATCTGCTCTCATGCTCCAACAATACTTTGGGCGCACATCTGAGGGCTATCAGGCGGCGATGGCTTACAAAATTTAACACCTCAACTTCACGCAATAAAAATGGTTTCACAATACTGCCTAACAACACGTGTCAAGCAGGGACCGATATCGCGTTCCATTTCACAAAAACAACTTACCAGTTATTAGCTACGCGAAACCCACTCCTTGATTCTAAAACCGATTCTACTGTTCCTCAAGACTCCATACGCCATTCTGGTTTCACATGTGCCAATACACGGGGTTGCCACACTATGGCTCACGGTTCTGCTTCATTAAATCGATTTCCATATCATCTGCCCATCTAACGATGGATTCGTTGCTCTTTCACTGTTGTTTGCTTCCATTACATGAATCGACCATGGCTAATGGATTCCATTCTCATTCAAAACTGTGCGAACCCTTTGGTTCCTGAACTAACTCACTGTTCTGCTTTGTTCCGGTTCCGCCTTCACTTAACACAATTCTCTGTAATTGATAACGTATCCCAGTATCACTGAGATCGAATGCCCCTTCATATTTATCTTGCGCCTTTGAATTCTGTTTCTGTCTCCGAATCTTCAGACTATTGAAAACTGCATCCACATTCAACTACGCCATTACCTTTGATATGGGATCTCACCTATTGCCATTGAATCCACTCTTTAATGAGTTAATTCAACACTTAACACAGGCTTTTAAACAAAACCCTCAATCATTTATATAACCACTCATGAATCAAACCTTTTCAGTTCGATGAGACTTATTTCAAAATCTATCAATTTCGATTTTAGATATTTAAACTATTGAGATGGTTATAGGATGGATTTTTTTTGTGCTACGGATATTCACAACAGGATTCGATGAATCCTCAACCAATTTCAATGTCGAATCTTTAATGTTATGTGGAACCATAATATAAACTCATACTACAAAATTCTTTCATGTGCACGATAGATCTCATCTGTCTATTGCTGATTTAGACACATAGGGCTCAAATCCATAAATTCATACACATTCAATGCAACATCGACATGAATTTTGATTCCTTCAATGACGTACAAAACCCATTAAAACCCCCAATTTTAGTATTTTACCACACTGTTTCTTACACAATTACTTATTGAAATTCAATCCATTCACCCAGGAATTAAATCAAACCATACTCATGTAATGTTGAAACAAGTCCTTTCAAATATACAATTGAATTCACTTACAAAACTTCTTGCTTTGGCCAGATCTTCAAAATCAATTGGCCCTTCTGCAACTGCCCGTAGGCTTACAGGAACAAACCCTTTTTGTCCAGAACTGAATCACTCACACACTCTTCAGATCTATCTGCTTAATGCATTTGAGACTTATTTATACAAATTAATAATAAATCAATTCAGCTCCCTTAACCCTCAACAAAAATCTTGAAATTCTATATTTCCTAAATCTAGACTAAATCCCTAAATTTGTTGAAACTGACTCTAAATTTATTCCTAAATCTGAACTATCTCTTCATATTCCTAGCTAATCGACTTCCCCTCATGTTTTCCAATGATTTGGGAACATTTACAATTTTTCCTCAATATTTAATTAAAACCACTCAAATTATTTAAGGATTACATAAGAAAACATAAGACCCCCCTATGTCTACAAAAATACAAAGTATTTTTTGGAACCTAATGCCCCTGCATCAGACTCCCAAGGTAAAAATTAATCATGATCTCTTGATCATGTGCTTTCAGTCCTTGTCTTCTTGGATCCCACACTTCTTTCTGCAACTGATCATCTGCTGCAATATTCTTCTTCTGCACTTCTCCAGGTTTCCATATCTTATTCTGCATCTTCCCGCTTGCTAAACTTTCACAATTTGTGACTGTCTTCTTATTGTTGCTGCTGCTTCTTTGTTTTCTTGCTACTGTCTTCCTCTGAGAGACTTTCGCCATCAGCCTTCTTATCAATTCAATTTCATTACCTAATATGTCTTTGAACTGCTGGATACTATTTCCTCTTGATTGTTGAACTTCTACTTCTGCTTCTGCTTGTTGAGTTCTTATTTGTTGAACTCTTGCTTCCAGTTGATGAGCCCTTTCTTGCTGGACTCTTACTGCTGCGTTTACTCCAGCTCTTGCTCTTAATTGCTGAGCCCTTGTGCTAGCTACCACCCAATCATCCATACTCTCTTGTTTTCTGAAACAGAAAAACTCTTCCTGATTATCATTTATGACAATTTCTTTGTCCTCTACCTTCAGCAATTATTTGGATTAGAATTTAAATTTCCAGTCACTGTCATCATATATTTTCTTCTCCTGGACTAAACATTCTTTAGTCTTTCCATCAATACCTGAAATCATAAAACAAACACCAAATTTATAAAATCCTTGTGTCTCTTCCTCCTCTGGCAACACTTCAAATTGTTGCTTTAACATTTCCTCTAGCAACACTTCAATCTGCTGCCTTGTCATCAACACATCAGTATGTTGATTCCAATCCTTCAAATAATTCTCGAGACTGTTAGTTAGTCTCTCCTTTGAATCATCCCTCTCAATGATGTCTCCATGCACTGGTTCATAAAAATGAACCTTCTCATTTCCATTCAACTCTGCCTTTACAATCTGAACACTTATTCTTTGTGTTTATACCCTCTACTCCAGAATACTCAAATCATGCCAAAAATCTGTCATCTCATTTGAGAAAACAATTATACAATCTTTGTTATCTTCACAAGTCAAGTTTCCCGCTGTCACTACCTCTTCATCCTCTATCAGAATAAAATTATGATCTCCCATCTCTGCAATAATTTCAGTTATCTGTCCATCACTCTTCACTTGGCCATTTAACAAAATCAATTTGTCATTATCATCATTAACAACAAATTTATCATCATCGAACATGACTTCATTGAAACAATTTCTTTCATAAAACAAGAAATTTATGAATTCCTTTTGTTGTAGTAATTCAGTTTGATCTTCATCTGAAAGATAATCATCATATCTTGCTTGGAAACTTTCAGCTTCACTTATTACAGTTTCATCACATGAACTGTCTTCTTCAATACCTGCATTCACACACAACTCGTCAGTTTTAAAACCATAAGACCCCATGGTCTCATTTGATGATTTAGTCATCAAACCCTCCTGTTGTTCCAAGCCTTCTATATAATTCAGAAATTCTTCAATGATCCTTTCTATTGAGCCCCAAAGATGTCCTTCTTTTCCACCACATTTCACTTCATTTCCTTTGTCCCTCATCAATTATAGGCTTAAATGATCAATAGGATTGATTAGGATTACTTTAAGAATGTATATAATGACTAACTTTCTATTTTTTCATGATTTTGTTGTTGTAGTAATTTTTGACTAGACTCGGCTACAGAACGCAGTCATTCTGTAGCCAGTCGCCTATTCCGCAGCTATCTTCATGTTCACGTAGGTTCCAGGTGTCACCTAAAGGAAAAACACATATGGTCGTATTCCACATCACTCCCCCATCATTTCTTGCTCTCCACGAAGTCTGAGCACGAGTCTACATGTGGTTATGCACGTGGGAAACCAAAACTAGGAGATAGACTTCTAATAGGACAAGGACTGTACATATGTCCTTAATCATAGTACGAGACCACCACCAGAGTTCTAGTTTTATTTTAGTTGGGAAAGACATTTATTCCTGTTTTATCTCAAAGGCAGTTATGTAATTTTGTTATAAGTATGGCTCGGGAGACCGAGAGACGGCTAGCTAGATTTTGTTTTGTTGCTAGATCTCAGAAGACCATAATACTCTGTTTTTTTGAAGAATTTCTCCTTTAATGAAAGAAGCATCACTTTATTGCAAGAGCTGAGTCAATCTTGAGTAGATTTGTGTGCTAATCCGGTGGTAGAGGGCCCCTGCTACTTGAGAAGCTTTGATCATATGGTTTAGATAAGTAACTTAGCCTTGTTTCATTCCTAGTTTAATCAATTTTCTGAACTTTGTGTTTTTATACTTACTTGCAGTGGATGCCATAGTCAGTCTTATCCTTACAAACTATTCCAAAATACCACTAACATTGGATGAGATATAACTGTAGTATTTTAGGAGTTAATTGCATTTTTTTCCGAAACTTTATGTTTTATGCTCATTTACATTGAATGATATAGCCAGACTTGTTTTTACAAACTATTCCAAAATATCACTCATATTGAACGAGATAGGGCTGTAGTATTTCATAGAATTAGTTGCATTTTAGTTTAGTTGAAATACTCCGGAGGTAGATGTCACTCTAGTTTAATTCTGTCACTATATTTCAAGTTTGATAATGGCACTCTAGTTCAACTCTGTTCACTATATTTCAAGTTAGGTTAATGGCATTCTAGTTTAGTTGTGGTCACTGTGTTTCAAGTTTGATCAATTGCATTCTAGTTCAGTGTTATCCATTGTTCTTTAAGTTGTATTAATTGTCAAAATTAGACTTCATGGCCTTCATTGTTTACAAACTACTCTTGTTCTGGCTTTCTATTAATGCATCATCATATGGACAGGAATTAGTGATATCAGTTTAAGGCCTTGATTGTTCTGCAATATTTTGCAATTTCACAAATAAGCCTTTTCCCAAAAACTATTCTAGAAAATCTCTAACTTTCGAATGAGGCTTAGTAGTGACAAGTTGAGCTGCAGAATGGATTAATCTTAGCATTACAAGTTAATTCAGAGTAGAAATCTTATTGTGCTACAAATAATATTTTCTAATTGTGTTCCAATAAACTTTTAGCCATGGATGAGATTCTTTGTAATATTGTAAGATGATTGTTTACTTAGGAGAACTTCATTTGCAATAAACTTGTCCTTTTCTCAAGCTATTCCAACATATTTCTAATGAATGAATTGGATGAGTTCATGTTATGAGTTATTTAGTTCATGTTGTGATTTATTTCCTTGCTATGAGTCATTATCAAGCTTTTCATTTTCTGTTCTTTAGTGCCACACATAATTTAGAATAGGTTTTGCTCTGTTTTTAGTGTGACCAACAACTGTTCTTTTTCAACATTTAGTTCTTTTCCTTCTTAAAATAAAACCACAAAACCAAAAACATCATAAAAACACTAAACACAACGTAGTGAGAAACAGATACCTAGGCACATATAGTGCACCTCACTTCAACAGTTTACTAGCCCCGGTTGACAATTTATGACCTCAATTTAGGAACACTAAGTTGAGCAGACATTTTGGCGCCATTTCCGGGGAAGTGTAACTAGGTAGCCTTGTTTCTTACCTCCCAAAAACAATGATATACGTAGAGAAAGAGACTCAAGGGGTAGATTCATAAGAAGCAGAAGCTTGATTCCTAGAACACCACTTGTTTCACCAAGACCAAGAGCCAGCACATCTTCAACTCAAACCCACATTCCATCTTTTACTGATCCTAGACTCTCAGAGGACTTAAGATTAGATATTCCATTAGAAAGACCTTCTACTTCTTCCACTGAACCTGTCTTAGAAGAAGATTCAAGGACCCCTGCTAGAGATATAAACTTTTCCACTTCCACAGAAGAATCAACTATGGCGGAAGAAGGGGGAGGAGGAGTCTTTAATGGAGAACACACACTATTTGGAGGGGGTAGAGGTAGAGGTAGAGGAGAAGGAGGTAGAGGTGCAGAAGGAGAAGGAGGCAGAGGAAGAGGTAGAAGAGGAATGGGAAGCTCTTTTGGGTTTCCTATAGTAGATGAAGAAACCAATGCAACTATGAAAAACATTTCACCCTTTGTCCTTCCAAACTTTTATGGACTTAAAATTGAAGATCCTGAAACCTTCCTATTTGAATTTGAAGTCCTATGTAGAACCTATGACTACTTACAAGATGCTCAAAAACTTAAACTATTTCCTTCAACATTGAAAGGAGCAGCATTGAAGTGGTTTATGAGTTTGATCAACAGTTCTATTAGGACATGGGAAGACATGAAACAAGCATTTCTAGAGAGGTATTTGGATTAATGTATGCCAGTCAACCATAAGGAGGAAGTTCTTAAAATGCTACAAAAAGAGGATGAAAATTTGGAAGATTTGTTGGAGAGATTTAACTACAATATCAAAAGAGAAAAAATGGAAAACTTAGACCAAGATACCTTGAAAGCTCTCTTGTTGAAGACAATTAGGGATGAATGGTTAGATATCCTTAACATGATGGGAAAAGGGGATATATCTCAGCTTAAATTACCTGAAATAGCTAAATTATGTATCAACCTTTCAAGAGGGAAATCTAAAACTGTAAAAGGACCAAGAGACCCTGCTCTTGCAAGGGAAAGTAAGTCTGCTTCTGGGACAGTAAGTAGGAAAGAAATAGGACATATGCATGATGAATTCAAATCTGATATCTTAGGGAGTCTTAGTGAGAAAATAGACACCCTTAAGTTACAAAACAAGCAAAAATCTGAATCTGATGCCTTAGCAATCTTTTGTCCCAAATGTAGAAAGAAACATGCCTTGAGAGAGTGCCCTTTGGATGAAAAAGTTGTAGAGACTTGTGTAATTTGTTCAGAAAAACATGAGACCAAGAGTTGTCCTTCACTTCCTGGTCTTAAAGCTGTCTTTCAAGAAGAAACTCCTACAAGTTCCACAAAATCTCTCAATTTTGTCTCCAAGAGGCCTTGGCAAGGACCTCAAACACAAGGACTTCATGATCAGTTGTATAATCAACCCCCACCAAATTGGAATTCTTGGCAGTAACCTTGGCCCCAATTTCAAAATCAATCAAAAAATTGGACACAAGGAGCACAAAATCCCTATGGAAGATACTCTCAGTATTACCAATATCCACCATCCTATCCACCATATCCACATTTCCCTCAACAAAATTTTCAACAAAATTTTCAACAAAATCCTCAACAAAAGCCTCAAAATCCACAACATCAAAATCAACCACTTCCATTACCATTTCCTTAGAAAACAAATCAGTTGCCTGCCCAACCCATACCAAACCCCAACAATAAAAATCCTCAAAACACATACATGATAGAAGGCCAACAGTTTCCAACTTATTTGATCACTCCTTTAGACCTTAGTGATGTTCAACTTAGGTCTGGAAAAATACTTGAAAAGAGGAAACCTTCTGTAATCATACAAGAGCAAGACAATTCTAAGGAAGATTCTCTACGGGTAAATAAAATTCTTGAAGAGAACACAACTTTCCAAGACTTAAACATTGAAAAATCAAAACAAAAAGAACCAATAATTTCAACTCCTATATTAGAGCAGCCATCAACATCCACTTCTACACCTCCCTTTCCAGAAAGATTACAAATTGATAGGGGTGTAGAAAAACAAATTATGGTGTCTAATTATGATTTCCTAGATGAGATGAGAAATGTTTGTACTAAGATCCCATTATTGCAAGCTATCAAGGAAATTCCAATCTTAGCAAAGACAATAAAGGAGTTGAGCATGAAGAAAACAAGAAAAAGAATAAGAGAGATAAAGAAAATTCAACTGGCAGGAAAAATAGCAGATATCATGATGGGTAAGATTGCTATTCCAAAGTATTTAGACCCAGGAAATCCAGTTGTTAAAATTCACATCAATGGAATTGAGATCCAAAACACACTTATTGATTTAGGAGCAGCAATCAATATTATGAGTAGACAAATCATGGATAAACTGAAACTTCCTAATCTTCTTTTTACACCCACACTATTACAATTAGCAGACAGATTTGTGATCAAACCTGATGGGGTAATAGAAGACATTCCAGTGTCCCTAGATTCTTGGGAATATCCTGTGGATTTTATGATCCTAACTCCTAAGAATAATCTAGGAGGGCATCCTATTATATTAGGAATACCTTGGTTAGCTACAGTTGATGCTTTCATTAGTTGTAGATCCGGTGATATGTACATCTCTGATAGTAGTTCAACCAACAAATTTACCTTGTATCCTCCAGCAAGAACAATTACAGAATTAGATGATACTCAATGGATAGAGGATGAAGAAGACTTACAAACTCTCTTCACAATTTCAGAAATTAGTGAAGATAGCCAGATTTTGAATACCTTAGAAAACTTTGAATCCTCTTCGGAATATAAGCATGAACAATTTCAAGAAGAATCCAACATTGAGTTTTTATCATCAAGGTAGATGTCTCTTTATTCCATGGATAAATTTGGCAGCTCTACAATTGAGATATTTCCAGGAAAAACCTTAAACATAAATAAGAACTTAGAGAAATCTTAACAAGAAGAGCTAGTCAAGATTTTACAGAGACATTCTTCTGCATATGCATGGGAGTACACTGATATGAAAGGGATAAGCCCCAAGACTTGCACTCATCACATCTACATAGAGGAAAATTGTAAACCAATCAGACAACCTCAGAGACGGATGAATCCAAATCTTAGGGAGATTGTTAAGGAAGAATTGCAGAAATTGTTAAATGTTAACTTCATCTATCCCATTTCAGATAGTCAGTGGGTTTCTCCTTTGGTAATTGTGCTAAACAAAAATGGTAAATGGAAGGTATGTATTGACTACCGGGAATTAAACAAAGCTACTCTTAAAGATCATTTTCCCTTACCTTTCATAGATTAGGTGTTAGATACATTAGCTGGCAAAAAGTACTTTTCATTTCTAGATGGGTTTAGTGGTTATAACCAAATTCAAGTAGCACTTGAAGATCAAGACAAAACCACATTTACCTGTCCTTGGGGTACCTATGCTTACTGAGTTTGCCATTTGGACTATGCAATGCACCCACAACATTTCAAAGGGTAGTACTAGGAATCTTTTCAGATCTAAGACATGATTGTGTAGAGGTATATATGGATGATTTCACAGTTTATGGAAACACATTTGAAGAAGCCTTAACAAACTTGGAATTTTTTTTAAAGAGATGTAAAGAAGCAAATCTTTCACTTAGTCATGAGAAGTGTTTTATGATGTTTACTGAAGGAATTGTTTTAGGACATCACATTTCAGGGGATGGGATTAGAGTTGATGAGTCAAAAGTTGAAGTTATCTCTAACTTATCTATTCTAAGTTGTCAAAAAGATGTTAGGAGTTTTCTAGGATTTATAGGATATTATCGAAGGTTTATAGAAAACTTCACCAAGATAGCATCTCCACTTTTCAAATTACTTACCAAAGACTGTGAATTCAAGTGGAATCCTGATTGCCAGTTAGCCTTTTAGACCCTAAAAACAAAAATCTCTGAAGCACCTATTTTAAGGGGACCTAACTGGAAGTTACCTTTTCATATTTCAACAGATGCCTTAGATACAGCTCTAGGAGTAGTATTGGGACAAAAAGACCTGATTCCTTATGCCATCTACTATACCAGTAAAAATTTGACTCCTTCAGAGTTAAACTATACTGTAGCTGAAAAATAATTTTTAGCTGTTGTTCATGCCATAAACAAATTTAGACACTATATAACAGGCTATGAAACTTTTGTTCACATAGATCAGTCTGCAATTAGATATCTAATGAACAATTCAATTACTAATGGCAGAGTCATAAGATGGTTACTGCTTTTATAGGAATTCAACATTACCATTCTAGATAGGCCTGGAAAACAAAACATAATAGCTGATTTCCTATCTAGACTCCAAAACATCAAAGATCAATTCCCTGATGAATATCTTTTTGCAATTTCTACTCAGACTCCTTGGTTTGCTGACATTGCTAATTATTTAGTTTAAGGGAAATTTCCTTCAATAATGAATGCAAGAGACAAAAGAAAGATCATTTATGACAGTGAAAAATATTCATGGGTTGCTAAGGAGTTATACAAAATAGGTCCAGATTTTATCATTAGGAGATGTGTTCGGGAAGATGAGATGCCTGAGATCCTTAAGGCATGTGTTGAAGAGGTAAATCCCCTCTGCGGACAGAGGCGATCCCTACTAGCCCAGAATGGGTCTAGAAACAATCATCAAATACTACAGCGCAAGTTCCTAATTGCGAATAAACAGACCAACAATGGAGGCTTACCTGGAGTCCAATGCTATGATTCGTAGAAGAGACAGCGTTCCTGTTCCTCAGCCTCGGTAGATCACGATCCCCACGATCTCCGTGAATGGACACCTGCACATGCAAGAAACAACACGAATACAAGCATAAAATCCAGAATACGCAACTATATATCAGTCAGAAAGGATATAACTCATCATTATCATAAGTGAAAAATAGAGTGGAACCATAACTAGTAGTCATTCATTAATAAGAAATCGAAAGAGAGTACAACTAATGTTTTGATGTTGAGGTCTCCTTCGGAGGGGTCTCCAATCGTACACGTCTCGCAAAGCCTGCCAGGGATGGGACAAGCCTCTCTTAGAGTCTCTCGACGATAGTCTCCTTGCTTGAGTTTGGCCTTAAGGGAAGAATGAGGGCTCTTGCAGCATGAAGGCTCTTGGGAATTTGAGAGCTTGGAGATTCAAGACTTGGGCACTTCAAGAATAGCTTGCAATGGCAATGAGCAAGATTTTATAGATGGAGGAAGGGGAGTTGGGATCCCTATAATTGGGGGATTGGCCCTATCTTCAAGGAAACTTCCATGAGAGGTGGCAAACCACTTCCCTTTCATGGAACTCCCGGAGCCAAACCTCCCAACTCAAGATAGATAACAGTTTCTGAGTCTATTAAAACGAAACTTCCGCCATTCTTATTTAAAAAACACTCCTTAAATTGGCTGGCGCGACTGCGAATCTGGGACAGAGCGCCAGTTGGCACGACCTCTTTGTAGGATTTTCCTCATTGGCGCGAGTTCTGAACTGGCTACCTGCGCCAATGCAAAAAGGGATGTTTTTATGGTTTTTTGCAAGGAGGTGTCTTCAGGGCAATTTAAGCTCATGTTTAGAGGAATGAAATGATAATGGTTTCAAGGCATGACATTGCTCACAGGTCACAGAATGGGCCCTCCAATGTGCAGGATGGGGAAAGGTAGGGATGGTGACAAATTACTGTGTAACAGCATGTCATGATGAACCTTGTGGCGGACACTTTGCTGATAAAAGAACAGCTTATAAGATCCTTCATTTAGGATATTATTGGCCATCCATTTTTAAAGATGCTAAAGAGTATGTCAAAAGTTGTGACAGTTGCCAAAGGGTAGGGAAACCTTCTCCTTCACGTGAGATGCCATTGTAGCCTCAGGTACATATTGAACCTTTTGAAAAATGGGCTTTAGATTATGTAGGACCTATTAGTCCTCCATCAAGACAAAAGAAATATATATTAGTTTGCACTGATTATGTTACCAAATGGGTAGAGGCCAAGCCATTACTTTCTGCTACTGAAGCATCTGTAGTTAATTTTATTTTTAAGGATATTTTTACTCGTTTTGGTGTCCCAAGGGAAATTGTTACAGATCAAGGAGCTCAATTTACATCAAAGCTAGTGGAACAAATGATGGATAGGTACAAAATCAGACACAGAAAATCTACTCCCTATCATCCACAAGCAAATGGTCAAGTGGAATCTACTAATAAGGCCATTGAAGGAATCCTAACAAAGACTGTCCATTTACATAGAAGATATTGGGTAGACAGGCTTCCTAAAGCTTTGTGGGCCTATAGAACTACATGGAGAAGCACAACAGGTCATACTCCCTATGAACTTGTTTATGGAAAACAAGTTTTGTTTCTCATAGAGTTTCAGATTCAAACTTTTAAAATGGAAGTTCAGCTAGGACTTGATCTAACAGAGGCAAAAAAGCACAGATTGGAGCAGATTAATGAATTGGATGAGATCAGACAAGATGCAGTTCAGAAAACAAGTATAGTCTAGCAACAAAGGACTAGATGGCATGATAAGTATATCAAGGAAAAGAAGTTCAAAGAAGGTGACTGGGCTCTCTTGTTTGATTCAAAGTTCAAAGATTTTCAAGGTAAATTCCAAACACATTGGCTTGGACCATATGAAATTGTGAAATTTTTTGACAATGGAGCAATAAAAATCAGGACAATAGATGAAGAAGAGGTCACTTTTCTTGTAAATGGTCATAGATTGAAGCTGTATCATAAGCCACTTTCAAGAGAAGAATTTGTCAAGGGATTTCAAGAAAACAGTGATGTGAAGTTAATGAAGAAGAATTTTTTTTCTTCATTACCTTAGTTGAATTTTCTGAATTGAAAAGCATTAAAAAAAAAGAAAAAAAAAGAAAAAAAGAAAAAAAGAAGAAGAAGTATAAACATGAAAACTAATCACTGATTAGCATGTTTATACAGAAAAGATAGATTGAAAATCAGAATCTTTCTGACACTTTAGCTTTTCAAATTTGTTCTTTTTCTGCAAGCATCTATTACAAAATCATAAGTGCAAACCCATATTTCACTTATGATTCATTTCATTCCATTCATCCATACTTCATTCATTTCATTCCATGGTCCACCTCACTTCCATCTCAGATTTAAAAAAAAAAATTTGATCTTTTTCTGCAATTGAATAATATAAATCATAAGTTGCAGGTCACTTTCCATACTTCACTCCACTTCATAATTGTGATTCATTTTATGCCATTATTCACTTCACTCATACTCCATTACACCATATTTTATTATCCATTTTTAACACATTTCATACAACATTCCATCCATGATTCAAACCATTCCATTCCATGTTTCAAGACTTCTACAGGCACATTCTGCAATCAATCAGACATTCTGCAGCCAGTCAGACATTCTGCAGCCAGTCAGACATTCTGCAGCCAAAGATCCTGAAGGCACTATCCAGTAATCACTTGATTTAGCAGCAAATTGATCCTGCATATCCAAGACAACAAGCAAAATAAAAAAAGTTATGAGGACTGAAGATCAATTATTTTCAAAGGAGGACAAGGCATATCAAAACCACAAAAAAAATCAAAGGAAAGGCAAAGGTAAAAGTTATGAAATTATTATGGTGACAGATCATGAAAGTTTTAGCATAGTTAAGTCATGTATGATTCAAAAATTTATTTTAATTAGTCGTGTTGATCATGCTTATCAAACCTATCATAAAAACTTTGGACAAAATCCCTTTCACTCTGCCATTCCAAATAATCATTTAAAACTTAACGGTTAAGTACTGAAGTGACCTAATCAGTCATGTCACTAGCCCGAAGCATTTAGTGATGATTTTGAAATTACATAAGAATTTTTCCACAGTCTTTTCTTCCGTGATAGCTCTCAACTCATTAATCCGTGTGAATCATCCTCACCGCATTATACTCATTTCATAACCACTCCATATCATTTCTTTCCATAGCCAATTCTTAGCCATTCCGGTCTGTAAAATAGAGGAAACATCTTTGGAGTAAAAACATCTCTTTAACAACCATTTTCACCGTGAGCAGAGGAGCAGTAATTTGAAGGTTGAGAAAGGAAGCTATGGGTCTCATAGTAAGATCTAAACCATTTGGAACCAAGTACTTGGAAGGTTATCCACAAATCAGAGAAATGCTACAGCAGGCTGGGTGGTTACATTTTTTTGAAAAATTTAATGGTTTTCATAAAGAAGTAACCAAAACATTTGTACGGTCCTTCAATGGAGCAGAGGTCGAAATAGGAGATATTAAATTCACTATTATAGATGCTTTCATTGCAGAAGCAACGTAATTACCCAGACAAGGAGAACGTTGGTTCAAAAATAGGGAATTTCATAATGAGGCGTGGAGGCAAATACTCAAAACACCAGGTATGGATGTTTCCATTTTTAAGAAAGGTATTCCTAGCTCGGCACTGAAGAATAAATGGAGGAATATGTTGCTCATTTTGCAAAAAATTATCACTTGTGAAGAAAGATTTGGTACCCTCTATGTTTATCATATTCGGTTAATGATGCATTTCTTAGATAAAGAAATCAATTTTCCCTTTTTCCTACTTCATAGTCTGAAAAGAATGGCCTCTAATGTTCAAAAGAAGGTTCAATTTCTAGAAACCACTTTGTATCACCATGGTTTAGTCAAAATCCTAATTGAACATCATTTGAGAAAAATGGGAGATAATTGGGATGAGTTTCTAGTGAGGAATCACTTTGAAGAACCCAAGGAATCTCCACCTGAAGGCAAACCTACAAGAAGAAGCAGGAGAAGGGAAATTTCCAAAGTTGTTGAAACTAAAACTGGTAAATCAATACAAGGGGACAGTGAAGAGATGATTTCTGAGAAATTGGCTGAAATTAAGAAGCAGCTTAAGAAGGAGAGGATAATAAGAAAATATGCCAAAGAGAGAGGTGAAGGACCATCTCAACCAAGACGGAGCCACAGACTTAGAGGTATATTGAAAAAAACAGGGGTTAGACAAACGGGAATCATAAACATTGAGGATGAAGAAACACCTATTGCTAGATCACCTGAGTACCAGTACGAGGAGGATATTTATGAAGGAGCTCCAGAGATAGACCCAACACAACAACAAATTTATAATTATGTTGAGACATTAGAGAAGAGAGCCTCAGAAAGTAGAGACAGAACTCCTAGCCCACCAAAATCTACAATTGATGTACTAAGAAGAGACAAATATGAGTTAGAAGTGCTCAATAGGAATATCAAGAATGAGAATGAAATTTGAAGGGAGTAAGTTAAGCTGAAAGGTGATATGAATACAACTCTGTCTCTACAAATGAAAAAGTTGTACAAGGCCAGTGAAAAATTTAAGAAGAAAAACAAAAATTTAAGCAGGGCACTTACAAATTTGAGATTCAAGTTGATCATAAGGAAGCCCAGGAGGCCATTGAATGTCAGGAAAAGTAGAAGAAGGGGCCTAGATGTCCTAGCATAGGTCTCAGAGTACATGGATTAGTTGCATGAGGACATGCAAAAGCCTTGCAGTGGGGGTATGTTGAGCCCCAAATATGTCCTTATTTTCCACTACATTTCACTTCATTTCCTTTGTCCCTCATCAATTACAGGCTTAAATGATCAATAGGATTGATTAAGATTACTTTAAGAATGTATATAATGACTAAATTACTATGTTTTCATGATTTTGTTGTTGTAGTAATTTTTGACTAGACTCGGCTACAGAACGCAGTCATTCTGTAGCCAGTCGCCTATTCTGCAGCTATCTTCATGTTCACGCAGGTTCCGGGTGTCACCTCAAGAAAAAACACATATGGTCGTATTCCACATCACTCCCCCATCATTTATTGCTCTCCACGAAGTCTGAGCTCGAGTCTACAGGTGGTTATGCACGTGGGAAACCAAAACTAGGAGATAGACTTCTAATAGGACAAGGACTATATAGATGACCTTAATCATAGTATGAGACCACCACCAGAGTTCTAGTTTGATTTTAGTTGGGAAAGACATTTATTCTTGTTTTATCTCAAAAACAGTTATGTAATTTTGTTATAAGTATGGCTCGGGAGACCGAGAGACGGCTAACTAGATTTTGTTTTGTTACTAGATCTCAGAAGACCGTAATACTCTGTTTTTTTGAAGAATTTCTCCTTTAATGAAAGAAGCATCACTTTATTGCAAGAGCTGAGTCAATCTTGAGTAGATTTGCGTGCTAATCTGGTGGTAGAGGGCCCTTGCTACCTGAGAAGCTTTTTTCATATGGTTTAGATAAGTAACTTAGCCTTGTTTCATTCCTAGTTTAATCAATTTTCTGAACTTTGTGTTTTTATACTTACTTGCAGTGGATGCCACAGCCAGTCTTATCCTTACAAAATATTCCAAAATACCACTAACATTGGATGAGATATAACTGTAATATTTAAGGATTTAATTGCATTTTTTTCCGAAACTTTATGTTTTATGCTCATTTTCATTGAATGATACAGCCAGACTTGTTTTTACAAACTATTCCAAAATATCACTCATATTGAACGAGATAGGGCTGTAGTATTTCATAGAATTAGTTGCATTTTAGTTCATTTGAAATACTCCGGAGGTAGATGTCACTCTAGTTTAATTATGTCACTATATTTCAAGTTTGATAATGGCACTCTAGTTCAACTCTGTTCACTATATTTCAAGTTAGGTTAATGGAATTCTAGTTTAGTTGTGGTCATTGTGTTTCAAGTTTGATCAATTGCATTTTAGTTCAGTGTTATCCATTGTTCTTTAAGTTGTATTAACTGTTAAAATTAGACTTCATGACCTTCATTGTTTACAAACTACTCTTGTTCTGAATTTCTATTAATGCATCATCATATGGACAGGATTTAGTGATATCAGTTTAAGGCCTTGATTGTTCTGCAATCTTTTGCAATTTCACAAATAAGCCTTTTCCCAAAAACTATTCTAGAAAATCTCTAACTTTTGAATGAGGCTTAGTAGTGACAAGTTGAGCTGCAGAATGGATTAATCTTAGCATTACAAGTTAATTCAAAGTAGAAATCTTATTGTGCTACAAATAATCTTTTCCAATTGTGTTCCAATAAACTTTTAGCCATGGATGAGATTCTTTGTAATATTGTAAGATGATTGTTTACTTAGGAGAACCTCATTTGCACTAAACTTGTCCTTTTCTCAAGATATTCCAACATATTTCTAATGAATGAATTGGATGAGTTCATGTTATGAGTTATTGAGTTCATGTTGTGATTTATTTCCTTGCTATGAGTCATTATCAAGCTTTGAATTTTTTGTTCTTTAGTGCCACACATAATTTAGAATAGGTTTTGCTCTGTTTTTAGTGTGACCAACAACCGTTCTTTTTCAACATTTAGTTATTTTCCTTCTTAACATAAAATCACAAAACCAAAAACATCATAAAAACACTAAACACAACGTAGTGAGAAACAAATACCTAGGCACATATAGTGCACCTCACTTCAACAGTTTACTAGCCCTGGTTGACAATTTATGACCTCAATTTAGGAACACTAAGTTGAGCAGACACTTTCTTCAATCTCTTCAAGCTGTCCAATTGATTTCTCAATTTCCAGCTTTTGGCCATCATCATAATTTAAATTTCCTCTGCTTCCAATGTATTGAAAAGTAAAACTTTTCTCCAACTGTGCATGGAAATTTTCAAAATATCTGGCTGTCCCATTTTCTTCCTTTGTGACAACATCAGCAGTTATTCCTCCTCCATATGTTTTTCCTGCAAACATACAAAATTTTTCAGATGTAAAGTCATTCGACCTCTTGGTCTCACTTGAATTTTTAGTCTTCAAGTATTTCTCCAAATACTCAATCATCCTGAGTAATCTCTCTTTCTGCTGAGCATTTATCATTTTCTCTCTCTTCATCTGTAGCCTGTGCCACTTTACCTTCTTCTTCATGAGCCAACCAACTCTCTAGCTTTCTTCTATCATCAGTTTCAATTTGTTGAACTGCTCCCTAATCTCAACTACCTCTTTCTCATACTCTTCCTTCTTTAACAGTCTCTGTATGCCAGCTGTTTTGGCATCTTCTTTCTTCATCTTCATTCTATTGTGGCCTCTCTCAGAACCTCTGAAATCTCTACTATGAATATCAGTAGCCATATTCTCCTTCATGATTTCTTACTCACTCATCACGGGCTGCATCGAAACCTCTGCAATAACAAGTCCTCCTTGTCACAACTTACCTCACCAATCCTCTCCTTGGATCCAGTATTTTGGCAAGTACAGGTCAAATATGTCTGGAACCTCTTAAGCATTCATCTCTGCTCCTTCAGGCTTCACTCCTCTGCAACCTCTCAAGAACACAACTGTTCTTTTCAACCAACCTCTATTGGAATTTCTCCAGGTTCTACCACACTCTCTTCTTTCTCTTCAGAGACCTTCAATGGCTTCCTTCATCACTGCTTTTAAAATCTGTGATCTTCTTGCTGAGATGCTCCTCAATTGTCTACAATATGCATTCTACAAACAAAATTCTTCAAACAGAACCAAAAATACCTCACCTTCAGGGGTTTTTCAAAATCCATTTGCAATTGTTTCTGCAATTTCTCCCAATGCTCTGCTGCACTGCACGCTATCCTATCAGATTCAAATCTGATCTCTTTGCCATCACCATCACACCTATATGCACATCACCTTGAAAATATTCAAAGCACATTGCCTTCAACTTCAGATTCTACAAATCTGAATACCTTCACTGCACACCTCTTCAAATCTGTAATCACTCTTAAACAGATTTAAAACTTCAAATTTTCCTCACTACTTTCAGCACATATGCATTCCACAATTAATTTTCAAACGAGCTATTCCAGCTCTGAAACCACTTGATGGCAGGTCACCCTGCCAAACCCACATTCTCTTTTCTTATGCATATAAAAATGCATCTCCATTTTTTATTTCTGAACTAGAAATTTAAATTAATGCGGAAGCTTCATTATTCTATGATTCAAACCACATTCTTTAGGTTACAAATCTGTATCAATTTAAAACTCATTCAAAACCTTTATATCTCAAATCTCTGATTTGAGATCTTATTTTGAAACTGCTTATAGTTATAAAATTAAAGCCCAATGCTCCAAGCATACGCAGAGGATACCTTTGAAATCAAAGGTTAAAGCATATGAATAAACCCATTTTGTTAAAATTGAATTATAATTGATTCCACATAACTCAAGTTGATAACTGTTGCTCTACCCACACATGTGTTAATACTTTAACAACCCTGCCATATCAACGTATTTCATATCTGGGCCCCACATTTCAATCATGTGGACAATTCACAATTTAAAAGTTCTACTTTTAATATAACTCAATGTGCCAACACAATAGTTACGACCCACAACATACCTCTTTCATTAATCACCTTCCGACTTCACTTGAGATTCGATGGTCAATCTACTCTCGCGCTCCAACAATACTTTGGGCGCACATCTGAGGGCTATCGCGCGGTGATGGCTTAAAAAGTTTAACACCTCAACTTCATGCGAAAAAAATGGTTTCACAATACTGCCTAACAACACGTGTCAAGCAGGGACCGATATCGCGTTACATTTCACAAAAACAACTTACCAGTTATTAGCTACGCGAAACCCACTCCTTGATTCTAAAACCGCTTCTATTGTTTCTCAAGATTCCATAAGCCATTATGGTTTCACATGTGCCAATACACGGGGTTGCCACACTATGGCTCACGGTTCTGCTTCATTAAATCGATTTCCATATCATCTACCCATCTAACGATGGATTCATTGCTCTTTCACTGTTTTTTGCTTTCATTACACGAATCGACCACGACTAATGGATTCCATTCTCATTCAAAACTGTGCAAACCCTTTGGTTCCCAAACTAACCCGCTATTCTGATTTGTTTTGGTTCCGCCTTCACTTAACACAATTCTCTGTAATTGACAACATATCCCAATATCACTGAGATCGAATGCCCCTTCATATTTCTCTTGCGCCTTTGAATTCTGGTTCTGTCTCTGAATCTTCAGAATATTGAAAAATGCATCCACATTCAACTACGCCATTACCTTTGATATGGGATCTTTCCTATTGCCATCGAATCCACTCTTTAGTGAGTTAATTCAACACTTAACACAGGCTTTTAAACAAAACCCTTAATCATTTATATAGCTAGTCATGAATCGAACCTTTTCAGTTCGATGAGACTTATTTCATAATCTGTCAATTTCAATTTCAAATATTTAAACTACTGAGATGGTTATAGGACGGATTTTTTTTGTGCTATGGATATTCACAACAGGATTCGGTGAATCCTCAACCAATTTCAACGTCGACTCTTCAATGTTATGTGGAACCATCATATAAACTCATACTACATAATTCTTTCATGTGCACGATAGATCTCATTTGTCTATTTTTGATTTAGACACACAGGGCTCAAATCCATAAATTCATACACATTCAATGCAACATCGACATGAATGTCGATTCCTTCAATGACGTACAGAACCCATTAAAACCCCCAATTTCAGTATTTTACCACACTGTTTCTTACAAAATTACTAATTGAAATTCAATCCATTCACCCAAGAATTAAATCAAACCATACTCATGTAATACTGAAACAAGTCCTTTCAAATATACAATTGAATTCACTTACAAAACTTCTTGTTTTGGCCAGATCTTCAAAATCAATTGGCCCTTCTGCAACTGCCCGTAGGCTTACAGGAACAAACCCTATTTTTCCATAATTGAATCACTCACACACTCTTCAGATCTATCTGCTTAATGCCTCTGAGGCTTATTTATACAAATTAATAATAAATCGGTTCAGCTCCCTTAACGCTCAACAAAACTCTTGAAATTCTAGATTTCCTAAATCTAGACTAAATCCCTAAATTTGCTGAAACTGACTCTAAATTTATTCCTAAATCTGAACTATCTCTTCATATTCCTAGCTAATCGACTTCCCCTCATGTTCTCCAATGATTTGGGAACATTTACAATTTTCCCTCAATATTTAATTAAAACCACTCAAATTATTTAAGGATTACATAAGAAAATATAAGACCCCCCTATGTCTACAAAAATACAAAGTATTTTTCGGAACCTAATGCCCCTGCATCAATTCTTGACACCTCCTAAGGAGCTTCCATACCCAATTAGAGCCAATGTTAGTGTTTTTTAGTCCTCTCAGTCACCAGTGATCAAATTATGCTCTTTCATATGGTTGATAGGGTCCTAGGGAAAATTTGTGTAGTTTCAGTAATTCTTCAAATAAAAATTTGATCATTGGTTAGGATAGCTAGGCCATTACTACTCCTTTCTGTCCCATGGTAAATAATCATAAATATGGTCAGGTCATTGTACTTTGCAAAAGTATCTTGCTCATCTTTGTCATCATTCATCTCATTCTTTCATGTAGAGTCATGATTAGGTCATAAGGTTAAAATCATGAAAATAGATCATGACAACATCATATTCAGCATTGAAAGGAGCAATGATAGGAAAAAATGTTCAATAATGGTTTCTAAAGTTAATTTGGGCCTTTATAAAGATGTAAATATATGTAAAATAAATTCTAAGCTAAAATACACAAGCCATCAAATCAATTGATGAAAAGACAAGGTGGGGCCACATCACCACCAAGGAGAAAAATTAATTTCTAGCCATTTAAAAGACCAAAAAAGCATGCCATTTTATCATTTCAACTTTCATGAGACATAATTCAGTCACAAAGGAGCTTTCCACTCTCTGAAACTCAATTTATTGCCTTGGAAAAGAGGATTCCACTGCTATGTCGCGCTTTTCACTATCAGCGTTGCGCTTTTCCTTGCCTTGTTGTGCTTTTCCTCAAGAAGGGAAATTTATTCTTTGCAGAGGTTTCATCATCAGTTGCAGGTTATAGCACACCAGTACAATTAATTTGGTCCCTCATCTACCTTGTTTGACTTCATTTCATGCTTGGAAAGCTCAGAATTCCCTCTCCTAGGGTTTTTCTACATTTGCTTGGTTCCATAATCTCTTTGATCCATTTTCTAAGAAAAACCCTTAAATTCAAGCTCACTCACCTTCCCCTACCTTCCAGATACCTTCCTAAACATTTTCCCTCACTCCTATCCCACAATTTCATCATTTTCCTTTAAACACTAGGTTATTTTGTCACTTTCCTAAGTTAGGGCTATGTTTTTCCATTTTTCACCCTTTACCCTCATTCATTTATTGAAATTATACTTTACCTGAATCCCTAACATGTATCCCTACCCCCCTAAATTTTCCAAATAATTTAGAGACCCTTTAACCCTTTCATCCCCATCCATTTCTAAAACTTCCCAAAATCTCCTGTTTTTCCCTACAATAAACCCTAATGTCCCCTCCTAGTGAGTTTGGGTTTATTATGGATTTAGATACCACTGAGAAGAGGAAGCATAAATAAGGTCATATTATCAGGTATGAGCCCACCAAATTCCAATAAATCATAGCTTCACCTTTCCAAGATGTCGGCTGGCTAGGGTTTACATTGCACACATGGAAAGTTCTACTTAAAAATTAGTTTCTGAAGTAAGGAAGATGAAATTGAAAAAAATGAAAGAGGTTTTTGTCCATCATAGGCCAAGTAACAAAAATTTCCTTCATTTTATGCACAGGTGTTAGGAGTTGAGAGAAATGCCCAAATTACATTTTCTATAGGAGATTTTCTGCACTTTTGGACAACTTGACTTCAAGTTAGTTTTTCAGGGGTTTGGAGAAGGTGTTTTAAGTTCTTGATGACTCTATTGTGTATAAGAAATCCTCAGCTTTCCAATTGTACCTTCATATCTAGATTTTGATCTCAGTAAGGCAATCAAAAGTGCCATGCACGATGGTGTTGAGCTTTTCCCTGGTGGCGCTGCGCTTTTCCAATTTTTAGTGACCAACTGAAAACTTTGATTATGAACAAATGGGAAAGTATTTTTGAAAATGGGAGAAATTTTTGTTCATAAAATTAAAAAGAACAAAAACCTCTATCAGGTTTGCAAAACATTTTATGGTTAGAGACATATAGCCCCATCTTTGATCCCTATTTTTGAAGAAACCCATAATTTTTGGCAATTTCATGGTGCTCAGAGGTACAAATGAACTAAACTATACATAATTAGATATATAATCACCTAAACATTCCAAATATCCACTTTTTGTGCCATGTCAGCAAACATATTGGGAGAAAAGTGCAAAAAACATGCCAAAAAGTCACTTTCTACCACCTTTTTGACCCAGGTACTGTGTTTTTGGAGCGACCTTGGGAGAATGCATTTTTTATCAACCTTGGAGAGGCCATTTTTCTTGCTTGAGAAATCTAATGACAACTAGACATCCTAAGATTTCCAATGATACCTTCATATCTGGATTTGGAGCTCACGAAGGCAGTCAAAAGTGCCCTGCAAGATGGCATTGCGCTTTTCTATGGTGGTTTTGCACTTTTCCCTGTTGGTCAATTTTTCGAGTTTGTTCAGTCAGATTTGGATTTTCAAGATGTAAATCATATTTTTTTGAGTTTATATGAAGTATATGAATATAAATAGGCTTGTTAATGACATTTTTATGTAATTTTGAAGACCATTTATGATGGGTAGGTCAGTCAAAGGCTAAAAGGAGATATTTGTTTTAACCTCCCTAGCCTTAGGTTTTGTTGGATAAATTTATGTAAAATGGTCCTATATTGAGGGATTAAACCCATGAGTGAGGGGAATATGGTTTTGGTCTATTTGTATCTAGTTTTTATTCAGAATCAAATTTTGACATCAGAGAGTAGGAGTCTTGGACTCTTGTGTACAATTGACACTTTCAGAAATACAAGTTCAGTTGCAACATGTATATAGGGATTCACGTGGTATGAGTTTGTGGCATATTTTTTCTACTGTAATTTAATTTTATGAATGATTGATTCATCTTCTGTACATATCTATGCTCTTCATTGAATTTCCTATATTAAACAAAAATATTTATGCTCATGCTTTGTTTTGGTAGGAAAATCATGTTTGTGTAAGTGATATTCTGATAAATGAATTCATGTTAGACATGCTCATTTTGATCCTCTACATTTCCACCCTACACTACAATCAACAAACCCTAAGGTGCCATAGAAACATATCTACCATGCCCGTTTGTATCCCTGCAACTGTAATCCTTTGAATATGACCTAGTTTCTTTGCCTTTCCTCTTAATCCAGCAAAACCCTAAATTCTCAAAACCCTAGAGCTGAACACACCTAGCCTAAAATCCATTCTTCCTCCAGCCAATATTTGGTTGTGAAAAAAGAGAGAGCCCTCTCTAGTTTGGTAGGGCTAGTTGCCAAACTAAAAGGTTGGTTTGAGGTTACCTCCGTCGATTTCCATTCTCAGAATTGGGACATTGTGGAGGATAACATTAGGGGGAAAACCTGTCATTGGTTCACCTTAAGTTGGTGCTCAGAATTTATTGAATCCACCTTATCATGGTATGAATTCTAATGTGTGGTAATCTACCTTTCCCATCTCATCTGGTCTGGTTGTGGGTACATCTATACATTCTCAACCCATACCATATGCACCCAAGATTCCAATTCATCAATATGTTCCTTTACACGCTCAAATTAATGTAGTCCAACCTACACAAGCTGCTCAATATATCCCGATGGTTTATGGTACTTGCAAGAACCCACTTACTCAACTTTTTCAAGGTAACTTACAATCTCAACAGCTTGGACAAGGTATCCCTCAAATTTTAGTAGGAAAAATTTCATATGGTATGGTACAACCCTCACTGAATTCACCTTATGTGGGTATGATGCACAATCCCACAGGGCAACAATATCGAACTTTTCAAGGTATTCCTCAAACACCTTATTTAGGTCATAAAATCCAAACCCAACCATTCCAAAATTTACAAGGCCATCCTGGAGTTGGATGTTAGAAAATTATATATTACAGAGAAATGAAACACATATAATATGCGGAAAACACAAGCACACAAAACACATAAAACCAAAGAGACACAAATATACGTCGTTTTCCCAGTTTGGGCTACGTCCACCCCAAACACCCAGTCCTTCCTTTCTATTATCCAGCAAAATGAAGAGACATAACCTACAACAGATCCGTTGTAATATCCTCTATTCTCTGTCACAGTCTCCCATCTGTTTCTCGCTTTGATAATACTCATACAATACACAGCCGCAATACAATACCCTCATACAAAGTGAGGGGTTGCCTTTTAGGGCAAAAAACCCTAAACTAAACATAACTTCTACCGTCAGATCATCCGCCTAATGAACGACCCAGATTGAATAGAAATTACTATACTTTTACAAGGCAATTTTACATCTGTTTTTAGCTTTGGGGGCGCTGCCCCAAAAACCCCCACCGGGGGACCGCTAGCCCTCGAACCCCCCAGTCGAGGGGTCAGCCCCCCAGAATCTGCAGGGGGGACAAGTCCCCCCCTACACCCCCCTGCTGCAGGCCCCAGGGGTGTACAGTTTTCCTGGGGCAGACATCCAGCTAAACACAAGGATCTCTGAATTAGGATGAAAATCAAGCTCCACACCAAACATTGGACATCAGGGATATGCGTATATTGGTTATCGGATGACTCCTTATTCTGGTACCCAGGTTCCTATTTATCAGAAACACCCTTATCATGGAACACAAGTACCTATTTCTCAAGCTATCCCATATTATCTAGGTTATCCTCCTCCATATTTTAACAGGAAGTTTTTATTTGTGGGTACTCTTGAATTTCCAAATTTGATTCACTCACCAATGACCCCATCGCTCATTCTCCTTGGTGGCTAATTATTCCTACTAAATTTCCCTCTCACATTCCCAAATTCAATGGGAATCCTGGAGAATACTCATCTACCCATGTAATGACATATCATCTCTGGTGTTCTTCAAACTCCCTCAATGATGATTCTATTTGATTACATATTTTCCAACGTTTGCTTATAGGTACCGCAACTAAATGGTATATTGAATTACCTAGAGCTCAGTTTCATGATTTCAGTTCTTTAGCCACCACCTTCCTTACACATTTACAGTTTCCCATCAGATACAAAACTGGAATGGAAATTTTGACCAACTTCAAAAAATTAGATTCCACTCATAGCTCATATCACATTCATGAGTGGTGGTGTCATCGCCGATTGGTTAAAACGTATGTTCCTAATTAGTTGTTAGTAGAATGTTTTACTAAATATTTGTTATCTCCTATAACAAAATATGTAGCTAAATGTGGAGTCGTGACCGAAGAGCAAGTAGTTTCTCATGCACAGTATTTGGACCTTGTTTATACCCAATCAGGCATGATTTACGATAAGATAAGAAATGCTCTAAGACCTTTGAACATTGTTCCTCAAATCCCTAGTAAAGAATCCCATGCTATTGATGGCATGATAGGTTTTGAGAGATCGCAGTTGGTGAGTAAACCATTTGGTACTTATCTCACCATATTTTCCTAAAACCCTTCATCCAATCCTCCTACAGTTTCTACTTCTGAGATCAATGTCATTCATTCTGGTAAAGGAAAATATCAATAGAAACCAGGAAGTAAGAGGAAAGGTAAAGGAAAAAAGAAGAAATATTCTTCACCGTAGGATAAACAAACAAATCAATCCTCTGATGAGAAACAAAAGCCTCGTTATCCATGTTGATCTGTAACGAGGAGTACTTTACTTATGACTGTCCTCACTGCGTGGAAGTGAACCATTTCTTAAAATATTCCACTTGCCCTGTTGTGTTGACCAATCTGTTTCCTAATCAGGAGACTCACATGGTTTCCCAGGACCATACTTCCTCCAACATGGTTTTAATGATTTCGTCTGCTAGGCATAAATATGACGTTATGGTGGCTACCTAGAACAAATACTATGGTAAAGTGAATCCGTTAAATGGTCAGGCTACTGATCAACCTACCATTTCACCACCATCCTTGTTGGATCCCACTCCACCTTCGATTCCTACACACTTAATTGTTAAGCATCTGAAAGGTGTTATTCATAAGTCTACTTTTAACCCTCATGTGAGAGCTGCTAAAAATTATAACGTAGTTGAAGACTTGGCTTAGTATCCATAAGTTATTTCAACCCTCGAGGTCATTAGCGAAATTTTTAGGTCTAAAATGGGCCTCCTAATCAAAATTTACAACCAAAATAAACTTTATAAGAACAAATAGGATTCAATATGATGAAGTCAACCATGTGGGATGATGCACCATTTTTGGGGTTAAAATGTAAAAAGATTAAAAAATAATAAAATAATAAAACTACTTTTTAAACTTGTATTTTAAACTTATATCCATGAGATTTTACTCAAATTTTGAGTGGGAGTACTCGTTGGATGCAAAATATAATTCCTCATCCAAGGAGTACCCATGTTGCATACTTTCGATGGACCATGCTACACGAAAAATGAGAAATACATGAAAAACATGATTGCAATCAAGTTTTTCAAGTATTTCTCATTTTTCATGTAGAAGATTCCATAGAAAGTATGAAACATGGGTACTCCTTGCATGAGGAATAAAATTTTGCATCCAACGAGTGTTCCCGCTTGAAATTTGAGTAAAACCATATAGAGATAAGTTGAAAATTGGAGTTGAAAAAGTAATTTTTGATTTTTTCCCTCTAAAATTTGATGATGTAATCTAATATTATTTAATTATTTCCACTGTTATTTTATAATTTCCTTAGGAGGCTCATTTTAGACCTCAAAATTCCCCTAATGGTTACATAATTTTCCTTCCCAAAAAAAGGCTTTTCTTTCTGCTATTCGTTGTGTTGATCCTTTGTATTCCAACCTAGTCATTTTTAATGATGAGAACTATTCCCCTCGACTCCCAGCTTAATTTTCCTTTATGATCCAGGTTTTCATCCGTAGGAAAAACGTTCATCTCTCTATTGTGGACGAAGAAGCCTCCACCGATATCATGTCTTTGTCTTGCTAGAAAGTGACAGGTTCTCCTCATATAAGTCTTTCATCCACCACATTGAAATATTTTGATGGAATAACATATAAAACATGTGTATTTTGAATTCCTTACAGGTATAATTAGGGGGGGAAACTGTATCCATAGAAGTTGAAGTAATTGACGAACCTCTTGATTATAACCTTCTATTGGGTCGCACGTGGGTTTACGCTATGGCTGTTGTCGTTTAGACTTATTCCATATGTTTTCCTTCCCTCATAAGGACGTAATTATGGCCATCGACCAACTCACCTTCTTTGCCTTTGATTCTCATGTTACAAGAAGTGTCCTTCTTGTAGGGGAAACTCTACACTCTTATCAGCATGCAAAATTGTCCTACTCAAGGATTCCTCACTTATGGGAACTATTCTGATCCCTCCTCCCTCTTTTCTAGAAAAATATCCTTCGGTTTCTTATATCAACATGATATCGTCTTCTACTGTCTTAGCAGATCCATGGATAATAACAGAAAAAACTAACATCAACAGTTTTGGCGATCGAATCTCTCTTAGCCCCATTGAGCTTGATTATGAGGCCATTTATTCGGCTTGTGTGGCTTGTTCTGATACATTTTCGTCGATTAATTAGGTCGATCTATCAGTAGATTATGCCACATCTTTTGGTCCTTTCTCTCGTGTATTCCCTATTGATGAGAGCATCATGGAGATCAAAATCCCAGATGATGTGTTGTGGGATGATCATCGCCATCATTCCTCCTTGCCATATTCCATAAAGGATAATATTGGTGACTTGTATCTACCCAATATCGTCGAACCTTTTTTGAGTTTCATCTCCATCCATGAAGTCGATTCCGAAAAGAACCTCTTTAATATTGAAGAGATGATATCTCTTGACATCTCTATTAAACCAGGCATTGTCGAAAATATACAGATCGATGCATCTTCTTCTCCTGATGATATTAAGACCTACAAAACCATGTTTCAAGAGTTTCGATATGTATTTTCTTGGACCTATGAATAAATGCCAGGTATTGACCCAAATATAGTAGTGCACAATATTAAAATGTATCCTAATGCTAAACCAATCCGACAACGCCTTCATCTGGTCCATCCTAAGAAGGCTGTCGAAATCAAAACTAAAGTTGAAAAAATTCTCCATGCTGGTTTTATCTATTCTGTCCCTTTAACTAATTGGGTGTATAATGTTGTCCATTTCATTAAGAAAGAAGGGAAAATTAGAGTATGCATCGATTATTGGGATGTAAATCGCGTTTTTCCAAAGGAAAATTATCTGACCTTGTTTATCGATTAGATTGTTGATGGTTGTGCCGGTTGTGAAATATATTCGTTCATGGATGGATTCTCTAGCTACAATCAAATCAACATTCTCCTAGTGGATCAACCTAAGACTACATTTATTTTTCCCTGGGGTACTTTGCATTATTGGAAACTTCCTTTCATTTGAAAGAACACTGGGGATACACTTCAATGAGATATGGAATATGATTTCCATGATATTAATCATATTGTGCAACCTTATTTGGACGATCTCTCTACTCATTCTAAACATCGGGTTGATCACCCGATGCATCTTAGGGTCATTTTCCTATGGTGTAGACATTATAATTTTCAACTTAACCCACACAAATGTGTGTTTTAATTTAGTTCTAGAAAAATTCTTGGTTTTTTTATTTCAAAACTCAGAATCCATATTGATCCTTTGAAAGTCCATGCCATCGTTGATTTTCCTACACCTTCTTCTCTTGTTCAGCTTCAACCAGTCCAAGGGAAAGATAAATTTCTATAGATTTTTGTCCCTAATTATGCTAAGTTGACCAAAGGAGTCACTCGGCTACTTAAAAAAGGGATTCCCTTCCATTGGGATAACATTTCTTAGAAAGAATTTGATTCCATGAAAGATGTGTTGGTTTGGGCATCTCTCTTATATCCCCCTGATTATCAACACGACTATTTCCTATGTCTTATTTCTTCCATTTATAATATAGCAATGGTATTTTTCCAAGAGTATTATCTAGGGACCGAACATCCCATCTATTACTTGAGTTAGAATCTCAACGATACCAAAATCAAGTGCACTCATGTGGAAAAAGTAGCTTTGGAGGTCGTTCAAGTTGTATGAAGGTTTAACCATTATATATTACTCCAGAAAAATACGGTTGTTTCCAATTGCAAACCTCTGACATATATCCTATTTTTTGTGAAGATAAATACCATTTGCGGATAGAGGCATTCTCTCTAGCCCTAGAAAGAGCCTAGCAACTTGAGATACTTTCTAATGCAAATCTTTCTTAGCTAATATTAAAAATGTGACAAGAAAGGAGATAGAGGTATCTTTTCCTAATTCTATGTTCGAACTCGTTGATGATGGCCTTGATCCATGATCCTTTTAGGCTTTCTCCTTGCTACTGGTGGCACATGAATACCTTCAGATGATCAAGAGGCAACAAAAAATGTAATCCAATACATCATAATCATTCAAAATTAGCTATCTAGCAGATCAAGGAGTACTAGAATAATTATACAAATGATTAGACAAATATAGAAAGAAAATATCAGATGTTTTATTAATGAATATAAAATAGAGAGCTTACAACCCATGCCTTGATGTTGGAGGCCTACCTTTGGTGAAAATTCGAGTCCTTCACAGCTCTAAAGCATTCCTTCTCCCGAACAACTTAGGCGTTATCACAGTGCAAGAATGTAAAGGGAAAGAGAGTTCAAACTAGCCCAACAATGACCAACTAGTAGTGGAAGGATGGGGGCCAATTTATAGGAAGCGATAAGAGGTTGGGAGCCCATGAAAGGAGGAGGAAGGTCCACTTTATAAGGGATAAACCCCCATGGATGAGATTAAAGCTATAAAATTAGAGAACTTGACTATATCACCACCGTTTAGCAACAAAATCGCCACCCTGGAAATTCAAGAGGTCGAAGATTCTCCTCCATTTGAGGAAACACTGGCAGAAAGGGATTAGCATGGTTTTCCAAGAAATAAGGGCACTGATGGTGCTTAGCCAAAACTGTCAACCTATCATTAGCATGGGTAGGAAACTAGAAAATGCACTAACCCAAAAAATTAGGGTTTTGAACAAGTTCCTTCGGTAATCTTCCTAGGCAGTTTTCTTTGAGTCTTTATGGGATGTATTTACATATTTTTCCATGGTAGAAACATTACACAGGGTTTGTCATGGGGCACTTCAGGATCAAGGATGGAAAGTCAACATGGTGAAAAATTACTATGTAACAGATGCCCCCTAAAGCATGAAGGTAGAATGAAGAGTGATGGCTAAAATGATTTATGAACTGAGGCAAAGAAATCAAATCACCGCTAGGAAACCTGCCAAATAAAACATAATATAATATATGACATATATGATATGAATATGCCTAATCACATAAATCTACACTAGGCATAAAATAACACCTTAACCCATGGCATGGTCACAAATATCCATTTAAAGAGATCATAGAAATAGATCCGCGGCATGGACGCAACCATCAGTATAGATAGGATCATGTATACAATCATGAATACTCAATAACTCCTCGTATCCCAGATCAAAATTAGATGCGATACATGGTCTTCACCGTGATCTCAATCAACCCAATGTATGAATCTAGCCATGTGAATAGATGTTCTGATGTCAAACATGGTAGAAACCACCTGATTACTGGCCAATAATGAAAACCGTTAACATGCACGAGAGAAACCACCAACAAGGACAATGGACCTCAAGGTACAACATCATAGTCTACAAGTGTGAATAAATGTTTTGAAGTTGAACACTTGAAGAAACATTCGATTGAAGGCTAATGATGTGAACCTGTCTTCGAACATGAAGAGATTTCCATTGAGGCATGCAAGCTTCAAGGTACTTAAAAGAAGTTTCTAAACCACCTTCCCGGATAATGAGTTGAAGTCGACAGGAAGTGATTCGTCAAAGGAGGGTGATAATGATTCCCACATCATCGACATGAAACAACACATATCTCAAGATGATATGAGTGATTCTAGATTGTAACAAAGGAGGTGAGATAAGAAAAGAATGTTTGACAAAAAGGAATTCTCTTCAACATTTTGGCAACACGACTCCGAAGTGCAGCAAAATTTGACTCAAATCATAGGTCATGATGACAAAAATGGTGATCGAATACGAGGCAAATGGATTTCCCAAACCCGCAGAGGAAAAATGAAGAATGAAGGATATCCCCAACCTGACATGAACTGCAGATGAGTGTCATGTCCAAGAGCGACAAGCTGCCCAAAATACACATAGGATGTTCACTTTCAATTTCCCCCCCATTATTGCTAACGCGTACCTCTTTAATTTTTATAGCCAGTGTGAAGAGGATAACATATGCTGAGAGTGTAAGTTCATTCTTAAAATTAATCCATCCTAGTAATTTTAACAAACCCTAAGAAGGAGGTATTTGGTCTCGTCAAGGTGACAAGTGTTTCTTTGTTTAATATTTTAACGAGTACAACAAAAGGGTAGCTTGGTAAATTTTCATGTTTAAGGAGTTTGAAAAGAAATGAAAAGAAAACTCCATCATGTCCATTTTCATAAATCGCCTCTTGAATCCGAAAAGGTAGAAAACAATACTCGAGAGAACCTCCTGACCATGTTCGATCAAGGTATTCATTTTTCGTAAATAGTGAATATCAACCCGAAAAAGGGGTAAAAGTATACTGAGACTACATCAATTAATTTACTTTAACAAGTTCGAAATGACAAGTACTCGATAATATTTTCATTTTTGGAGAGTCATAAAAGAGCTGAAAGTTGACTCCAGGGGGGTTCCTTTTTTGTTTATTTTTACCGAGTCCAAAAAAGAGATAAAATAAAACTCGTTTGCATCTGAAATAATCACCAACAGTGTGAAGGTACTGTTACTGCAAAAAAAGTGACAAAAATCACTGATAGGAAAAATAATAAAATAATAGAGAAAATATCTTCAAAAATCTATAAATAAACAAAAAGTAAATTCATTTTCACCTTTCTATTTTGAGTAAATTGGAGAAGTTCATTTTACCCCTTTTTCTCTGAACTTCATATCAGTTGTGCAACCGATTTGGGATACCATTCAAAAATCTGTTAGTTACAGGTAAGAGCTCAAACTCTCCTCTTCATTTTAATTCCATTATTTAGTTGTTTAGCATAGAAATTTAGAGATTGGGGGAGGATTTCAAAATTCAAAATTGATCGCGGTCAACGTGGGTTCGAGCTATCGAAGCCTTGCTGGTTGCGCTTAGTTTGTTAGGGAAGGGTGCCACCAACACAAAATTAATTCGTACAGTCACACTGGCCGTGGGGAAGGATTTGAAATGAGAAATCCACCCATTTCCAATGGATTATTTCAAAAACTACCCCAATGAAAGCTCCTAAAATGTTAATTAAACATGTTTTACAGGTGATTTCAACATAAATGGTCATTGAATGGAAAGAAATAGGTCACGAGGTGAAAGAACAACAACCACTCCAAGACCAAAATTGCATAAATGCATTACGTAATTGCAGATTGTTGAATTTCTTCCAAACATTAGGGCTGAGAGCTCAAATGGAGTTGCTCCAGTATTTGATTGGATTGTGGGATGTAGATCGCTAAATATTCATAATTGGAGACCAGGAACTGGAATTAGATGTCATGGAAATCTATTTCATTACATGCTTATTCAGGAGAGGGGAGAGGATCCAAATCTTCGGAGCTCGTGTAGGAGGTGAGAGTACCAGTATGCTCATTCATAAACACTTTCATAGGGCTAAGAATACTGAGAGAAGGAAGATAGATATATCATCTATTAGAGTTCTTCCATTGTGCAAGATATTACATTTCATGACTCGAGTGGCTAAAGCCCAGGCGTTGCATGAAGCAACGAAGTCCCAATTCAAGTACTCAGGGGATTGTCTAGCCCCTGCTATGATTAACTGGTGTGAGGGGTTATTTGCTAACATGAAGAGCCAATTGACCAAGTGAAAAACAAGTCAACTGAAAAAATTTGGGTATGGGTCCATCTTGGTTACCTTCTTCCTGGATAGGGTACCCTTGTTTTAGTATCAACAGTTGTATTTGTTAATGTTTTTAATTATATTGGAATATGTTGATATGTAATGAAATCAAAATTCCTTTCCAATAATCAAACACACAAATACATATGAAAAATTTGAGGATTTCGCATAGAATAATGGCCATTTAATTGTAACACAATGAGTTGTGAGTCTAATTTAACAACCAAATATCTAATCCCGAGATCAATTGCATCCGATAATAGCTCGATAAGCACACTATATTTGGAAATATTGTTAGTTGTTCAACCCAAACAAATACCTTGCAAATTAATCAACTTGCCATCGGGGGCAAAGAGTTACCATGATGCGGAAGATAAGTTTCATGTGCTACAACAAGCACCATCAACAAAAATGATGTAATGATTCGACGAAATCTGCAAAGCAATTTGAACACAAGGTGAGCAGAGGAAACAAGTATACAAAGCAAACAATCACACCAAAAATCCAAACAAAGCACACTAATGAACAAAACACTAATTTAAAAAGCATCACCCTCATGATTAAGTGTAATACTTCTTTAGATAAAGTTCAGCAATGAACTTAGATGACTGGTTTATGTCATGATTAATAGAAATAAACCCACGGTTCTACCATTGATATTGCATGTTGGAATTACCTCGACCAATATTATGAGAAAATTCAGTAGTGAAGTGCCCATGCCCCCTGGCTGAGTAAGGGTTACAAAGCATGGAAATAATTCCCCTATGGGAAATTGACCAAACTGTAAGAACATGGTCGAAGGGAGTGGGTGGGTCACGCTTTTTGAGGAAAGCAGTGTAAATTTTGAGCTCATGGGGCAAACAAGAAACTTGGAAAAAGACATTCTCGACAATCCCAAATATGTCGATTGGAATGGTTGGATAAATATTTCCCATGTTCCATTCAGATATCACTTAATGAATTAATATGGGATTTTGAAATGGGCTAGTTGGTACAGACGAAGCATGGGATTCCAGACAGGTGGAGATGTCACCTTGGTTCGGGAGAAATGAGGAACGATGATGTCCATCATCCCATGGGGTTTCTTCAAGAGACTTTACCTCCGCAATAATTTCAGCGATGGGGAAAGTCTCATTCAAAGGATCATTGGAGTCCCAAGAACCAAACCATGGAGGTTTCACATAAGTGTTTAGAGAAGAAACCAATCGGTCATTGGTTTCAGATGAAACCTCAGAAGCCATAAGAATAATCTTGCTTAGTAGGGCTCAAAGGCATAATGTCACCAAATATTTCAAGTTGGTCGGGACTGGGAACAATCCATGGATCATGACCAGATGATATCATATTGATAGTGGCGACATTTGGGGGCGGGAGTGGAAAAATTCCCAGAGGAGACAAGTCTTTGAATAGACCCATTCCAATGTTCTCATAGGGGTAGTGGTATTCCCAACATATGGAATGTTTCCTATTGAAGAATCAGAGGAAAATAAATCTAATTGATCAATAGTCATGATTGTTCCTTGATGAGGAAAGTAGAGGACACGAAAAATGGAGGAGACCACGCAAACCATGGCACGAGTCCAACTGTGTCTAAGAAGGACGTTATAATTCAAGTTGGCATCTACCACCTCAACTTATAAATTCACTGTATTTCCCTCCAATAGGATGGGAAAATATTTGAGAATATGATATGGCTGAGAACCTCTACCATTGAAATCTTCCAAAGTGTTGGCTCGATGGAGGAGAGCCGATGGCTTTCCAATAAGTGATAGACATGATGCAGGTCGAAGCACCTTCATAAAAAAAATTCCTATGAATGGTTTTCCCCATCACAATAACTTGAATCAGAAACACTACCTAATATGGGAGGCAAGGAATGAAGTTCTAAAGATCAAAATTAATGAGATTGGAATCTACCAGATCAGTCCCTCCAATAGGGGATAGTAGTGCCTTCCGTTGTGATGGACGCGACTGAAGTAATTCCAAAGTCAACATCGCCGAAGGTGATTGAGATATATCCTATAATATATTGTAGTGTTGTTCAAGTCTCACATTTGGATTTTAGGAATATTTCCGAAGAATGCCTTTAGGGGGTGGTCAAGAGATGGACACATTACTACGTCTCTCGATTTGGAGAGAACCAGAACTAGGAGGTGTGGAAGAGGAATGGTGATCTGTGACTTCTGGTTCCATAGGGGCTTTGGATGGATTGGGGTAGTATTTTTATCTCATGGTAATGTATATAGGTTCCTTGCCAACCATGAAAACTTGAGAGTTTCCAGACGATTGGGGTTTATCTACCATTTGCATCTGCTGAGAACGGAAAGGATCTTTCAAGGCAATCGGAGTCCTAGGTGCGCCCTTCAAAAGATGGGAAAATTTGGCACGCCAAGAAAATTCCTTGGTGTAATGATCATCATCACATATTAAAAAAGGATATTTTGGCTTGCATGTTGGAGAATTGTTAGCAAATGAATTTTTCGAATCTTTTTTAGGGTTGTCATATTTGGATTTGCCTTTACCCTTTTTCTTAGCTTTCAAGGATTTTTCTACTGCAGTAGATTGGACAACATTTACCTCAAAGGTTTTACTAGGATTATTATGGTGACTGGAAGGAGTGGAGGGTGCAGTAGAAGTAGTGGAATTAGACTTCGAGGAAGATTTGGGTGCACTACTATCAACATGGGCCACCACCTCAATAACGCCATCTACCATAGGTGTAGTAGGAGACTGAGAGGATGTCGGATCAGTTGAAGGTCGTCCTGTATCAAGAAGGAGCTCGTATTAGGGGAATTTTGAGGTCTAAAATGGACCTCGTAAGAAAAATGTACAACCAAAATAAACTTTATAAGAACCAATAGGATTCAAGATGATGATGTCAACCATGGGGGATGATTCACAATTTTTGGAGTAAAAAAGTAAAAAGATTAAAAAATAATAAAATAATAAAACTACTTTTTCAACTTATCTCCCTAAGTTTTTACTAAAATTTCGCGTGGGAGTACTTGTTGGATGCAAAATTTAATTCCTCATCCAAGGAGTACCTATGTTTCATACTTTCGATGGACCCTGCTACACGAAAACAGAGAAATACATGAAAAAACGTGATTGCAAAAACATTTTTCATGTATTTCTCATTTTTCATGTAGCAGGATCCATTGAAAGTATGCAACATGGCACTCCTTGGATGAGTAATAAAATTATGCATCCAACGAGTGTTTCCACTTTAATTTTGAGTAAATCTATAGGGAGATAAGTTGAAAATACGAGTTGAAAAAATAGTTTTCTTTTTTTCCTCTAAATTTTGATAATGTAATCTAATATTATTTTATTATTTCCACTATTATTTTATAATTTCCTTAGGAGGCCCATTTTAGACCTCAAAATTCCCCTAATGGGTAATGACTTCCTCTTCCATGACACAACCACCCATGGCAAGATATTTAGCAATATTTGGAATGAATGCTTTCGTAAACCATTTAGTCAAAAACTGATTGGGGATCTCTAATTTTATGAGGCGGCGTCGATGCCGCCATTAATGAATGTGATATGAAATGTGAGTAGAATTTGATTGCTACAATGAGGTGAGAAGGTGGGTGTCGGTTTCATACCATACAGGTAAATGGAAGTGAGTAAGGAAATCCATAGCCAAGGAGTTAAAATCAAAGAAAACACCTCGAGGGAGTTCAATATACCATTTGGTCGCAGTACTGGTTAGAGTGCGCTAGAAAAGATGAATATGAATTGAATCATCGACCCAAGAGTTAGAATAGCACCATAAGTGGTACATCATGACATGCGTTTAGGGGTCTTCCCCAGACTTGCCTTCAAATTTAGGACAATCTCTCGAGATTTTGGTAGGAACTAGCGACCAATGCAACTGATGCTAGATGGGGTGATTTGTAATATTTGAAACATCTAGTAGTTCCAACGTAGCCAGAAATGGCAAGGGAGGATGATGAGGAGAAAATGGTCGAGGGTTCCAACTTGGTTGATACGGATCTTGCCCCCAATAGGGTAGATTTTGACCTGGATACATATATTTTCCCCATTGATGGTAAGGACCTTGTTACAGCTGCTACTAAACATAGGGATCTTGTTGGGGCTGTTGATAATGCCCCTCTTGGATTTGGAGTTGTGTACCTTGCTGGATATAGGGTCTAGGGTGAGGTCCTTGCTGAAGATGAGGTCTAGCCTATGGTCCCTGCTAAACGTGGGGTCCAAGCTGTGGTCCTTTCTGAATGTAGGGTCCAAGCCGTGGTCCCAATTGGGCCTGATAGTACTGAGAAATCTACTAATATTGAGCACCATATTAACCCAAAGGGATATTTGGACCAATTTGGGTGTAAGGACCAAACTGAAGGTTAGTTTCAATGACACCTACGGGAAGCTGGGGTTGTTGGACATACTACTGATAGACGTTTGATCGAGGAACATATTGATAATGTACATTTGGCTATTGAACATATTGATGAGGGATGTTGGGTTGTTGAACATACAAATATGGTACATTCGGTTATTGGAGATGTTGTTGAACCTAAGAATATTGAACATGGGGCTGCTGATAGACAAATGCGGCTGAAGTAGGTTGACCACTCAAAGGAGTAGTTCCTACGACAATGTTCGTTGGTTGTGAAAGCATTTCTCCACTTAGACTAGAATTAGGTTGTCCCACCCCCAGAACGGGTCCAGAGTTTAGTGGCACCCCACTCGAGAGGGGAGGTATGTAAATAGGAATAGACTATGCCCTAGGCACAGATGAAACCATAGATTTTCCACTCAACGGTGGAATTGGAGTAATCATAGATGGTGAGAAGGGGGTAGATGATCCTATCGAAATATATATATGACGAATAGTGACTATAGGTCGAACAATAGGTTGAGACATGGAAGCCACATTCGAGATGAATGGGCTAGAAGATGGGGGGATGCACGTTGACCAAACAGGATCTAGAAATAGAAATGTGGCTCTAGAAGCTCCTTAAACGAGGCTCTGGAAGTGGAGATGAAACTTTAATAAAGGGTATTTCGGTTCCACTGCCTGAATCTTGAGGTGTTGGGCCAAAAGTTTCACCATCAGAAGGAAACATAGATGATGTAGGTTCTAGTGGTTTCCTGTAGAGTACTCCGAGGAGCACTCATGAATGGGGCATCATCAGCATTGGATGCAATTTCATTGGGAAATCATTGACAGACAATAGAGTGAGATGTTACTGGAGAAGCAGAAAGGGGAATGTTGGGTCGATCAAAAAGAATATAAGCATGTTTAAGCGAGACCACAACCGGATCAAAGATAAGATTCCCAGAAAAGACCGTAAAATGTGCAGACAATTTAGGGCTTTCCAGATCAAAGTCTTTTGATGTTGTCCAAGGAGAATTGTCAGGTGGTGGTTGAGATGAAATAGGTTGTATACTTATGACAATCCTGAGTTCGACACCTTGAGCTTCAAGGGGTCCAAATGGAAACTGGGGGACCTCAGGAGGAGGCTCTTGATATCCTTTGGAGGAGGGATGAGGTGAATAGGATGATTCAGCCACGATGAAATTTCAAGACAAGATCGAAGAAGGAAGAGGTGAAAATATTAAAATCCACAATTTACCAGGCGATGATGAGGTTGTGGAACTACATAGGTAAGATGTTTTAGTGGGATTTTTTTTTTTAGAATTAAACAAAAAATAAATAAAAAAGGGTGTACTAGGAACAGAGGTTTTCCAAGTATCTGTGAATTTTAATTTACACCTGGGTGATAAATGATAGAAAAAATTACCAAGGACTTAACGTATTATAGTTGATCTCCTCGAATGTTGTGTTTGGTGTATCATGTTTACAAGGCGGTCGATTCGGTTAGCTATGGTAGGCTTGAAAACTATTGATGTCTCCTAAAATATACATGACGATACGTGGGACTCTAGTCCATAGTAGTGCCATATAATGCATAACCGTTCGATGAGAGTGCCCCAAATATACTTATAATACATCAATATACTTCTATACATGGGACGAAATATCACCTCAGGTTGGAACATAGACAGTTAGCGACAACCCCCATGTTTAACGACGCCAGAACACGTCTCTAACCTAGACCTCTAAATGTTCTCTTTAGTTCCAAATGATCCTTAAGATAAATTGGGTAAATTTTAAAGTTGATCTTGAGTTAAGTTTTAATTTTTGGCTCAAAATTGATGTCACCTAAATCCTACAATGCAGGCAAAATGAAAAAATAAAATCTTTTCATTTCAATGAAGTCTAAACTATTGAGGGAAGAGACGCAAACAAAAGTGAAATCAATTCAGCAAACAACGATGTCCCCCAAACTAGTTCAAAACTATGAAATACAATCTTTCAAATCAAATTCACTTTCCCCAAAATGCAACTTATTGAAAAAATGAAAAAAATTATCTTTTCCACTAAAATGCAAAGAATGATTTTTTTTATTTATTTTTACTTTGAAATGCAATCAAAGGTAAAATTAACGAAACGAATGAATAAATGCAAAAAAACACTTTTCACTTTTATTTCAATTGAACGAAAATCAAAATCACTTCAAAAATACATGAATAAAATACTTTTACTCTATTTCAAAATGATAAAGACAAGCCAAATCAAAAAACTAAAATGAAAATCACTTTCAGTTTCCTTTTGAATTTGGAAAAAGACACACTCTCCTAAAGTCGTAAATTAAAAAATTTGTAATCTTATTTTCGATGCTAAATTGAAGGTGAGATCAAAATGCAATGATAACCAGTGCATGTGAAAAACAACTTCAAAGTAAGTCAGAAGCAATGCGGGAAAATGTGTTTGAAATGGTCGAAAATACTGTAATTTCACAAGCAAGTCAAAGAAATGAAAACACTCATTCAAACAAGACAAACAAGTCAGACACATAGCCAAGAGTTAATTGAGACTCGATAGACATTCTTTAGGGGCTAAGACACACTGGAAAAACAAGGGGGAACCCCAAATTTTCCTAGGTCTAAGATCAACGCTTCTGTGACGAGCAGAAGGGTGCTAAAATACAAATCAACATGGTTGTGCTATATAGAACAACGCTGGTGGTGCTACTGTGAAAACAGAAAATGCATTGGGTGCTAAAAACAAGGAAAAAAAAGAAGAGTTTCACACCAAAACCAAACCTGACATAGTGAAATTACTATCAAACCCTATGCAAACTAATAGAGATTTAAGAAAACTTAGATTTGAGTGATCGGTCAAACTGATCAGAGATTAGCCCGAGAAAGGAAGTCTAAGAGGCTAAATATCCCAGTGGAATCACCATTTCTGTTGTGAAGATAAATCCCCTCTGTGGATAGAGGCGATATATCTAGCCCTATAGTGGGTCTAGCAACTTGATATACTTTCTAATACAAAAATTTATTAGCTAATATTCAAAACGAAACAAGAAAGGAGATAGAGGTACCTTTTCCTGATGCTATGTTCGAACTCGTTGATGATGGCCTTGATCCATGATCCTTTTAGGCTCGCTCCTTTCTATTGGTGGCATATGAATACTTGTGGATGATCAAGAAGAAACAACAAACATAATCCAATACATGATAACCATTCAACATTAGCTATCTAGCAGATCAAGGAGTACTAGAATATTTTCACAAATGATTAGAAAAATATAGAAAGCAAACATTAGATGTTTTATTAATTAATATAAAACAAAGATCTTACAACCTAGGCCATGATGTTGGAGGCCTCCCTTTGGTGAAAATCCAATTCCTTCACCGAAGCTCTAAAGAATTCCTTCTTCCGAACAACTTAGGCGTTATCACAATGCAAGAATGTAAAGGGAACAAGAGTTTATACCAAACCAACAATGACCAACTATTAGTGGAAGGATGGGGACCGATTTATAGGAAGGGAGAAGAGGTTGGGAGCCAATGATAGGAGGAAGGAGGTCCACTTCCTAAGGGATAAACTCCCATGGATGAGATCAAAGCTCTAAAATCAGAGAGCTCAACTCTATCACCATCGTTAACTACCAACTCACTGTCGTAAAACTTATAGAGGTCAAAGCTTCTCCTACGTTTTAGGAAACACTGCCAGAAAGGGATCAACACGGTTTTACAAGAAATAAGGGCACTGAAAATTCTAAGCTATAACTATCAACCTGTCATCAACACGTGTAGGAAACTAGAAAACACATTGACCCAGAAAACTAGGGTTTTGACCAAGTTCCTTCAGTAATATTCCAAGGCAGTTTTCTTTGAGTCTTCAGGGGATGTCTTTACATATTTTTACATGGTGAAAACATTGCACAGAGTCTATCATGGGGCACTTCAAGATTAGGGACGGGAAGTGAGCATGGTGAAAAATTACTGTGTAACACCTACCACTTCAATTTTTTGGGGGAAAGTACTCTAAATGTATTTTTATCTTGCAAGAGTTTGATTTGGAATTCATAAGATCCAAATCAAAGAAATACTTAGTTTTTGTTGAGCTAATATGTTACTTTCCCTCTCCTGATTTTGAGTCGACATCTAAGGATTTCATCCCAGATGAGTCATCGTTTATGATATCATCATCTGATCCATAGTATGGGGGCATCATTATATATCTCCAGACCCATAATTTCCAGTATGATGCCTCTCGCTCTGAGTAGTGGCGTATTCAATAACAAGATAAGAACTACATCATCGTCAGTGACACTCTTTATTGTCATAGTATTGATATGGTTTTATGAAGGTGCCTCACACATGAGGAGGTCGAGAAAGTCCTTAATTAATTCCAATTGGGGGCATGTGGCATTAATCTATCTAGATATGCCACAACACAAAAGATATTACGTGCAGGTTACTTTTGGACCATCTGATCCAAGTGGATATTGGTGGTCACCCGCCTATTCCACTTGGGGCTCCACCATTGTCTCTTTCAGTTTTTCAGTTTCGGAACAGTTTACTATTTTTAGCAGTTTTTCGGGTCCTAAACGACGTTTTTTGGGAAAACGGAGAGCAACATGGGTCCATGAACCGATGTTGCTTGTTCCAAATTTGTATTCCTCGGATAGATATTTCTAATGAGGTATGGTATGCGTCAAACGAAGATTGTATGCCAAAGTTACACCCCTGGGAAGTTGAAACACCAATTTACCCAAACGGGGCCCATAGTTTTGGCGCTTCATCTCCTAGGGTTAGGGTTTTGGCTGTTTAGGATTTCCCATTGTTTCTAAATAATAAATAGGCCCTTGAGCCTCATTGTAACTCATTTCAGAGGCCTGTAGCCGCACATCTCTTCTCAGAGATAGCTACCAGTGCCCTAGCTAGTTTTATTTCCATTCTGTCTGTAAGCAAATTTTAGTTCTTTGATATTAATGAAATGAAGTGTTATTTCTGCTGCATCTCTGTATTTATGGTTATATATTTATTCTGTTGCGTTCTTGCATAAATCTGGATCAGTGGTATCAGAGCGATCTACTTTTTCTCGATCCTTCTTTGCATGTCCCCAACGAGGTCGGGGTATAAGGAGCTAGGGCTCGATCTGGTGGAACCTTTGCAAGATCATCCTCGCAAACCTCGACGGACGCCCATGGGGGACGAAAAGAAAGATGAGGGAGCAGGAGATCCTATCAAAATATTGCTCGAGGAGGCCCTCGAAAGACAAAGGAACGTGATGATGGATAACTTTGCTCAGATCCTTCAACGACTACCCACCGGTGGCGCATCTGCATCCAGCAGCCACTCTGGAGGCGCGACTCCTTTTAAGGTACAAGTAAATTTTGACATTCCCATATTTGAGGGTCAAATAGACGCAGATGCCGTAGATAGATGGTTGAATTTGTTAGAAGGATATTTCTCGGTTCATGACTTTTCAGACCGGTAAAAGATTATTTTTGCACTCCTCAAAGCTACCCCGCATGTTAAGGACTGGTGGGAAACCTACTGTGAGAACAAGGACCAGACAGAACCCTCTCTGTTCTCGGCCGTACCAACTTGGAATTCTTTCTAAGACGCCGTCAAGGAATAGTACTATCCCGTGGGGAGCTATGAGGACAAGTACATACAATGGACCACGTTGCGACAACAAAGGGATCAAGATGTGCATGAGCTGACGAATCTGTTCCATACCCTGCGCACAAAGTTCGGTATCAAAGATTCAGAGAAACATCTGGTGCTAAAGTATCGCAGCTGTCTACACAGATACATCCAGGAGGAAATGGAGTTCCTCGACATCTCCTCGCTTGGTATGGCATACCGGTATGCTGCCAAGATTGAGCAGAAATTCAAGCAGAAGAAGCGAGACTTTGGATCTGCGAATCAAAAGCAAGGGAAAGGTGCTTCCAAACCGCAGAACAAAGGACCGAGCCAAGGCATGGTGGCTAAAGACAACTCATCAAAGCCACAAGAAAAGAACAGCACCGCAAAGCCAAAGAAGGACACGGGAAAGTGGTGTGAGTTCCATAAGAGCTCCACTCACAACACAAGTGAGTGTCGGGCCAAGCAATCGCTAGTGGCCGAGATGAGGGCTTCTGAGTCAGATGCATGCTCTGACTCTGAATCAGAACCTGAAAAGGGGAATGAAAAAGGGAAACAGATTATTGATGCGGAGCCCAATGCCACTGTTGCCACTACAAATATCCAGAAGGAGGAACCGGAAGATCCAGAGGAGGAGGAACGTCTCTTCCACTCCCAGATGTGGGTAAAGGGCTCCCCGGTACAGTTCATTGTCGACAATGGGAGCCAAAAGAACCTCATTTCAGTAGATGCCGTGAAGCGGTTGGGCTTGCTGACCACAGCTCACCCACATCCATACACCATTGGGTGGCTTCACCAAGGACGAGATCTCCGCGTCAGCCGATAGTGTCGCCTTCCCTATAGCATCAAGCCCTTCACGAATGAGGTATTATATGACGTTGCTCCTATTGATGTTTCTGATGTATTATTAGGACAACCATACTTGTGGAAGCGTCATGTTGTGTATGAGTCTCGACCTCATGCTGTTATTGTTACTTTGGGAAATAAGTTGTACAGGATACCAGAGGTACCACCTCCTGCCACTATCTCTTTGGTTACTGCAAAACAATGCAGTAAGCTCATTTCCCAAAGTAGTAAATTTGTTTTCCTGATGATCCGCCCCCAGGGCAAGAAGAAGAATGTGGCCACGACCTCCAGACAGGGCTCCTCTGCACAACAACAACAAATGGATAAGGTTGTGGAGGAGTACGAGGACATATTCACCTCACCCACAGGGGTTCCTCTGCACTGTCAGGTCAAGCACCCGATTGATCTGACCCCAGGTGCGTCGCTACCTAATGGACCGATCTATCGGCGCTCTGTTCTGGAGAATGATGAAATCAAGAGGCAGATTCAGGAGCTGTTGCAGAAAGGTCACATCAGACCAAGTTCATCGCCCTGTGGGAGCCCGATCGTGTTGGTACATAAGAAGGATGGGACGTGGAGACTCTGTATTGACTATCGGGCGCTGAACAAGATCACTGTCCGGAATAGGTACCCAATCCCACGGATTGATGACCTTCTGGACCAACTCAAAGGTGCAAAATATTTCAGCAAGATCGACCTGAAGTCTGGGTATCACCGGGTACCAATTGAACCCTCGGATGTGTGGAAGACTGCCTTCAAAGCCAAGGAAGGCCTTTTTGAATGGTTGGTCATGCCTTTCGGGTTGACGAATGCTCCCGCAACCTTCATGAGGATGATGAACGACATCTTGCGGCCATTCACCAACTCATTTGTAGTGGTGTACTTGGATGACATTTTGATCTTTAGCCAGACTTGGGAAGAGCACCTTCACCACATCCGACAAGTCCTCCAAACACTGCGGCAACACAAGTTGTGTGCCAATTTGGAGAAGTGCACTTTTGGCATGACTCAGGTTCAATATCTGGGATACATTATTGATGAAAGGGGGGTGCATGTGGATCTAGCCAAGATCCAAGTCATTCGGGATTGGCCAGCCCCAACCACTATAACAGAGCTTCGCAGCTTTCTGGGTCTTGCTAATTTCTATCGGAGGTTCGTGTTGGGATTTTCTCATATCACTTGGCCCTTGAGTCAAGTCACCAAGGGAGGAGTGAGAGCAAAATTTTTTTGGTCGGAACCTCAACAGAAGGCGTTCACAGAACTGAAAAACCGCCTCTGTTCTGCCCCAGTGCTCACTTTACCAGACTTGCAACAGCCATTTGAGATCGAGACAGATGCCTCTGACTATGCTATTGGGGCAGTTCTTACTCAACAGGGACATCCAGTGGCATTTCACGGTGAGACATTGTCTGACACAGTTCGCAAGTACCCCACATATGACAAAGAAATGTACTCCATTGTGCAAGCTTGTCGACAATGGAAGCATTACATTTTGGGGAAGGAAACAATCATCCACACATACCACAGGCCCCTGCAGTTCATACAGACACAAGGGAAGTTGCAGAATGATCGCCATCAGAAGTGGTCCACATATCTGCAACAGTTTCATTTGAACATCAAGTACAAGAAGAGTAGCACCAATAATGTTGCAGACTGCCTCAGCCGACCACCGATCGTGGCGCTCACCACCGTGCTCAACTCTTGTGGGCACGAGACTTCTGATTGGCCGCTTCTCTATGAGAGTGACCCAGAATTCGGCCACACTTACAAGGCACTCTTTGGGGGTACGCAAGTTCCAAATTTTCACCTCCAAGATGCACTTTTATGTCACATGGGACACCTTTGTGTTCCTTCAAGCGAGCGTGCCAAGATGATATGGGAAGCACACTATAGTCGAGTCGCTGGGCATTTCGGGGTTGAGAAAACAGTAGGAATCCTGCAGAAGTATTTCTATTAGCCGAACCTTCGAAAGGATGTCGAGAAGCACATCAGATCCTGCACTGCTTGTGCCATCGCCAAACCGACCATCAAGAAGCAAGGCCTATATACTCCTCTACCTACCCCTAGTCGACCTTGGGAATCCATCTCCATGGATTACATGTCGGGCCTGCCTTCTACTAAGCAGGGAAATGACTGTGTTTTTGTGGTCATCGACAGATTCTCTAAGATGGCCATTATGGCGGCCTGCAAGAAGAATATCACAGCAGAAGCCACTGCTAAACTCTTCTTTGAACGAGTGTGGGTGCACTTTGGGATCCCACAGTCTATCATATCAGATCGGGATAGCAGGTTCCTCGGCACATTTTGGTCCAGCCTCTGGTCAATGTTGGATACCAAGCTCACCAAGTCCATAGCTTTCCATCCCCAAACAGATGGCCAGACAGAGGTTGTCAACAGAATGATTGTACACATTCTGCGCATGTACAATTCAAAGCATCCACGCACATGGGACGAGAGCCTCCCCTATGGACAACATAGTTATAATCAGGCTCTCCACATTTCAATCGGCCATAGCCCCTTTCAGGTGGGCTTGGGATTCCAGCCACTATGTCCCATTGACGTAGCCATGCCATTTGCAGCTGCTTAGGCCAATTCAGCTCGTGTCCAGTCTGAAGTTGACAAAGCAAGTAGCTTCATTGAGCACATTCAACACATCCGCCAACATGTTCATGACATATTGGACAGAGCCAATGCCAAGTACAAGCAACACTATGATCAACACCAGGTGCCACACAACTTCCCGGTGGGTGACAAAGTATGGCTACATTTGCAGAAGGAGCGCCTCACTGGACCCCACCGCAAGCTTCGCCTGCTCCGATACGAGCCGTACACCATCACCAAGGCTGTAGGGAACAATTCCTTCGAGCTCAGTATTCCACCATTCCTTGGTCTGCACCCAGTCTTCAATGTGGATCGCCTTCGTCCTTACTTCCCACCTCTACTGGACACCTCGGACATTGCAGAACAACTCACACCAATAGAGTTAAATCCAGACTGCATGGAACAGGCCACCATAGATTGTATCATGGACATGAAAATCAAGAACACTAGCCAACAGAAGATCCAAATATATCGGGTTGTCAAAGCTGGCCAACTCCTGCACCAAGGAAAGTGGTTCACCAGGGACCAAGTTCAGCAGAAATTTCCTCATCTCATGGAGGAACTTAACGCAATGGGGACCATTGATTCCTAAGGGGGGAGGAATGATCCAGGTGGATATTGGTGGTCACCCGCCTATTCCACTTGGGGCTCCACCATTGTCTCTTTCAGTTTTTCAGTTTTGGCACAGTTTACTATTTTTAGCAGTTTTTCAGGTCCTAAACTTCCGGAGTCATTTTGAGGCCCTAAACGACGTTTTTTGGGAAAACGAAGAGCAACATGGGTCCATGGACCAATGTTTCCCATTCCAAATTTGTAGTCCTCGGATAGATATTTCTAACGAGGTATGGTACGCATCAAACGGAGATCGTATGCCAAAGTTACGCCCCTGGGAAGTTGAAACACCAATTTACCCAAACGGGGCCCATAGTTTTGGTGCTTCATCTCCTAGGGTTAGGGTTTTGGATGTTTAATATTTCCCATTGTTTCTAAATAATAAATAGGCCCTCGAGCCTCATTGTAACTCAGTTCAGAGGCCTGTAGCCGCAACATCTCTTCTCAGAGATAGCTACCATCGCCCTAACTAGTTTTATTTCCATTATGTCTGAACGCAAATTTCAGTTCTTTGATATTAATGAAATGAGGTGTTATTTCCGCTGCATCTCTGTATTTATGGTTATATATTTCTTCTATTGCATTCCTTCATAAATCCGGATCACCATCATATTTCGTGATTGTATCCTCGACGTCCAAAAGTGTCATGCATGCCATATTTATTATTGTAGGACTCGTGCTCTGCCCGCTCCATTGCATCCTGTTATTGTTTTTGGTCCTTTTGCAAAATATGGTATCAAATTCATGACATGTAACCCTCACTCAGCTGCGGGGCATGGATATATTATTGTAGCGGTATATTATTTACCAAATGGGTCGAGGCGATGCCTACATATAACAATACTGGAAAAACGGCTGCATATTTTTTCTTCAACCATGTCATCGCATAGTCTGATGTTCCTCAATCCATTGTCACAAATCACGTGAAGCACTTTTAAAATCATACGATGACCAAATTTACTACCAAGTTGGGAATTTCTCATGAAATTTCCACTCCCTACTACCCTTAGGCTAATGGGAAGGTTGAAGCTATCAAAAAATTTCTTAAAAATATTCTTCAACACATGATAGGGGCTCATAAATTGGACTAGAATTTTCTTCTCCATGCTTCCTTGTGGGCATACCGAACCTATGTTAGGAATTCTACTAGATTCACTCCTTTTAAATTGGTTTATGGTCTAGAAGCAATCCTCCCAATCGAATGTGATATTCCATCACTGAAACTAGTTATAGAACTCCTTCCTTCTACTTCTATAGAAGAGGAACACCTCTTACATCTATATCGATTAGATGAAACTCAACGAGATGATGTTATTGCCAATTAAGCCTACAAGAAGCGTGTCAAGGCATAGTATGACAAGTTTCAAGCCTCATGTCTTCTCAAAAGAAGACCTTGTTCTTCTGTATGACCAATATTATGACAAATTAGGAGCAGGAAAATTCCAACCAATGTGGTTAAGCCCGTATATTGACAAGCGTGTTCTTGCTAAAGGTTCCTACAAGTTATTCGATTTCGACGGAGTCCCATTGGTGCAACTTAGAAATGGGTTATACCTTAAAAAATATTATTCTTGATCTCATGCGTAGTACATTGTGTACATATTCTTTATAGGTGCGATGAGTGTGTTTTTCGTGTGTCTCTTTAGAGTTTCATACTATTTTTTTTTATCCCATTTATATTTGTTTTGCAGATTTCGACATCCCTTGAACCATATGTCATTTATGTTGATGGTTCTAGTCGTAGTACGTAGAACCTATCCTCCACTGTGTGGGCTATATTTGCTCTAAATGGCGAGTTAGTGAGTCTACACGGGATTTGTATTATTCTCTCAACCAATAACATCACTTAGTATAGCGTAGTGGTTGAGATTATGTTTGATGCTATTTCACATGGTATATGCCGTTTAGTCATCAGACTTGACTCATAGCTTACGACACTACAATTGGCTAATGTCTATTCAATCAAAAGTCCCACCATCCTTCCCATTTTCTTAAGGGTTCATATTCTAGAAAGAAATTTTGATTGCATCCAATATCGAAACATTTCTAGAAATCTAAATACACTTGCGTATGCACTATCTAATCATGTTTTAGATACACATTTTCAATGAATGTAAATTAATATTCAATACACATCGCATTAATTGAAAGAAATAATAGAAACATAGAAACATTATATATATATAAAGTTTGGTTTTACAAAAAAATTTCTTTAGACACATATGGCCACACGTCCTATATAAAAAACTATATGTAAATAAGACTATGAACCGAAATAGACTAACAGTTCTCATGATAATGTGTTATTTCGTGAGCCACATTGCGTAGTAGTTGACCAATATGGCTAGGCACTCTGATAGTGTATCATTGAAGTCACATAGGGATTTGATTGACCATGGTCTCATCAATCATGTGTGTCAAACCCTCCATGTGGCGCTCCACCTCTATTAGGGTCTCTGCTACATCAATATCTTGTAGTGGATCCCGACCTACTATGGGAAGTGGTGCCGGTACTATAACCTCCTTTGTCTCTCCTATGCAAAAATATATGAAGCTCCTAGAGGTCAAACGGGCCCAACATATGCATGAAGAAATCAATAGCTTAGTCCCGGAAACATAAAAAAACACAAAAAATGTAAAAATTCTTACAAACTTTTAAAATGGTTAAAATATCTTACCCATAACACCCCATTTCCCACTCTAATGAAGCACGAGCTCAGGGTCATCATGGAAATCCACCCCTATGTATGGATAATCATCAATCATAATGAACTTTCTAAGAAACCACCAGAAAGAGGTTGGTGTGAATTTGACCGCTGACGAACCTACATGTCGAGACATAAGGTATATCCACCTCCTCATCCATGGAACCCTCAGATCAATCGACTCGAGCTTGATATGTTAAGGATGTAATAATGGAATCCCTTCCAAGGAAAATGAAATCAAAATTGAACCATAACCAAATTTTTTCAGTTTTCCCTCTTTTGCTTTGGTCATGTGTTCCTTCGTATTGACCAATACCCCCTCGATCTAGTTGAATATTGTTGGTTCCAAACACTTTAAACAATATTGCATGTATGATCTGCTAGCTACATGAAGTGTTGCACTACCAGGAAATCTGACGATGATAAATAGGATTGTTCTTAGAGAAAAATAGGTCACATCTCTAATGTTGATATTCCCATCTCTAGTCGGTTGGGATAGAGGTCTACAATAAGTGGTAATGAAATATTTCACTATTTCTCCACCTTTTCTCCCACCTAGGAGAGAGATGAGGGAACCTCTCATGGATAAAACTATCACAAAGTATATGTCTTCCACTTTTATCTCGAGTATATTTTCCCCTAATGTGAATTCATGTTCTTGCACATCCCATGAACGAACAACTCAAGCAATTCCATTTTTTTCCTCATCCCAGGTAATCATAAGAATTTCAACAGTCCATAATTTTTAAGTGCCTGAATGGTGGTAAGATCATTTTTTGCATTGAAGTATTGTTCTTCATGTTCCCTTTATCTCCAAACAAAGGCCATTTTGTGGTAATTAAGACTTGAGACATCAACAAGAGACTCATTAGGATCCTTTTCATGCAAAAAAACTGACAAATTTTGAGAAAAACTGACAAAATTTTATTAGGAATTACACCCAATGCTACCCCATAAGATAAGACAGAGTGTTTCACCCTTGCCTGTAGTGTATTCACACTTAGGTGCAATGCTAATTTCGATAGGGAGGGCCTGCATTGGTCCTAGGGTGAGTCTTTAAGACTCCAGGGCTCTCAAAAACCCATAAAAATTGCATGAAATCATAAAATGAAACCATGAATTGAAAGGAAAAATTATTAGCTCCTACCTAGAAGTGATGATGCTTGAAATGACCCACCGGACTGGCTACAATCAGTTGCATAAGATCGAGGGAAAAAAGGGCTCAGATCACTCACCGTTTAAGGTGAATGTGAAATGGTAAAAATGAATAGTCATTTCTGATTTCAGACTTCTGCGATCTCCATTTTGTAATAATATTGTTTCTGGATCCATCGCATTGGGTGGGTTTTCTTCTTCATCAACATTTTGAACCAGCTACCAAGGTTCATCATTTCATTTATTATGGTAATTTTTCCATTATTTTATCATATTTAATGTTTTTACCTAGTAATCATTCATTTTTATCATGAAACATGCATGTTTGATGATTTTTGTGATGTTTTGAGTAGATCGAAAATTGTTTAATATATTTGATTATGTTTTCATAGAAAATCTAATAGGACCTGAGTGATGAAATTAGTTGCTCAACCCCTAGGAACTGCCCTCCACAAAGCTTTTCACCGAAACCATAAAACTGCATTGTTGGCTGCAAGAAATGACTACGAGGTCCTCCTCCAGTGCTAAGAAAATTATGGGAAATTAACCCCTGTATCTCCACCAATAACACACCAAAACCCATAAAGGGTGTTATAGGCCATTTTTTCAAATCTGGTTACTCGAAAAACTTGATCAAGCAACATCCTTTTACCCCTCAACATCATCATTGCACAAATCCCTAAGCACAACTCTCCTTAATCCCAGATATTCTTCCTGAAATTGCCTTGAATCAACCTCTTTAAGCATTGAAACAATATGTATGCCTATGGACCTACGTTCACCAGAAGGTTACTCTATGCTGGACAGGGGTGATCAGCTATAGGTTGCTCCATGTTGGGGTGCGGTGGTTCTAAAAATTTAGGGAAAAGAGAGAGAATCCTAAAGCCTAAATTTCTGGAAGCTTCCAGGATCTATTGTAACTATTTACCTTAGATTAAAATCTCTAATCCTAGCCTATCTCTTCTTAAATTTTCCATCCCTTATCCTTTGATCCCATCCTCCCATCAATAGTGGATCTAAAAGCCTGGATTGGTAAGAGGATAAGAAATACAAACTTACCCTCATATTCTATATATTTGTGGCCATAAAAAAGATAAGGGTTGGATTTTGGAGATATAATTCTACCTTCATGTTGTTTTTGTGAAGAGTTAACATTTCATGAATTTGGGTGATTCGAGGTGCACTATGTGACAAAGAAGGAATAAGTCAACTTGGAGGAGATCTTCTACAAGACCAAGTCCTATTTTTGGTTGTAACTCCTTCGATTTATATTTATGAAAATATTTATTTGGTTTCCTATATGTGATGTTATGATTTCATGTATTTCGATGGCATGTTGATCCATTGAATGAATTATTTAGATAATTATACATAGACATTGTAGATAGTTGGCTTGTGTTGTCTGATTGTGCAGGTTATAATTACAACGACGAGAGCTAGGATTGGAGGATTAAATCCAAGAAAGGAGTGAAGCATATGACATATCACATGTAGGCTTCATCCCATTATCTATTTACTTTAAGGGAAACAATAGCTACTTTGTCTTTCTGTTGTTCTATGCTAGGCCACCCAGTATAGGGAAGATACTTATGCTCATAGTCGTAGATTTCGTATAAAAAAGGGTTTGGCCAAATGTTGACCTCCGAAATTCATCCCAATTTCCACCCTCCTCTAGTTGTTGGGTATATCAACCCACCTAAAAATATGACTACTGATGGGCCCAAAAATGGCTGCAATAATCAACAAATTCCCCTCGAAAATTACCCCACAAGTTTCACCCCTCAATTTCTCTCTCTCCAATCTCCCAAGTGTGGCATGAAGGTACCATTGCGTGGGCCCACAAAATCCTTGGAAATGGTTATTTGGAACAACAGTCTCACACAAAATGGAGCCCCATAAACACTCTAAATCATCAACAAATGATGGCCCTAAGATATCCCTGAAAGCCCAAAACATCCTTGGCTCCATAACCATCTCCTTCACAAGAAATGTATTTCCCTTTCTTGTTGAACCAATCTCCATGAATTCACTTGGAAAGCTCCCATATAAAATAAGAAATGACGTAGATCTCCTCCTTGGGCTAGCACTTGAATTCCACCAAAGGTAGGGTGAGATTCTTGCTTGAAAATATCTTGTGCTCAACAACATATGCATACTTGGCTCTTGGCTCAAGTGTGCTAGTCAAAAGTGAATGTAAAATGATCAAAGACTCCCTAATGATGAACACCCCTCCTCTTTTAGTCGTTGAGCCTCCAATTTCCCCATGTGGGTTCCATTCTTCGATTTCCCTCTCTCTCTTCCTCCATGAGATCGTACTAGACAAGAGAGCGTATTCCTCTTTAGGGTGCCCCCCACCATCCACTATCAAATCAAATTTTCCCTTTCTCTTATGTTGGAGCCTTCTTTCACCACAAAATTGTAATTGGGTCCCTTCAACCCACTTTTCCTAAGTTGGCACCAAAAAATTAGAAAAATTGGTAAAAATTGATATTTCACTTAGCAACCTTGCATATCATAATGATTTATAATTATTTTGATATGGAGGAATATGAAATAGGGAAGAATTATGGAAAGTGTCTTCACTCCTTTTCTCCTCTACTTGTGAGATATTGCTACCTTGTACCTGATCACCATCTAAACTAAGAAATTGAGATTCAAAGCATATAGATCAATTACTAGTGGGACAAATTGATTAAACGAATCCAGGTACAAAGGGTCATGAGGTGTAAATGGTAGAGGATGACATGTATCCCTTGAAGAAACACTACTTTCATTGAATCATATTCAAGATTAAGATTATTTTTTTAGTGTTATATTGAAGAACAAAGGGGTTAGATTCATTGGATTCATAAGAACCTATTGTCGCTGAGACAAACACCCTCCAAGATTTTTCTTACACTTGAATTTTGGAGCCTACTTATGGTCTCATGATCTGTCACATCAAGTTGTTCATAGCCACTTTGTGATTGGTTGATATTTTTCTTATGATATTATGAATGTCAAAGTCACTTGCTTACACATGCTTAGATTTTGATCCATTCTCAAGCACAACCTCTTCTAGAAAGCTCAGTATTCAATGTTTACCATTGAAGACATACATTACACAATCCTTGATAGTAATGCCTATAAAGGCCTTAGATATAGTGACTTCACAGTGCCTAGTGATAGTGATTGCGCAACTCCTGATGATATTCACTACACAACCCCTGCTAAAAATGACTAAGTGATTTTTGTTGACAACTAGTACACAATATTAGTTGGCAGTGAACATGCAATCCTATGAATCAATCATTCTCTCGCTCTTAGTTGCAATTGTTTTATCATTCCAATGCGTTTCCTCAACTATCGCTTTTACGTGCTTTAGCTTTCACAAGTGTCATTTTCACTTTCATGACTATCATTTTTGCTTTCTTTCACTTTAACAAGTGTCACTTTTTCTTTCTATTTTCTTTACCATGTGTCAGTTTCACTTTCCTTAGCTTTTGCAAGTGTCGTTTTCACCTTTTTTAATTGTCGCAAATGTCATTTTTAACTGATTGTGCCCCTGCATGTGTCACACTTTAGCACATCACTAGAGGCAATTATAACACACTCTTCTACATTATCTAATCTTATATGTCATAATAATATGCGCTATACACATTCTCATAATTTAGCGCACTTTCTGGTTGTAGTCAACACTTGTGTTGTAACTTGTTTTCTAAGTGTCGCAAAGCTACGTTTCAACTATCACACTTAGAAATAAGTGTCACTTTTCTGGTATGACTCTTGGTCACTCTTGGTCTACCCTTGACCCATTTACAATGCATTAGGGGCTTTGAATCACCCCAAAAGCCCTATGTTAGACTAAACGGTACAAAAATATACAAAAATGGACAAAATTCACGGCCCTTAGGAGACCCTGCTCCAACAGTCCCCCAACACAATCTTGTGACTTATCCCGAGTCACTGTGCTGGTGGGGTCTCGACCTATGCCTGAATTAATCTGATCACCTCGGCTAATGGGAGTAGCACACCTTCACTTTGGGCAGCAACATTTTGTGAAATGTTGACCAAATTTTCCGAAATCAGGCCTTTTGTCGCGGTGGTGACACTCTCTAGAGTTTGGTTTAGCTGCTTAACAACAACATTATCATCCTGTGAAATTTTGAGGGCTTCGGTAGCCCAAGGCTTTAGGCGGTCATCGAGGGCCTTTTTCTTATGTCGGAGTTCATCAATATCAGCCTGGAGGGCATGGATGGCTCATAGCTATGTGAAGCACTACGCAGGGAATAAAGTGAGGAGGGTAGCTTCTAACTGCTCGAACTCTTGCTCTTTCTGCTACAGGTCCTGGTTCATCCTCCGCAGGATTGGGTCGTGTTGGACCTTGGTCAATAGCTGCATAGTTGTCTCTAGTAATTGGGCACCCTGTGCGATCTGCCCAGTGATAACATTGGTAGCTGCGGCTACCAGCGCAGCTTGCTGGGCCCATACCTTCGGGGGTGTTTAGTGTTACCACTTAGCCTGTAGATCTACGATTTACTGCTCTATCTGTGTCTTGATCTCTGCACTTCTATCTTGGAGGCCTTCTGTGCGGCAACCAACCTTTCAACCTTAGCCTGGGGTGTGGTTGTGGCTGGGATTTATTCTAGAATATCGGTGCAGAGCTGGTGAATCATGTTTTCTAGCTCTGTTTGCTGTGCGGTGGTGAGGGACACTTCTGCATATTTTTTTGTGATCATCTGTTCAGCCAGACCGAGTTGTTGGCGAAATCGCACGTCTCAATGCTGAATTTCCTGAAATAAGGAGGTGTGGAGATCATGCAGTGCTTCCTGTGGCAGACTGGCTATATTGAGCTGTACATCTGCGCCGTCCTAGACCTACCTTCCCAGGTTAGGTGGGATGATCACAAGGGCTACGCTGGGTAACGAACAAAGGCGGCTTTCTTCTGTGACTAGTGCTACACTAATGGTGGCTGAGTGTGGTTGTACCTGAGTCACACTAGACTGCAGCTTATTAGTATTTAGATGTAGAGCACAGAGCTCAGCCTGAATGGTGTCAACCATAGCTTTATGATGTTCCTCTAAGGCTAACCATTTGTCCTCGATGGCCAATGTGAAGGCATCAAATTTTTTTTCAAGGTCTCCATCGGTCAGCGTGACTGTTTCGTCTCGTTCTGTCTGCTGAGAGCACTGCTTCTTTCAGGGCCCTTTGACAGGCTCGCTAGTTCGCTTCGTGCCGTAGGGGGAGGCAGCTCCGCCTGCATTCAATCCCTCGGTACCCTGGTCTGGATGCGAATCCAGTTGGGGCTCTGTCTTTACATCCTTCTCAGTGGTCCGCTATTGCGGTCCATCTTTCGCAGTGGTTGGCTTTGGTTGTGCGCCCTTTGGTGACCCAATGCTTCCTTCCTTGCCGCTTCTTTTACTTGAGCTGCCCATCTCCGTGGGTGTGGCGGAGTTGACCATTGTAATAGTTGCGCTCGTAGTGCCCACTACACCAGACTTGAATCCAATCTTTCACTACGGAGGCTACGTGGCGATTGCTCGATCAATTTCTTCGTCTACAGCCATATATGGGAGAGAAACCCAGGTTTTATCCATATGAGCCTTAAGTTGGAAATTGTGCATGGTGACCTGGAATGCCGCAATGCCCTTGTACCTGTCAGATATTGCTATAGATAATCGTGGTTAGGAATTAATGACTGTTGCCAAGCGACGCTGAAAAAGGACCCAGAAGACTTGGTTGTCTTCGATACGTTGCACATCCTCAGAATCCCACAGGTTCGTATAGCGGGACCCCTTATACATGTCTAGGTTGAGATTTGGGAAGACCGATTCCTCAGGGACTCCCCATGCTATCAATGTTATAAGGAAGAGCAGCCAAGAATAGAAAAATGCCTGTCCTTGCTCCTGGGATTCACGAACATTGACTAAAAAATCATTACACAAGTATTGGGACCAATTGAAGTAGGATAATTTCACGCATTGACCTGCTAACCGAATGACATAAGAAGGGATAGTGTTGACCTGGAATTTCCTCATCACCTTGCATGCCAACAGGATGGTACTGAGCTGTGTGGCCAGGTCACTGATGGAGCTTATCATAAAACCTCGAGTATTTCACTTCACATGGTATTTTTTCCACACATATTCAGCAGTTTCGGCTTCGTACCAATTCCCAACACGTAGCAGAGGGTCTGGCCCTTCTATAGGAAGACCCATGATTCGATGGATGAGCACTGCGTCGATAGGGATTCGGTCTTGAATTTTTAAACACCCATCATGAACCATGGCAAGCAACTGACGTGCCAAATGGTCCGTGATATTGTAGTGGCTAAAGTGTGCCATCCTGAGCAGGTTTAGGAGCCCGGACCCCGCCACTCCGCATACCCAGTTGACGGGGATAATTTTGATTCCCTCATCTTCCTGAATTATTTCAAGGTATAATTTGGGTGCCAATTTAGGGAAGGCCTCCAAATTACCCAATTCGTGATCGTTAAATTTAATTTCATGGAGCCTCCAGAAAGGCTCACCAATGACGGGGACTTCTCCCGGGGTCAATGGCATTTTTAAATAGGTGATCAGCTCGTCAAGGTTCTTTGGCATGCGCGTCGAGGGCTTACATGGTTGCACAAAGGGAAGTGACCAATTGATTGGGTTGACGGGCTAGGCTTCCTCCTGAGCAACATGCATCTGGGGCATTGCCTGCGGGGATTTTACGCTTCTTAGGGAAGTTCAGGGCTTCCCTCCAGCCCATTTCGCGGGTTTGGGGGGTTTCCCTGATCCTCCTGCCTATTCCTTTCCATTATTTGTGTCTGGTGTAGAGAAAAATTCTTCTGCTTTGGACTCAATCTCCACCACATCCTCATTTTCTTGCTCGACCGAGGTCATGGGTGCCAAGGATTCAGCAGGACTAGCGATCGTCATTCTGGTACGAAAAATGAATCCTAACCCTGAGTGGCTACTGTCGGAAGGTATATGCTACTTAGACATTAAAGGGACACTATAGGTGCTGAAATTCTTACAGCGCAAATTCGTTATGGAAAAACAGGCCAAGTACAAGCCATACAACTGATACAGAACCCTTGTCTGATCTATTCAGCCCATTTTATAGCTTATGAAAACGCTCAAAAGTTGGGTAAACTTCACTTGGAACTTACCATCAAGTAAATAGTAAAAAAATCCAGAAATCACCTCATTAAATGCCGGCCAGCCTCTCCTTCCAATGGTACTTTTTTTGTTTTACCCGATTTGACTGTTCTAATGGCTAGTTTTCGCACCCCTGGTGTGCTCAGCACACCCCTGCGCTCCCAACACATACCTGTTCTTTTAGCATACCTTCTATGTTCCCAGCGTGCTTGTGGCATTCTGAGTTTGTTCCTATGCCTCTGGCGCACAGGTTCTTCAAAATCACTGACCCATTTGTCAAAGGCTTGCAAGGCCAATTGCGGTTGAAGGGGCATTTAATCTCTACGCGACGGCCTTCCTGTTTGTTGGCATGTATCGCAAGCTTTAAAATAGTTGCGAGAGTCAGCATGTAGGGTAGGCCACCATAATCCAGCTCGTAAGATCTTCTACACTGTTGCTTTCCCCGCGTAATGACCTCCTGCTACCCCGTCATGGGCTTTTGCCAAGATATCCTGCCGTTCGTGCTCCAGGATGTAACTGCGCAACACTTCATATGCACCCATCTTATACAAATGTCCTGTGATGATGGTAAAATACACAACATGGGCTACCAACTCCCTTTTTTGCACCAAATAGTCCACATGTGCCATGCTCGTAGTCAAGAACTGAACAATGTTAGCAAAGTGCGCATCAACCACCTGAGTAGAAAATAGTTGTGCGTCAGGTAACCCCTCCTCCAATTTGGTTAGTTCCTCACCACTCTCAATTCGAGACAAGTGATCTGGTCTGGTATTCAATCTCCCTGGTTTGAAAATGATCTCAAATTCGTATTCTTGAAAAAGTAGAAGCCATCGGAAGATTCCCACCCCCCCCCCCAACACAGGCTTATTCACTAGGTACTTCAAAGTCCAATGATCTGTGAACATTTTGATGTGCCCTCCTAACAGATGGTGCCGATAATTCTGTAGTGCATAGACCATGGCCAACCCTTCCCTTTCTGTGGTGGGATAATTGTGCTCCGCACCTGAGAGTTTCCGGCTAGCAAATGCGATTGGGTGATCAACGTCTCCGGTTCTCGGCAATGTAAGGACTGCTCCTAGGGAAATTCCTAAAGCGTCAACATGAACATGAAAAACCTTCGCCCAATTGGGAGAAATAAGAATAAGTGTGGATACCATCTTTCCTTGAGTAGCTCAAAGCTCTTATGGCACTCGTCATCCCAAAAGAATGAAACATCCTTCTTGAGCAGGTTTTCCAGAGGTGCTATGATCAGTCCATATCCCTAAATGAATTTTTTGTAGTAGCCTATATGTCCAAGGGTCAAACGCAGCTGTTTCTCATTCGTCGATACTACTAGATTGATGATAACAACAACTTTCGCAGGGTCCACCATCAACCGTTGTCGGCAAACTATATGGCCGAGGAGGATTCTGAAGGGTACGCAGAAGATACATTTCTTGATATTCAGGGAAATATGGTGTTTCCGACAAGCATCCAATGTCATGCGCAGGTTCGAAATGTGCGTAATTACTAAGCCAAAGACATTCCAATCATCGAAGTATACCTCTAGGAATTTTTGGATGAATTCCTTGAAAACTGCGACAATTACCCGTGAGAAGATAGCAGGAGCATTCATGAGTCCAAACGACATGACGGTGTACTATAAAGATCCCCATTCAATAGAAAATGTAGTTTTTCTGTGATCTTCTGGTGCAATCATGATCTGATGGTATCTTGAGAACCCGTCAGTGAATGAGTATGCTTCCTGGCCTCCTACGCTCTCCAGGATATCATCGAAGAATGGTATCGGAAAGGGGTCATGTACGCAGGTGTCATTTAACTTGCGTAAGTCCACATAGATTCAGATTTCTCTCGTCGTTTTCTTTTCCTGAACTACCATCAGACTTACCCAATCCAACTACTCGACCGGCTCGATAATACCTGCGGCGAGCATTTTATCGATTTCCTCCTTAACCTTCTATTTATACTCAGGGTTCAGCTGATAAGGCCGCTGCTTTATCGGTCGCACATCCATTTTTAGCGTGATGCACATAACCCCTAGGTCCCTTGTGATCCCTTTAAGCTCTGAAAACTTCGTTGGGAATAAGTCTTGGTATTATGTGAGTAATTTAGCCACCTTTCTTATAGTGTCATCATCCCAATAGTCATCAATATTAGCCAACTTAGGTTGCTTTGTCGTGCCAATGCTGACTTCCCGAAGTTTCAGAGGTTTTGTCACATCCACAGTTTGCAGTGGAGGTCCCGCAACTGTGCGCTCCCCCTTCGATTACGGGATAGAGACATTGCGTGGATTCTCATCACATTCTTCTATAGTTATATTGCAACAATTTACAATATCCTGCATCTGCATTTCCCATGTCGGCGCCCCAAATGGTGCAGAGGAGATGGATTCACCAAACACAAATGCATCTATATCCTGCAGAGCTTCGTCACATTAGGGGAATTTTGAGGTCTACAATGAGCCTCCTAAGGAAAATGTACAATCAAAATTCACTTTATGAGAACCAATCACATTTTAGGGGATGACATCATCCCCAATGGTTGAGGTGGCATTACTTGAGTTAAAGGTACTTACTTGTTACATTCTCAATGGTGGATAAAAACTCATGGTTAACCATGGTAGTGCTTTAAATACTTTTATTGTCAAAGTAAAATACTAATAATAAATGCCATTTCACACTTTTTGAATAAAATATTATTATTATCATTTCATATTTTTTGAATGAAACAATGCATATCCTTAAATAATCTTCATGTATTTACACATTTTTCAATAAATATTATATTTTTATATATTTATTTTTGAATTATTTATTCATCTCATTTTATTTAATATTATAATTTCAAATTAATTATAATTTATTTTAATTTATTTAAGTACAAAGGACAAATGCATTAGTTATTCAATGATAATGGCATTTTATTGAAAAAATCATCCTTATTTATAGTCACATCAATACAATTTTTTTATTAATTTTATTTGGGTACACCTTTTCAATTGAATTTAACCATGGTTACATGGATTATGGTGAAAAAATTAAAATGCAAATTCATAAATATTATTTTGTTGGTTTAGCTATTATTTTATCATTTCCTTAGGAGGCCCATTTTAGACCTCAAAATTCCCCTAATGAGCGCCTCCGAGCACCCTGTTAGTCCAAAGGTACCAATGAATTTATCCTTCAAAGTTTCCTAGTGGCGGGTGCGTTGATGTAGCTCCACATCCAAGTACCATGCAGTAGGGATTGATCCCAATGCATGAATAAACAAGTGAACCCATTCCTAAGAATTTCGGTCGTACCACTTCTCCATCCAACCAAACAAGTGTTCACATGGGTCCCCTATGCCAAGGAACGTCTTGACACGTACCTTAGCCAAGGGCTTGAATCATAGGATCATCATATCCCGACATTCCTCCCAGTCCTGGAACACCTCCTTATGTGTGTCCCACCATCTTGTAGGCGTTGCGCGCATGGCTAAATTAAGGGCCCATAACCTCCATTCTCTGGGAACCTCAGCTTCAAATGTTTGCAAAAATTCCTTTATACTACCGGAACTGTAAAAGTAGGGTAGTTATCTTACCTCGAAGGATATGCAACATAAGTCCCTGGTAATTCGCAGGTAGCGCAGTGCAGAGACATCATGCAGTCGGTTTTGCCAATTTTTTATGTCTTCGTCGGAGTTGGAAAAGCATTCGCTATCCTTTTCCTAGCAAAGCACACCATCGGCCGTAGGATTGATCCAATATTCATCCCTTGAAGTTAACTTATATATGTGATCCACATCTTCTTCCTCACACACTGGCTGAGTCTAGTGGTACGATCACCCATGTTCCTTCACTTTCAAACACCATGCTTCGTTTCTTCAAATTAATAATACCGCCCATATCAATGGTCCAATCCAATCCTATGAGTGCTGGATAGGGGTCTGCATCTTCTACAATCTGAATGATTTCAAAGTCAGCCTGTACCTTAACTCCGGTGATATCTACTACAGTATTTGATAATATTCCCAACGGTATGATCTTATTTTGATTAGCCATGTGCAACTGGATAGTGGACCATTCCAATTTAGGTTCTCCCATTCATTGCCAAGTATATTAAGGTAGTAAATTTGCATCTGATCCTAGGTCTAGAATAACATGTTCCATTTCGTAATCACCAATCTGTGCGGTTAATCGCATCTCTCGACTAGTGCATCTCTTCTGCTTATATAGTTTGTGCACATCCTTAACTTTCATGACTGGGTCTACCTTTCCTGCACAATTGTCGATTAGGGCTTGGAGGTTTTCTACAGCCCGCTGATTACGCAGCAACTTCATGCATGCCTGCAAGAATGGTTTGATCTCATACTCGACTCTACTGTCGGTGGGGTTCTTAGGAGCAGATGTTTTGACCTTAGAAAAGTCTCGTCGAGATGCGACAAAGGTCTCCTTCTCCCTTTGTAAGTCCACGCCTTCCTATTTATGAGTTTCTTTACGGATAAGAGGCTCCACCTCAGCTTTTTCTGCAGACCTTCCAGTGGCCATACCATTGTGTGTTATCACATTAATTATCCCCTCCTCACGAGGTTCCACCTTAACCCGTTTTATATTCTATGTAGGTGTCTGCTACTTTTCCTGCACCTTGGCTATTAGAATCGGGCAGTCCTCGATCACATGGTCCAGCTGTCTGCAATATCTGCAAGATTGTTGTGTTGGGTTCATGTAGTCCTTCAAAAATTGACCTACCTCCCCACAGTTGTAGGAGATCAGTTGGCTTCTACCCCTAATTACGCTTCCACCTCATCCCCCTCCCTGCCCCTAGCTGGGGAGCCTCCTATACCCGCAAGGGATATAGGTGATGAGGGGTTCGACTGCACCCTATATAGGTTTCCTTGGTCTATCATTAGATCATATGTTCAAAATTTCTGTTCATCATGTCCTATAGACCTACAAAACCTACACCATTTTTTCTTCACTTCTGGGATATATGCGGCAAGGCGAGGGCAGTGGTTGGTATCATGCAGCCCAACAACGCGAAAGTCATCGCACCATATCGCCGACCCACTTGGTCTTGTAGCTCCCCTATGCTGCACTGGGCAGGGTCCCCCTGGCCTGCATGTAGTCTGCGAGCAGAAAACAGTTATCCTTGGTGTGGCCATTCACCCTGCATCATATGCACCATCTTTCAGGGCTAGCCTATGTTCCTCATTCCTTTCGCATATTCTGAATCTCTATGTGCATTAATTCTAGCTGGCCCTGTATCTATTGTACTCCTAACTGGGTATCATCTTTTGGAACAGCCTCCAGCTTCATGGAAACCTCCAAGGCCTTCTCCTGCAATTAAATAGCTTGATGACCCATCGGCATGCAAAAGTGGGGCAACAACATAACAATGAACCATTCTGTGTGCTGCCTGTCATCATACTGGAATCCTCCTTCTCTGATTACTTTCTTTAATCATTGATTAGCTTCCCATACAGACTCAGATGGTCCTTGCTTGAAATCTTTTAGGTCGTTTACTATCTGAGAGTAGGACTTAGGCTTCTTCAACTTTTGTTTCAAGGCATTCTTGATTTCCTCAATAGTCGCATTCACATGTTGGTCAATATATCCCATGTACCAATCCAAGGCTCTTCCTTCAAAGGTAAGGGATAGATGCACCCTTTTCACCATATCACTAGCCACTTTCTGCGCAGTCCATACCAACCTTGTGACAAGCCAGAATCGATCCATGTATTCATCCCCCACGCCCTTGAAGGTAGGTAGCTTCATGTGCGAGGCCATATCGTCTTCTAGTGGTGGTGGAGGTGAGTTCTTACCCCTATGAGGGTTCGAAGGTGGCGTAGATGGAGAGCTATGCACAACAAAATTTCTTACTGGACTGTAGACAGATCGATCCCCTTCTTGATTAGTTCTATAGTACTTACCACTGCGCATTATACCCTCGCTTTGATCAGAGCTCATTCACTCTGTATGGCTACACAAATTTTTTTTTTTTTCACACAACAAGATCTTAATCAGTAATGGCAAAGTTTTCATAAACTTACCCTGGAAACCCTTGAAGAACCTCCGCTCTACTTCTGAGTAGGATACAAATTGGTCGATTGCAAATTCTGTCACAAATCCTCCTAACACACTGTCCACCCAGTGATCTACCGTGCGAGTGATGGTGTTATCATTCCTTTCTAACTGTTGGATCCGCTCTAGGGTCCACTGCATGACCCTCTTGTGTTTCCAACACTTTTGAAAATCGACAAGCCTAGCGAGCCACTCCTGGAGCTCAATCGCAATTTTCACAAAGAAAATCTCGTAGATCTCCGTGAAAATGTACTTATTCTTCCACTCCTATGCGGTCAACTTCGCACTGTAATTTTCTTTTACTATAAATTCTTGAACTTGCTTTTCAAACCACTCGTCGATTTATTTCTTCTAAAGTTTCTAATATGTTCTTGGCATTACCCGATCTCTCTCAAAATGCTGCTGGTCTCGACAACGGAACCATTTTTTGGCTCGAGGGGTCCTGACCTAGGTTCAGAGGTTAAGGTTTGCCAACAAACCCCTATAGTACTAGCCCTTTTGGCAGTGACCTACTTGCGCAAGCTAAAGTCTCATCCGAAGCAGTATGGGAGGGTGCTAGAACCAGGTTTTTGCACCTTGGGAGAGAGTAGGTAAGTCAAGCCAGTCTGCAATTATCAGATCTACACAACAAGAGGCTATTCGTAGGGTTTTCAGTATATAACCAGAATGCAACTTATCATATCTACTTAATAGGGTCACATCCACATGCGTACTACCAGCTATGATCACAGAACAATATAATCGCAGTAATATAACAGATCACAAATACATATACCAGAAACACAGACAGTTCACAGCTATTAAATAGATACTTTCATACTTAATCATAAAACCCAAGTTCACATCAATCATAACAGGACAGATCCAGATAACATCAGATGTCCAACAATACTTTCGCATATATATTACTACCAAAATGCTCTTACATTCCCAGAACACCGCCTGCGCACACAGCCAACAGGGTTCGCACACAGCAGGATAGAGGATCTCCACGCACACAGCCAACAAGAGTCCTAACCCAAAAACCCTACCACAGATCTAACAATTCATGCTTCGCATCAATCTCTATCTTTTCTCTACCTAAGACTAAAAAAGGTTCACCTATTTTTATCGATTTAGCCTACACATCCAATGATCTGAAAATCGTGGTTTGAAGACTCTTGGTCTACCCTTGACCCATTTACAATGCGTTAGGGGCTTTGACCCACCCCAAAACCCCTGCATTAGACTAAATAGTACAAAAATATACAAAAATGGACAAAATTCACGGCCTTTAGGAGACCCTGCTCCAACACCTACCCAACTATGCAATCCTTTAGCTCACTCTTCCCTGAACTACGCATTGCACAATCATAGTGAGAAATCATACCTCATCGCATCATTGTCTTCATTTATTGCACAATTTTTTCTTCTAGTCCCTCAGTCAATGCACATGGTGCACTTATAGTGACTAGAAATTCATCACTGCCTCATGGAATTGTGCACTACATAATCCCTGAGCCTCATCCTCAGTATCGCACTCCATTCCAGGTTCAATCAATTGATTGCATGAATAATAAGATAGTTTAGGAGATTTCCAGACTAATGTCATCTTGTCATGATTTAATTTCATGGTATTGTATCTTAACATGGTAGCATGATGCTCAACCAAGGAGATCATGTAAGAATACACTTATGAAGATGAAGAGACAAATATAATATCAAGCAAGAAAATGAAGGGATACTATGTCACAACGAAATATTGAAGATGAAAATCACAAGGAATACTTCATAACATCCAAGCTTTGGGTCGATAAATATGAAACCCATGAAATAATTATCATGAATATACAAGGGAGGTCATCGATAAGAGGATAAAAGAGGGAACTTGTAGAGAACAAACACCAAAATAAGATGAAAATATTAAGCAATCCTGGACCATGAAAGAATTGTGGCAATTCCTTCTGACTAGGTATATTTCAACACTCACCATAAGACCCTTTGGATGGTGAAGGGGAAGAACAAACATGATTTGCTGGTATGCTTGTATATTTTGGGTACCGATCATTCCTTTGGCATGTTTTGATGTTATCTAAGTGTGAGATCTCATGGTTTTGGGACTTGTTTGCATATACTTTTCTCTCCTGTCTAACTGATCCCACACTTAGTCTTTTTCGGAACTTTCATGATCTTTACAACTTGCTGAAATTTTCTCCCTCTTGGAACTACGCATTGTGCAGTCTTAAGTCATAGTGAAGCACCCTTACCTCTTGTAACTGCACACTACACATTCATTTCCTCCAAGGACTGCCCATTGTGCAGTCATAGTGCTCAGTCTCTACCTCTTGTCCTTGGAAACTACGTGATTATCTCTCCCAGTCAGTATTCCATTATGCACTGTGCAGTCTCAATCAGTAGTCAAGCCTCATTGCCTCCTGACCTACCCAACTATGCAATCCTTTAGCTCACTCTTCCCTGAACTACGCATTGCACAATCACAATGAGAAATCCTACCTCACCGCATGATTGTCTCCCTTTATTGTGCAGTTTTGTCTTCTAGTCCCTCATCCAATGCACATTGCACACTTATAGTGAATATAAATTCATCACAATCTCATGGAACTATGCACTGCATAATACCTGAGCCTCATCCTTAGTCCTGCACTCCATCTCGAGTTCAATCAATTAATTGCATGAAGAATAAGATAGACTAGGATATTTCTAGACTAATTTCATCTTGTCATGATTGAATTTCATCTGCAGGTATTGTATCTTAACATGATAGTATGGTTCTCAACTAATGAGATCATGCAAAAACACACTTATGAAGCTGAAGAGACAAAGATAATTTCAAGCAAGAAGATGAAGGGATACTATATCACAATGAAATATTGAAGATGAAAATCACAAGGAAGACTTCATATCATCCAAGTTCTGGGATGATAAAGATGAAACACATGCAATAATTATCATGAATATACAAGGGAGGTCATAAAGAAGAGGCTTCAAGAGAGAACTTGCAGAGAACAAGCACCAAAATAACATGAAAATATTAAGAAATCCTAGACCATGAAAGAATGGTGGAAATTCCTTCTAACTAGGAAGATTTCGATGCCCACCATAAGACCCTTTAAATGGTGAAGGGGAAGAAAAAAAAAATATCCATCATGGAAAATTTAAAGTAAAAAAAAAAGGGAGAAGGGCTTGGCATTGATGAAATGAAGTCTTATGTCACCATCGCCAAGTCATGGACTCTTAAAATATCATCAAAAAATTCATATGTGTCAATGTTTTTTTCCACATCATTAGTGGAATGTAATTATGTAATTTCAGAAAATGATAAAATTTAAAATTTGTGGAAGCCCAAGGGTCCCACATGGAAGATGAAGAGTCACTAGAAAGTTCTAAAGTCATGTAGAGGCCCGAAGGTCGCATAGGAATTTGAAAAGTCATAATAAAATCTCAAGAGTCACATGGGAGGTGGAGAGTCACATCATTAGCTATGAATATGTCCTTATGGCTCAATCAAAAGGACTTGGGACTTTGGAATTTTCACCTTGGCTTCTCTAGTTTGGCATAGGAGAAGATATTTATTTGGAGGAGCAAGTAGTGACTTAATGTTCCACTATTAGGGCTAGTGTGGAAACATTGTAATTTTGTATCTTGGGACTTTCCCTTAATATATGAAGCTCTCAGAGCCATCACACTTTCATGCATATGTCGTGAATTATTGTAAGACTATTATTTCATTGTTTGTGTTGTATGTTTATATTGACACATACTAATGAAAATGAACTATTTTCATTGGATTTGGTATGCATATCATTGAATGTGTGTTATTTTTTTTTATCATCATTTTAATCTTGTGAACTACTTTGTAGGTTAATCAACGATTCTTTCCATGATTTTGTGTGTCTGTTTTCAGATAGTACTCTTACTTTTCTTCTAGAGGTTCACTCTCTCTTTTCCTTTTTGTGAAAGTAACATATATGCATTGCAATTTTATGCCTCACAACATCAACTTACTTTCTTGATTCAAAAATTGTTCATATAATCTCTTATGTTGATAATTTCAGCAAAGGAAAATTGCTAAGAATAATCGTATTCCCGGTTGGGGCTCCTAATCCAAATAGTGTGAGGTATAATTGGGATTTCATATTATGGAGACCCCCTTAGTTGAAATATTTCCAACACCATCAACAGAACCATGAAATATTTTTTGAATGAAATTTCGTTCATGGGAAGAAGAAGAATGTGGGAGAAACAAATCAACAATTTGGTTTTTAGATTTCACAAATCCAACCTCAACATGAGGAACCCATTTGTTTGTTAATGAGAAAGGAGGATGGAAAAGGCTAAAAGGAGTAATATATTCCTGCTCTGAAAATGGATGTGCCTCATGATAGAGAAAATTTGGAAGAGCAAAATCATTAGGAGAATCTGATGCAAAATTTTTCAAGGAGACTAAATGAAAATATTGAAGCTTTTCACTCATTTAAGAAACCTTTTAAAAAATAAAGTAAGTTGACCCTGTGAAGCATACAATTTCAATGTATATAAGGTTCTTCCACAAACATAGTAGAAAGAGAGACTTTAAGAGAAAATTAATAGTACTATTCTAGTAAAGACACGAGTAGAATAGAACAAATCATTAGTTAACTTGCAAAATAATTCACATAGTAACATTGATCATTAAAGTAACAATACACATTCAAAAAGATATATACTAAAGCAAAATAGTTAATTTTCTCTAGTATGTATGAATACAAACATATATCGTGAATATTAAAATAATATTCTTACAACATCCATGATACATGCATGAAAGTGTCTCAGATCTCAGAGCTTCAAATATAAAGTGAAATTTCCAATATACGTAATTACAATGATGCAACACTAGCTCCGATAGCGGATTATTAAGTCACCACTTTCTCCTCCAAATAATTATTTTCTCTCCTATGCCAAGCTAGAGAAGCCAAGGTGAAAATTCATTTTTCTTGAGTTATGAGGGTGTATTTATAACAAATTGGGTTACGCTCCACCTCACATGTGACTCTTTACATCCTTCATGACTCTTGAGCTTCTCACATGACTCTAGGTCTTCCTAGTGACTTGTTACATTCCATGTGTGACCCTTGGACTTCCACACATTTTACATTTTCTCATTTTTTGAAAATACAATAATTACATTCCACATATTGTGGTAAAATACATGAACGACACAAGAATTTGTGATGACATTTTGAGAAGATAAAATGAGACTTAATAATGGTATATCAATGTCAAACTCTCCCTCCTATTGTTATGTCTTCGATGCTTCATGATAGTTATTGCTTGTACTTCATTTTAATCCTCCAAAAAAGATGATCATAGTGATAGATTCTTCCATGTAATTTTAGTCTTCATCCATCTATCATAATTAAAGTTCTTTGCTTGTTGTTCCCTTTGTGTATCACTTTCACAGGTGTCTTCTTGAAAATTCTCCTTGATTTCCTTTTTGTGCATCATCTTTCCATCTTTGAATGATATCACATGTAAATAGAGTTCACTCATGACAAGACAAAAGCAGTCCCAAAATCACCTAGTATAAATTTTTTTCTCATGTAAGATGTTGACTGTGATGGGACAATGCACAAGGACTAAGAGAGAGTTCTTCTTGGCATAGTGCACAATGGAAAGAGGCTGGGAATGAGGGACTGGGAACTTTGATTATGTAATGCACAGTTGGAAAAGGTAGGAAAGAGAGGGATTTCCTATTGGGAAAGTCCAGGAGGCAAGGGAGACTTGCTTGCTCACTGAGAATGCACAGTGTGTAGTTCTTGAAGGGTAGGGTCTAGGTGATGCATAGTTCAACACTACACGGACTAAGAGATGACATGCCTGTTCATTGAAAGAGCATAGTGAAGGAAAGGTTGGTCAAGGCATTGCACATTTAGAAGGTTCAAGAGACAAGAGTGACATGCTTAGGCATTATGATTATGCAGTGTGAAATTGTTGAGGGAGAGGACCTAAGAATTGCGCAATTGAGCATGGGAAGGGTCCAGAAGTGACCTCAATATCCACTATAAGTGTGTAGTGTGCAACATTGGGCAATTTTGGTCAAGGTTTGCACATTGGGAAAGTATAGTCAGCATGATGAAGTGACTAAGATCTAATATTGCTCAATGCGCAGTTGAAGGAGGATGTCTATTATGATTATGCAGTGTGCAGTTCCAAGAGGTAAGGTTTCATTGCTATGACTTGGGAATTTGCAGTGGTTAAGGGATATTGAATTGCGCGAGTCGTGAGGACTAAGAGAACTCCATAATTGACTAAGTGTGGAATCAATGAGACAAGAGAGTAAGAGTAAGAGAATATTACAAGTCATAATCATGGTTACACACACTTATACAATCAAACACATGACCAAAGGATGTTCAATACCCAAAATAAACATGTATACAGTTGAATGACGATAAATTTACACTTATCTCCAAGTGTGAAACTTAAGATATGCCTTTATGAAACTAGTGTTGATTGAAATCAAAATTTTCACTATGATTTAAGAATGTGTCCAAATTTTATAATGATATATAACATCAAATAGTGAAAAAGAGTGTGTTGGAGCTACCTCTGGAAGGTATGCAATGGTGCTCTTTAAGATGTGTGAAACAAGAGAAATTGACACATGCAAACAAAAATAAAACACAAGTGACACATGTAAGAATGGAAGCAGACAAAAGTGACACTTGCAAAAGACATAGAAGAAAAAATGACACATGTGAGAGCAAAAGAAAAAAAAGAGACACTTGCAAAAGAAAAAGCAACAGTTGAGAAAATCACCTAGAAGATGGGGCATTCACAAACACGAGTGAGATATTTATCATTGTACTCCCAAAGTGCATAGAGATAAAAATTGAAAGGTGAATGTGAAAATGATCACTCGACTGGACTCTTTATATAGGGAGAGAAAACATGCAATTAGAGTTAGAGTTTGTGAGTGTGATTCGTGCATGTCGAGAAACTAGGAGCCAAGATTGAATTGATTGCCACTAAGAGGTGTGACAATACTGACTCAAAGAGGAACACTCTTATTGTAAAAAAATGGTTTTCAATCACTTTCTGCAAATAATTCCCTCACATTTTCACTATCTATAAGGATTGCACAGTCTCTATCTCTAGGAACTGCACAAGAATTAGCTTCAAGGACTAAATAATCAATTTCCATAAGGACTACACAAGCACTTTCCACAAGGATTGCTTAATCACCCTTTCTAGATACTGTGCAGTCACTCTCATTAGGAATTACACAGTAACTATCATCAATGACTATGTAATGCTCGGCTTCAAAGGATACACATTGATTGTTAGACTTTCTTAAAATACGTTTTCTATGGAGGAATCATAAGATAAGCATGTAAAATTAGGTCACTCCAACACTTATAACTCTTAAAGTGAGGCTCAAACACTTGAACAACATAATAGATCACAGCCTTAATAGCTGAAATCAAAGATGACTTGACTTTTAACATTGAAAAGTTGTACAAGAAAAAGACATTAGAAAATGTCAAGCAGAAGGTACAAATAAGGATTTATAGGGAAGAAATACATTACAGGAGCTGAAAATTTCAACTTTTCCTACAGTTAAGCAGGAAAATTTTCCAACCGCGTACAGGAAGCACTGACGACCCTTGGTGATCATTGTGGCTTTTTCTTCGATATCCGCAAAGAACATCGTGGCTATCCCCTGAATAGCTGTGTGAACCTGAATAAGGGGAATTTTGAGGTCTAAAATGGGCCTCTTAAGGAACTTATAAAACAATAGTGGAAATAATAAAATAAGATTTGATTACATCATCAAATTTTAGAGGGAAAAAAGAAAAAACTACTTTTTCAACTCATATTTTCAACTTATCTCCCAAATTTTTTATTCAAATTTCGAGCGGGAGTACTTGTTGGATGGAAAAATTAATTACTCATCCAAGGAATACCCATGTTGCATAATTTCGATGGATCCTGCTACACGAAAAATTAGATCATGAAAAACGTGATTGCAATCATGTTTTTTCATGTATTTCTCATTTTTCGTGTAGCAAGGTCCATCAATAGTATGCAACATGGGTACTCCTTGGATGAGGAATTAATTTTTTCATCCAAAAATTACTCCCGCTCGAAATTTGAGTAAAAAATTTGGGATATAAGTTGAAAAAGTGGTTTTATTATTTTAATATTTTTTAATATTTTTACCCTTTTACTTAAAAAATGTTGAATTATCCCCCATGGTTGACATCATCATCTTGAATCCTATTGGTTCTTAGAAATTTTATTTTGGTTGTACATTTTTCTTAGGAGGCCCATTTTAGACCTCAAAATTCCCCTAATGAGGATGCGTAAAATCAACATCCGAGACCACTTGGCACACTTGGAGAAAAAGATTCTCACTCAAGCTAGCCAAGTACAACCGCCTTGGAGCCACCTTGAGGCTTTAGTGCAACACACAAAGGAATCATACCCCCACTCTCGTGTCAACATCCATCTTGTACCAATAGAGGGAGGGAAAATTTGAAATTTTTCTATAAAAGCCAACCATGGGAAGAGAAATGGGAGACACATTGTTATGATGGCCAAATTGCTCCTCAGTAAACCATCTTGTGTTGTCCAACAGCAAGAGGATTGGAAGGATATAGTTGTTGCCCATACAACACCTCAATCCAAGAGAGAAGAGTTCACCACGTGTCCGTCGATCTACCATCCTTTGACAGGGAAGAGAGGCTTGATGAAAGCTTGAGGGGAAGAAACCCCATTGTCTTGGATATTGGAGCTCCAAAGCTCGAAGGATCCACTACAAGAGATTTAAAATTCTATCTTCTACTACCACCAACACCTAATAAAGGGAGAGAGCTCTCCATTGTTGAGTTATTAGTGTGTTTTCTCTATTGAGCATGTTTCTTGTGCTTGTTGTTTTTGTTTTTGTTTTTTGTTTATGTAGCATGCTATGTTTCCATTTAACTTAGCTTATTACATGTTGAACTTGTTCCACTGACGTTTGACAAACCAATTTTACCGTGACTTGCTTGTAGGAAAGAAACCTCCCTACTAAGCATAGTGTATTTTGTCTTCCCATGTGCCAAATACATTACAACAGGAATGGCGACTCCACTAGATTATTTCTTTTGAGCTAATGGTTGTTGATGCAGGTCCTCTATCCTGCTCATACTTACTGCAAAACCACTCCTGCTTCCTCTTAGCACTATTCAGTCACCCTCAATGAGAAATTTGGCTTAAAGAAGGCGGAGTTTTCAGTCTCTGCAATCTGTGCGCATTTTGTTTAGACAGACGCATGGTCCTCGCGCCTGTGAGAAAATAAGTCACGTGGTAGGCAGTAAGCCCAATTTTCACTTATTTTTATCAATTTTTTTCAGTTGTAATATGTTGGAAACCCATAAGAAATTTTCCATCATTGCGGTCTGGTATTTCATGACTGGTTAGTACACTTTTTTCTAGAGTTTAGCCTAGCAAATAAGTTGTTTTAATTTAAGTTTTTTAAAATTTCAAATCACACATAGTTTAAGTAGGGGAAAGTAAGTGGCCTTCAATCCACATATGCTATCTAAAAAAATGATTTTCTAGTAAAAGATACGAATACATAGAGTAATTAGAGGAAAAGTAAGTGGTCCATACATCCACACATCTTTAGCTAATTCTCATTTTTTCATTTTTTACATTAGTTTAGTTCAATTTGTGCATTAGGATCTGGGACCAGGACCAAACTGTCAAAAAGAAAGAAAGTAATCTTTGCCACCATTGCACCTCACAGTGAGCTTGGGTATGCATATGAACACTTTCTTAAGGTAATTTTCCATCTCGCTATAGTGCAAAACATAGTCTAACTAGGCAAGGTGTAAGCAGCCCATAATTCTCACATCATTTATTTTTGCAAGGGTTAATCACACATAGTGTAATTAGAAAAGGATTTTAAAGGATCATCGCATATCCACATAACACTTGTGATTGTACAATCCAAAGCACACACAAAGCATCGGTAAGAATTGGACCAAAAGACACCTAGTGTGTTGGGACCTTTGTCCTCTTCTTACAGTTACTTCACCAAGGCATGCCCTAAGAAAATTGAGACTCCTTAAAATTAATCACTAATCGAAGTCACTAAATTCTCCCCACAGGGGCCACAAAACAAATTATAGTTCAAGTTAGGACCATCGGGGGTAGGCATACAATAAGCCGTCATGGTCATTATACATTTTGAAACATAGATGTTGAATTTTTAGGGACCTTAAAATCCTTCTATATGCCCACGGAACAAATACCTGAGCATTACCAGAGACCCATTTCAGAGGGGGTTAAGCTTAGACCCAGTGCATGTAGTACTTTTTGGGGCTACCATATCCATCTAGTGCTCGGTACTATTAGATGAATACCAAGAATCTCAAGACTCAAACGCTCAAATGGGACGACGATACTTTAGTGGCCAAATCTAGGGCATCCTTCCCTATAGGTGACAGTGCAGGCATCACTAGATCCTCTTGCCATTACCTTGGTCGATTCTTCAGTTGCTAGAAGGCATCGCCAGTTATTTCAGAACATTAGCCCAGTACCCATTAGAATATATCTTTACAAGTCCCAGTTACATTTCAGAGTGTAAGGACCATTAGGTCTATTTATGATTTTTTAGTATCATATGCAAAACAACCAAACCATATTTTTTGCTTGCTTGATCACATAGCATTAATCTAAAGGAAAAATTACCTTTTATTTTTTCAATTTGTTCTATTTATGTGATCATATTTTATTTGATAATAATATTCCTTCTCTTAGTAAACCAAAAATATTTCCAAGATTAAGCTATGTGACACCATAACGAACCCAACGAGATCTCGCCAATCTAGGCATTTTTTGGACCTCCCCCATTAGACGGAGGAGTTTCAGGTATTTTGCCATTTATGTGTCAAAGAAAACACACCACCACCATTATCGTTTCATCCTTTATCGGGGCGTCTTTGGTTGGAAACCCCCAAGGGTCACCCAACACCACACTAGTAGAAACCCCAGCAGGGTCACCACACTCAACTCCTCCCACAATCCCCAGAGGGCACAGGAGCGCTACCCCTTCAAGGAGTCAGTAGAACACATAACAAGGTGCGTCATAGGGTAATATTCCCTAGGCACCCCCCATAAACCATTACACACATATACCTGTGTTTCCATAGTACACAATGGTACTCAATACTCAGTTACCCTTTTTAGCATCATTAAAAATTCCATATATATCAAAGCTAACTAATGACCCAGTTGCAAATAGCCTTAATTTTCCTTCCATCCCCACGCAGCTCCCCTAGGACATACCAAAATTTGAAGGGAAACAAGCGAAAGACCTTGGAAATCATATTATGACTTTCCACCTATGGTGTTCGTCCAATAGTATTATTGACGATACTATTCGACTAAGACTGTTTCAACACACCCTAACTGGGCCTGCTGTGAAATGGTATGTTGAGCAGACTTCTACTTCACAAGGAACCTTTAGTGCCCTTCCTACCATGTTCCTCACTTATTTTCAATTACCCATCCCCATGATTTGGGGATGGAATTTCTTACTCATTTTAGGCAAACACTAGCAGTCCATATATCATACCATCTCCACGAATGGTGGCGACATCGTAGTTTGTGAAAAGCCAAACTTGACCATAGAGTTTTAATGGAATTTTTTTTGAAAAATATCACAACAGATATCTCCAAATATGTGGTGACACAAGGACCTACCTCCAAGGAATATGCCATTTTCAAATCCTAGCAACTCGAACTCATCTACACCTAGTCAGAATACATATACAATGTCCTGCCAAATGCCCCGCGCCTGCAAACTTACACATAATTTCTAGGTGCATTGAATACCACAGAATGCTTGATCGACTCATTGACCCAAGGTCACCTAGGCAACAGTGTCCGGTACCTGGGATATTCATATGATTATACCCAGCACATGACACAATCTAGCTACCACCAAATTCAATCTGCACCTTTGCAGAATATGACGAATAGGGTGTCATCATATCACCAACAATAGGGAGGCTTGTACCCTCCCTTGCAAGGGACCTAGTACTCAGCTAGGAATGCTTATGGAATAGATTCCCCCCAGCAATATTACACTAACCAGGGACAAGACAACTAATATTCCACTTTCCTTGCATAATATCCACCACCATAGAGCAACGCGCCGGTGAACTTAGTGAAACCTTCCCAAGCTCAACAGTGTTAGGCTTATGACCAGGAGAACCACAAAAATCCTATGAATGCTGCGAAAAATAAGCTTAGGAATAAACAAAAAGGAGACTCTAGACAGGGGGGCAGTAACCAGCAATGCCCCCCGTGATCTCAGTTTGGGGGCAACCCTAACTGAAATCAAAACCAGGAGCCAAAAAACAACTCCCAAGGTAAAAAAAATAGGTCCAGTCTAAGGAAAAACCATTCTTGTGCCATATGTGGTGAGTATGGCCATTACACTCACCACTTTATTGAACTCCCTGAACTGAAAAAAATTTAGGGTAACCGCGGACAAGGGGGACTTACCCAACATCCTATTGTAATGCAGGAGCCTTTCCCCCACCAAGGAGTGGTTAACACCCAACAACAAAAAAAACCCCAAAATGATACCGGGAGTGGTAACCATGAAATTTACATGATTGGCGAAGAAATGTTCTTCTAGACATGGAATAGGAACTATGACCCCCCCTCAGACACCAACCCATCAGGTACGAGCACGAGTGCACCTAATGCACCATTAACCATATCCCAAGTACCTATAGAGTCCCTCCCAAAAATGGTCAAGGGGCTAACCAAGCACATAGGACACCACTAAAAAGATGCCCATAACTACAACATAGTGGATGATTTAGCACAATCATCCACTACCATGTCAGACTTATAATTCCTATAATCATGCCAAAAACAACAAAAAGCCTTAATTTATGCCTTAGGTGCAATTGACCCTTCTAATTCATGCCTAATGGCTTTTGACCTAGACAAAGAAAGCCCCAATATTCCTTCTTTGGTCACCTTCCAAATACCGGTGTCAGTCCAGTATATCACCATACATTGATGCATCATTGATGAAGGAGCTTCGACATGCATCATGTCCAAATCCATTTTCCAAGTTGGGATCACCTGAACTAAAACCATCTAACATCATGCTTAGAGCACACGACAGTTGACCTTCAGCTCCAGTCGGTCTATATCAGAATGTCCCTGTAAAATTGGATGGAAAGATGATACTTATAGACATTGAATTCTTGGATGCACAACTTGACTACAATATACTTCTCGAGTGAAGTTATATGTATGCCATGACTGCAATAACATCCTCTGCCTTTCGGGTGATGATGTTCCCCCATAAAGATCGAATCATCATAGTTTACCAACTTACATACTATGATAAGAAACCCATGATGGCTCTCGATGTCATTTTACCCTACGTAGACACAACTATGGAATCAATCAAGTGGTCAAAAGAATTTGGCCCCGAAAATTTGAACCATTATCAATCCTAGAGTCATTCCTAGGAAATCCCCCTATCATACCATAGGTAGCCCTAGAGATCATGGGGGAACCAATGTGCATGATGTTATCATTAAACTCCGATACCAGCCTGGAAATGGAAACCAATAATATGGATACTGAGGCCACTGGCATGGCTTTCCTACCCTACGCCATTGCCTAAACCTCATTTTTATACCCCCTAACCTAGTTTTGTGTCAAAGCAAGTCTTGGCAAATATTACATTTCCAAACATGGCTTTCACAATACCTGTGTTGTATTTGGTCCCACGAGCCATTGTGGGAAGTCCTGGCATCACTTCTACAGGGATAACCCCTATCACCCCTCAAGAAGCCACAATGGTTAACAAAAATCCCATAGTAGCCCCAACTAATGCGACCAAGAAAACCAACAAAAAAGGGAAGAAAATTGAAAACCCAAATATACCTAGGGCATTACAACCTTGCACATTATGTGAGATCGTAGGCCATCCTACCATTATTTTCCCGAAATTAGATGAATTAAAACCTCTTCTAAGCACCAAAATAAATGTCACGGCCTCAAGTTCCCATAAAAAGGAACATACCACAAAAAATCAAGGGAAATAATTGTGCACCAACCACGCATGCACCATATACTACCGTTATGGGCATTACACCCATCATTGCCTAGAGAGACCACAATATAAGGATGCCCTGCAAGCCCTAGAGAAATCGTACTAACAAGACCCCTCACATCCACCCATGCAAATGGATGAGGGAGAGCCTAGAACCACATTTTACCTACGAGAGGAGCCTACATTCTTCTTGTACACGGTCACCCCAACAGACCAAAGACGGAAAACAGAGGCCACTCACCTAGCCTCAATTTTCCCATTGTGCGACGAGCCAGACCACTTAGTCACATAGTGTCTCGAATTAAGGGCATTCAACCATTGGTACCAAGTCCCTCATGTTGCCCAAAGCAAATTAGTTCAACATAAATGACATACGTGTTAGATTTTCCGAAGAAACCACCATGTGCATTTTTGTCTCCACATCCATCGGTTCTAGTCCATGTTGGATTTCATACGATGCTTCATCCTTGAAAGCTCCAAATTGGCCGGCTTGGACATAGAATCCATACATAGTACCACCAATCAAGGGATGGGGACCATATTATATGTGTCCGAGGAGAGATATTCACCTGAACAATCACCTCTCCCCCCCCATTATTGTCCTCAAGCTCTTGTCCAACTCTGCACACTCTGTCATTAATGAAATCACTTCATCACTGACTGTGTAGCCTTAGAGTTGTTTCAGAGATGGTATCCAGTCAAATTTGTATACTGTTAGTGTCCCGTGATTTGGCTGATTGGCAAGCCAAATGACAGTGTAACATCAAACTAGTCTTTGGAGCCCAAGGACCTAGCCTTCCTAGACTCAGAGAGGGCTCTCTCTATTTGTGTAAGGGATATCTGTGTGTGTGCTTATTGTGTTCTGATTTTAGGCTAGTTATGAAGTAGGTTTTTGGTTTTGGTTGTTGTGAGGAATGAACTGATCAAAGACATAAGATAGGTGAAAAGATGTTAGATCAACTGGGCTATGGGGTCCAAAAGGTCAAGAAATCTTTCAGATGGTGATACAAGGTTTTTGAAGGGTCGATTTGATTCAAGGTAAAATGGATATTTGGGCAAAATGGAGTGAGATGGACATCAAGTTTGTGAGTAACAAAGGATTTCAAGCACAAATAGTTTAATAGCTGACATAAACATGGTAGGGCAAACCATTAATCATGAGAAATGTAACTTTAAGCTAATCGATGCATAGAAATAAACATTCAAGCCATGCATAGAGATATATAACTCTCTAACTTTAGGAAATGACTATCAAACTTTGGGGAAATACATTTAAGACAGAAAAAAAGCTCAAATGACTATGTCAGAATGCCTAAACATAGTACTTCAAGCTATTGGGCACTTTGAAAACAAGATATCATAGTCTTAGGCAAAGGGCAAGATCAGAACAAGACCTCCTTGGTTCAAAAAATGATAATCTAATTAGTCAAAGAGAAGTTTCATAGATGGAGCCATGGCTAGCCATGAGTAAGCAGGGCATACTGTAAATCATACTTCCCGATGTCGAAACGAGGCTCATGATGGCTCATTGGAAAGATATGAGTGTCTGATTTCTGAAAATGTTTAGTTTTATCCCAACGTACCACTGGAAGTTCTCCAAAAACAGATCTGTGTGTAAAAAACTAGAAAATAGGCCTTGCTGATAAACGAGGCAAAGTGTAGAAAAAGTGAGTGTTTTTTGCCATTTTGGGAGAGAAAATGATCTTCAATTGATATGAAAATTGCTAAGTATGTGCCCATGAAATTATGGCATCCAATGATACCATTTTCATCCTTTGATGATGCCCCAAACTGAAATGGCGATGCCCATGAGTTTTGGCCAAAAACCCAAAAATGACAAAAAACCAAAACATGTCGAATTTCGCCCAAACTTGGCGAGCATGACCCTCAAGGGTTTTAAAATTTTTTTTGTGAAGAAGAGGCCAAAAGTTGGAGCCTTGAGGTGTCTTTCCTCAATTTTCGTGCCCGGCGCTTCCCTTTAGCCTCCTCGAGTTTTTTCTGAGCAGCCTTCAACTTCCGCCAGGAAAACTGATTGAGCTTTTTATAATGCCCGGTCATCCTCCGTTGAAGGTCCAAGTCCCTATTTTCCTTCTCCAATTTCTTCTCCAAGTGATCATTAACTCTCTCAAGCCATGCTTCCCGATTTTTCTCTATCTCTTGTTCGAACAATGCAGTGAGAGGGGTATATTGGAGAAGGGCATTTTCTTCTTCTTTTTGTTTCTCAAGGGCCTTTTTGAGCCCCATGGTTCTTGGCATCTTTCACCTGGGCTGATCTTCGCCTTCTCTTTCATCAAAATCACCCATGAGTTCTTCCAATATCACTTGTGCTTTGGAGGCCTTCTTTTTGTATTTGATGGCCCATGTCTCATATATAGCCATATGGACACTCATCTGCTTGTTTTGAACTTGAAAAAAGTGATTGAAGTTCCTAGCCCGATCAAGATCAGTCCTTAAAGCATCAATTTGGCTTTCTCCATGGATCAAGAGATTTTCTAGAATCTGGGCTTCATTATCACTATCATCACTTTGGATTTGGATGATGTCGAATTCCCTTTCTTGTTCATGACTGCTTTCTTCTTTGTCCTTCCCTTTGCTTTGGGTGGCTCTTTTAGTCTTCTTCCTCTTGGGAAATTCGACCATGGGCTTCTTGGGCAATTTTCCCTTGCTTCAGAGGGCCCTAGTCACATTTGGAGTTACAACTCTAGGCACCCTTTTCTTTGACGTCCGGGGCTTGGCCACTTTCGGAGAAGAGAGCATGGCCCCTTGCCTAGGAGAGGCAGCTAGCACATGCTCCATGGGCTCTTTACCCTTGTCACTTTGCTCCTCATTTTTGCCACTGTCTTGGATTTCTTCATGGATGCCTTGGCTGTCCTTTTGCATTTCCTTTTGAGGGCTGTCCTCCTCACTATGTTGCACCTGTTTATCCTACTGCCCCTCTTCTTCTTGAGGTTGTTGTTCATCACCCTGAGGCTGCCTCTGTTCATCACGCTATGGCTGCTGTGTATCATGTTTTGGTTGCTCCTGTTCATCATCTTCATGAGTCTGCTCACCCTCACTGTGTTGCACATCTTCATGCTGCTACCCTTCATCATCTTCCTCATCATCCCCTTGTTGTCCTGTTTCATCCTGCTGCTGCTCATCCTCACTTCCCTCTTCTTGCTCATGCTCTTCTTCCTCATCATGGTCATGCTCTTCTCCCTCTTCATGGTCATGCTCTTCTCCCTCTTTAGGCTCTTTTGTTTGTTCTATGGTAAAATTGAGTCTCTTGGAAACAGGTTTGCTAGAAGAAGGCGAAGGATGGTGAGTAGGAGGTGTAGGAGATGTATGAACTGCAGGGACAGTGGAGAAATCCGGATGGGTGACGAAAGAATGCCAAGAGACATCCCTCTTCTCAAGCTGATGAAGAATGATGACTTTGATGAGGGAGTGATGGAAGAGGCAGGCTGTCTGTTGTGAGGGAGGCTTTTTCTGAACAATGGAGGCCATTTTCTCAATGCTTCTATGTAAGAAGAAAGGAATATTTAGCAATTTGGCCCTCATGAAATGCATGAGCAATCGAATGTGATAGGCATAGACTCGAGAGAATCTTCCCTCACAAGTGAAGTATTTCATGATGATCTTCATGAGGGGGGCGTAGCTATTCAAAAGATATGAGAAGGGGAAAATGGAAGGACATGAATCTCTGTGCTCAGGCTTTAGAAAGGGCTTGTATTCTTATGAGTCCAGGTGGCTTTGTTTATACCACTTCTCCCCGACATAAGGGATTTTAGTGGCCTTGGAGATGGACCTTGGAGAGAATTTGAAATCTAGGCCTGCCAGCTGGAAATGCTTCTCTTGAAACCTCAAAGCGCAAAGATGTGTCAAAGGGGAAAAGCTCTTCACCTCTTGCACTCTTTGACAAAAATATAAACACCCAACCTCATGGAAATTGAACAAGACTGATGGGTGGGCATTCACTTCTTCAGTGGAAACAGGCTCAAATCTCTTATGCAAGCCACTCTTATTGTCTTGCCTGGGAGGCATCTTGTTTTGAATTCTCTCTGCAACACCAAGCTGCCTCAAATGGCCTTTGGAATGTTTTCTCAAGCACACAACTCTGTCCTCTTTGTTAGTCACTATTTGACTATGGAAAATTGCCTCAAATGTTGTGTGAAATGGTTCTTTAATATCAACTCTCTGCTCCTTACAAATCACTGTTTGTCTTCCTTTCTGCCAAACAATAAATAGTTATCAAATAAAAAGGTACACACAGTCAAATGATTACTGTGTTTGGGTAAGGTCACAAAGATCTTTTGTGTTTTGGTATAAGCAAGAAAACCTTGTAGAAAACAAAACACCCTTCCCAATAAAAAACACTCCTCTTGTATTTCACTGTTTCACATACACAGGTAGACCAAAACACTTTCAAATTGATTTAGAAAAAAAAACCTTTTATAACATATTATGTTTCATGGATCAAAGGAGGCAGCACTGGTTTTGCTTTTTTGCCACACAGAGAGGAATTTTGAAAATGACAGAGCATTCATACATGATCACTGTTGTTAAATTAGGCTCACTGTTTCACCTTAGGAACACTTGTCTCTCATACCCAGGTAACAAAAACACTCTCAAATGACTTTGCATAATCTCTCACCACACTTTGTTTTATGGGACAAAGGAGGCAACAATGGTTTCACTGTTTCACTTATTCAAAAGGAGACATTTTTTGAAGATGACAAGGCATTTGGACTAAGACCACTACTTTTAAAATAAGCTTATTGTTTGTCACCTTATAATCACTGTGCTTTCCTTACAAACACTGCTTCACCTTCTAATACTGTTTTCACCATTACACTTTGTTGATAGAGGTTATCTTTGTCCTATCATAGTTAGGACACCTTCAACAATTTTAAAAACCTCTAATACTGTGTTTATTTTGACTTGCAGGTAGTGTTATGGTTTAGCACTGTTTTGAGGGCAGTTTCAGGCCTTTTGACACCAATATAAACACACCACTTTCACTATGTTATTCTTGGGAAATCATAGCCACAACAATCTCAGATTTTAAACAGAACACTCAACCCTCCTTATCACTGTTTCTCCCTTAGAGAAAAACACTCTGTCATCCCCTTCAAATTTTCAAAAAACTAGCAAGGAGCAAATGAAGAGTACCTTGCAAACTTTCACGGGCTTTCCTTGATGATTTGGCAGCTTCAGAGATGCTTTTGTAGGCGTTTTGATCGCTCAATAGGCGCGGCACATTCAAAAGGGTAAGCACCGCGCAACAATAGGGGTGTCGGGTCGGCCTTCGGGCAGTCGTGATCGGCGCCTACAGGCGCTCCGCGCAGTAGTGCAACTCCTTTGTAAAATCGTTCCTGAATGCGCCGCGCGCTCTTCCAAGCACGTCACGCAGTTTTTAAAACTTCAAACTCTAAATTTTTTTTTTCTTGAAACGCTTCTTCGGTCTGAGAGCAGCTAGGGAGATGTGTTGCTCGTGGTTTTGAATTTCCAATAGGCCCTGCAACAGTCTTTAACTCTTTTTTGAAAGCGAAAAAGTCAATTACCCTTGAGATTTTCTCGGTGAGGGTTTTGAATGTTTTTCTTTAAAACAAATGTCTTTGTTATGATGAAAAACCAAATGAATTTGAACGTGCTAAAAGGGGCCCATATTCAAATAACGTTGGTAATAAAGTTCTGTGCATGCTATTTGGACAGTTTTTATAGATATGACCCCTCCCACTTATAAGAAAATCATCCCAAGGCCAAGCTCCTTTTCACAGTGAGAAATTCATTTTGAAGGCCAACATCTCATTGAGGCAATACTCTTCTACTGCCTCTTCATTGTTCTTCATTAAAAAGGAATCTCTGCCATGTTGACCTTTCTAATGACCTTTTTAAAAGAAAACTCTGCTCAAACAACACACCAATGATTTGTGAAACATCTTTTTCCATTTTGCAAGGAGATGACTCATTTTTTTTTTAAACTTAATTTGACAGTTTCTGATCTTTATGTTTGAAGGTGATCATGCCCACTATGAAGCTGATTAAATTGGCAGGTGCAACTTTGAGCCTCTCTTTTGACTTAGATTTACAGAGTAATCCGGTCTGCAACTTTATGGAGATATAGCAGGGGATGGGAGCTAAAGTTTAAGATGTAAAATTGGAAGACTGTCCCTTTGTTCCTTTATGAAGGGAGTCTGCAAGAATAATGAATTTCTCATTCATTTTACCATTTTGACAGCAGTCCCTTTGAACTCTAAGCCATACTGAAAATGAATGCTCTTCACCTTTACATAATGATGAGCCTTACTGAAAATGAAGGAGGCCTATTTTTGACAAATGCCTGGGTTATTTTCAACTCCTGTTTTAACCAAGTGAGAAAAAAGGTTTATGAATACACTGTTAGTGGTTTCCTTTGTACTTGATGGCAGAAGTCAGTTTGAGACCAGGACTGTTTTTACTTCTTTGGCTATATTCTTAACAATATTTCTTCACTGATAATCACCCCATTAGCTTCACATTGTATTTCAATAACAGTGAAACTTAGGTAAACAAATTTTTAAAAGCACCACTGCTTTGCCTCTGCTTTTAACACCATTTTCTATTCAGAAACCTTCAATTGTCTCCCACTGCTCTTAAAATTTTCCTTTTAGTCAGTAAAAACCCTAAAATCAATCACTGTCCCTGGCCCTCCGCTTATAGATGAAGGAGGCCCTTATCTCAGTGCCAAACCCTCTGCTCATGTATGGAGGAGGTTTTCTCATTTATGCCATTTCCTCAGCTTTTAAATAGTGTTATTTTTCCTTTCACTGCCTATTCATACTTGAGCAAATGAAGATGAAAAACTGTCAATAATTCATGATGGGCATTTCTCTGAGGCATGTAATTCTTCTTTCCAAATACCTTTGCGCCTCTTCATACATCACAAGAAATTTGGCTAGTATCTGCAAAGCATGTCTTGTCATTCATAATTTACTAACCTTTGACTGTGATTGCAGGAGCTTAATGAAACAACTTTCTGCCCTGTAGCTGCATCCCAGGCTCAAAACCACATGAGAAGTAGTTGTCTTCTCATGTTGAGTTAAATACTGTCTTCTGGAATACTGGTCACTTCTACTCTTGAAAGATCCATTGAAACACTGTAAAACAACCTAATATCAGTTTGACCTATGGCATATGCATTGTTGAGACCTTAGGGCTTGTTAGTGGTGCGACTTAAGGGTGTAACCAACTTTATTTGCAGAATAGGAAGGTCTGTGAGGACTGGTTGATAGTAGATAGAGTTTCTTTGGGTTTAGGATAGTTTGATGAGGGAGAAAAACCTAAAGCACCACTACCTAACTTAGGGGAGACTTCTTGGACAGATTTGGATTGTTTTCCTTGGAGCTGATGGACAAGATAGTATGGTTGAGGCTAGATAGGCCTTGACAATGAGGCTTTATCTCGTCATGGGCTGATTGAAAAGGTAAGAGTGCAAAACTTTTTATGGGTGTTTTCCAGCTGGAAAATTTGTCAATTTTTTAGATCAGCTGCTAGAAAACTTGGCTGCAACAACTAGTCATCACCAACAAGTGATAAATACCGATGACTAACATATACTACAAAGGCTTATGAGCAGCCCAGTATTCATGTTGAGTGTGTTCGGGCAACCACCTGGTTCATCGTTGTCCATATATCCCCTGATTTCGTTCAATGTTAAACAGTTTATGCCAGGCCATAGTGCACCTCACCGCAACGGACAGATCAAATTCAAAATCCGTGGAAAGTTAGACAATGCAAGATGTTGAAGATTGCAACAAGAAACTGTGAAGGAGGCATCCTGAAACATCATTCCTGATCTTAGTTGGAAAATAATCACCTCAACTAGGTGGGGCCCACATAGGTGATTTTTGGCACAAATTCTATTTTTAGACATGTTGATCATACTCTATGAGTTGCAAGATGCTATTTGTGGATGGTTGGTCAAGTTGGAAAAATAGATGGACTTCTATTTTTAGACATAATGGGCGGAATCTATTTTTAGATTGCCATTCTAAAAATATATATGTCGAATATTATTAGCTTTTAATAATATTTGGACTCTAAACATTATCTTATTCTCTTGGAGCACTTCAGTTAAGTGCACAGATGTGGCATAGGAGCTGACAGAAGGAATTACGCTATTCCTGAGGGTTAAGTGGAGCTATTGCATGGAGACTTCAGTTAGAACTCATGTGACAGAGTTTGGTGGAGTTATTGAGGTAGTTGGTGGAGTTGTATTTAGTTTAACTCAGTTAGACTCAGTTGAGCTAGTTGTATCTAGTCTAACTGATTGATACAATAGTGAGAGTGTTGTGAATTAATTAATAATTAATTCACTAAATATTAAATCATTAATCAACTGAAGAATACATCAGTTAACTACAGTGCATGCACAGTTTCAGTGGAGACCAGTGGAGAGGTAGGTGAAAGAGCAAGTGTGACTATCAGTTGTGACTATAGTGTTGCATAAGTTTGCACCACACATTGATGGAGATGCCAATGAGGATTGCATGGTAAATATATGATGAATTCAAACTCATCCAAAGCCATTATTCAGTAGTGATTGCGTAGTAGAGGCAGGCTAGCAGGTGGCAGAGATCGGTGCATGGGATTTGCTTGATCAGACCTGATTAGTGTGTAGCAATTGGAGATTTTACTGAGACCTTGTGAGGAGCTTTGTATGATGATTGTTACATGATATATATGACATATAATATACAGATATTTGGGGGTTTTTAGCTTTAATATTTCCCATAAATACTGTGTTCATATGTGTGAATTTTTATGGTTTTAATGTGTGCATGCAATTGATTTTATTTCCGCAATTAATGATCAATGGTAGAAGAGATTCTGTATTGTGCATGAAGTCAAATAGTGTGTGATCAGGAGAATCTCGGATGTATAACATATCAATTATATAATTTCTACATGGTATTAGAGCGATATTGATCATTGGAGCAGATTGCAAAGCATTGAAGCAGTTGAGTTTTGTGCTGGTGGAATTCGAAATTGCTACAGTGTTTTCTTGGTGTCGAAGTTGAGCATTCATTGAAATGTCTTTCAGCGGATTACCATTGGAGTATGCCCTTGAGGTCAGCTCGAATTATATTGCATGGAAGGATAGGATGGAGGCGGTGCTGGAGGATAATGGGTTGAAGGAGTTCATAGATGCAGAAATTCCAAAACCTGCTTCTAGCGATGCTGTCGCACTTGACGCATGGCAAAAGAAGGTAGCAAGGTGTCGAAGAATTCTGTTGGAAGGTGTGAAGGATCACATAGTTTCCATCCTTCATGGTAAAGCTTCTCCATTCTTGATGTGGAAAGCATTGACAGACTTGTTCCAAAGCAAGAGCGACCAGAGGAAGTTGGCGCTCAAGGATAAACTCAGGAAAATAAAAATGGAGAAGAATGACACTATTCTGGTATACTTGACAAAGTTTGTCCACTACAGGGATGAGCTTGGGAGTGTAGGAGTTAGTTTGGATGATGAGGACTTGGTGAGCTTGGCTCTCCTTGGGCTTCTGAAGAGTTGGCATTCCTATCAGGACTCTGTCAATGGTCGAGAGAAACTGCCAGGATGGGAGCGACTTTGGTCGGATCTTGTGCAGGAGGAGATAAGGTGGGATACCAGGGATGGATCTTCATCAAAGAATGATGATGAAGAGGATTTTTATTTGGCTACCAAAGCAAGGAAAGGGAAGGGGAAGAAAAATCCTTCTTAATCCGGTGCAGATGGCAAAGAGTGTGACATGTACAAAGTGAAGTGTTTTCACTATCACGAGCATGGGCATTTCGCCACACATTGTCCACAGAAGAAGAAGAACAAGTAGGCTGTTGAAGCTACAACTGGTGAGGCTCTTGCCTCGCAATTTGAGTTGGACTTCTCATTTATTGCACGCATGGTGTCTAGTGCATTGGGATCGGGGTGGTATTTTGATAGTGGTGCTTCCTTTCACATGACGGGAGATGTGAACCTTTTCAGTGACTTGGTGGAGAATGATCTCCAGTTGCATGTTGAGTTGGGCGACAATGGATGATACAATGCGACCGGCATTGGTACCATTACCTTTTAGAGGGAGTCAAGTAAACTCATTCTTTTACAAGATGTAGTACATGTTCCAGGTTTAAAGAAGAATTTAATCTCAGTCGCAATGTTAGAGGATAAAGGCTATGATGTTGTCTTTAGTGAAGGAAAATTTTTCCTTCGGTACAAAGAAACAAGACAATTCAAGAAGGTTGGGGTTTGAGCGAAGAATATCTACAGACTTGAAGTAGATGGGATTTCTACGGAGCTTGATACTGTTGGGAATTGCAAGAAAGCCATGCAATTGAAGTTTGAGAGGGAGTTGGATTTGCATGCAGGTAAGAGTGAACCTCGGGATGTGGAGCAGCAAAAAGATGAGGATCATGGAGTGGGAGCAACCACTCATGCAGAGAAATTTCGTGCCATATGGGCAGAGGGAGTGCATGCAGCTATACCACCAAGTGAGAGGTGGGGCGACATGCATGAGTAATCCCAAGAGGAGATTTCTGGGCAGGATTCATGGAGATGGTGTGGATCTCATGAATTGAACCTGGATACGAGGTGCCCATAGAGCAGCAATAGCATGATCAATTGGATTGATGTAGGCAGATCAAAGTGACAGTGTTAGATACTGGAGCGTGGTTCAGAGTTGACAGCAAGTGCAGAGTGCATGGGTGTTGTTAGAGTCGGTATCTTCATCCCTCCGCTAGAGATCAAATTTCTCTTGTTGCATTTCATTTTAGGTGTCTCACTCAATTCAGTCAGTTGCATTTCATTATGAGCATGGATCATCTGACGGTAGGGTCTTTTCACTCATATCCCTCATGTCTTGTACCTGCTGGCCTAGTTTTGTTCATCAAAATCATTTACAGTCATTTCTGGTCTCTTGGTAGGAAAACAGTCATTTTAGGGATTTTAGTCTAATTAGGTCTAGGGTTTTATTAATCAGGTCTCAAAATGTCTAATAATGTCAGTAGGCACATGAGGAAGCTTCAAATAAGGTTTCACTGCAAAAATTTTATTATCATAATGCTTGATAATGATTTTTCTTCAAAACTTTGTTTTGAAGAAAGATTGTCTATTTTATCCTTTTGTAACAAATGCAGTGCAATTTTAAAATTCTTTAGTTGTAATAATGCTTCATTCACAGCCCTGGTCGCCTTTGTCAAAACTCCATGCCATCCATCCCTGCAAAAAAAACAAGAAACTCATCATTCAGTTCAAAAATCAAAACCAAGCAAAACAGAGTTCTTTTGAAAAAGTGCCAAAGATTTCAAACATTGTAAAGTGGGTTTTTTCAAATAAAAAATAAAATTATTTGGTACAAATATGATTTTTTTGTTTCAACAATTCATTTGCATGCCAAAGACATCAATGCGTCAAAGAAAATCATGGAGGAAGTGAAAAAACAAGTTTGGAGGCCGAACTGTGTTGAAACAGAGGGGCGCAACGCATAGGGCATTGGTTGCGGCACATAGGCTAAGCGCGGTGCATAGGGCTGCTCTCCTCTGTGTAAATTTGAACCAGCGCGGCGCATCAGGAGGGCGCGACGCACTGGGCAGTGGTCGCGGCGCATTGGCCCGAAATGCTAATTTTTGCCACTGCTTCCAAATTTTTGAACAGACTCGGTCCTTCTTGCTCCAAGTAAGTTCATATGATATTATACTACCCATAAACCTGTGCTTGGTGTGATTATATGATTGATTATGAGAATTTGAATGCACAAAATACAAACCCTATCATTTTGTTGAGAATTTCTCCCTTAGGGTTTTGAAGTTGGTGTTTTAAAATTGGCTTTGTTGCCAAACATTTTCACCTCCCCAACTTATTTTTCCCATTTCCCATCATTTTTATCTCATCACTATAGTCTATACTCCATCCCCTTACATCCTTAAAGCCACTCATACCCATCTCATTCCCATTATCCCTATCCCATTTTCAAAATTTCCCTAAATTCTAAGTTTATCTCAAAAAATCAAGTGGCTGTCCCTTGTCCCTAAATTGGTCAAATCACAAGTTTTCAAAAGGAAAATTCCACTTGAAAAAATGTTATTGTCCCCACTGCCCTATTTCCCCACAGTCCCTCCCACACTACCATACATTTGGCACTAAAAACAAAAGTACCCAAATTCTCATTTTCATCTCATACAAGCCAACATACACCTTGCATAGATCTTGGACATCATGGAGATAGATACTGATACATCATATGACCGAGATAGTGATTCCACCACTGAGTTAAATGCACCTAGAAGGCCTCATAAAAGTGGCAGACATGTGAGAGAAGAGCCCACCTCATTGGCTGAATTGCAGGCTTGTCCACTTGCCATGGCATGTTTTCGAGAACAGTCTTGTTTTCAATTTTTTGAAATGATTGCTAGAATTCATTATCATCAGGAGTTGGCTCGTTTTTTTGTATTGCATTTATATGATGGTCAGGTAACTCTTGCTGGTGTAACTTTCACTTTGACACCAAAAACAATCTCTCAAGCAACTGGAATACCGAATGTGGGTGAACAGTGGAACAAAAGAAAGCAGGTGGACAGAGTGCATTATGAACCATATATCAGGCCTATATTTGTGAGGCAACTCAGCAGAGTGTTCCCATTCTGGTTTCTAAAGGATTCCTATGCGCCTCTGATGAAACTCATTATCAGATATTTCAGTTGTGAGGGCCGGTTTTTGTAGAAATTTGAATAATAGATCACTTATTCATCGAGATTATACTGGTCACAAACTATTTGAGCTTCATACATAACACATAATCTCTTCTACGCATTAATCATCACATGCGGAAATAAAAACAACAAGCGGTATTGAAAACATTCACATGCGCACATAGAAATTCAACACATATAACACAGTATGTATACCGGGGAAAGCTTACAGCTGAAAACCCCCTACTATATTTATATTATAATGAAGAAGAATAATGTAATAATCTCAGTACAATACTCCTCACAAGTACTCAGTACTGTCTCCAAAAGTTACACACAAACTAGCTCAGTTTTGAACAAGTCACGGGTTCAAAACTCCTCCACTGTTTGCCTGCCTCTACTGCGCAATCCAAATGAGAGAATGAATGGAATGAATTCGAATTCCCTTGGCTTTAACTGTGCAATCCTCATTGGAAATATCCTCCAATGATTGTGCAAATCTCATGCACACTATAGTCACAACTGATAGTAGACCCCACCTTTTCACCCACCTCTAACACTGGTCTCCACTGAACTGTCCATTGCATCGTTGTTAAACTGATGTGTTCTTTAGTTGAATAATGAGTTAATAATTAGTGAATTAAATAATATTTAATTCACACAACTCATCTCTAGTGTATTAGCCAGTTAAAATAAATACAACTAGTTCAACTAGTTAACCAGAACACCATCTCCATTAACTGTCGCATCAACTCCACCGAACTCCGCCACTTGAGCTCTAACTGAAGTCAACCATGCATTAGCTCACTTAACCCATAGGAAAAGCATAAATCCTTCTGGCAGCTGCATGCCCCACCTCCGGGGGTCAAAATGAAGTGCTCCAAGAGAGTAAACTGAAGTTTAGAGTCCAAATATTATTAAGGGTAAATAATATTTGACTGTTCTATTTTTAGCCTGCCAGTCTAAAAATAGACTTTGACCTAAATGCTAAAAATAGAGAAATCCATCTATTTTTCCAACTTGACCAACCATCCACAAATAGCATCCTGCAACTCATAGAATATGATCGACATGTCTAAAAATAGACATAGTCTAAAATTAGACTTTGCGACAAAAATCACCTGTGTGGGCCCCACCTAGTTTAGGTGATCACTTTCCAACTAGGATCAGGAATGATGTTTCAAGATTCCTCCTTCACTATTTCTTATTGCAATATTCAACACTCCCTCTCAACAAGAAAGGAATATCTTTGCATGCGACATGCAACTCCATGCATTCGCCCCGCAACCTTTACAAGCGCCATGCAACTCCATGCATGCGACATGCAACTCCATGCATTCGCCATGCACCCTTTTCATGCACCATGAAAACTCATGCATGCACCATGCAACTCCATGCATGCTATAAACTCACGGAGCATGCACCATGCATGCGCCATGCACTCCTTTGCATGCAACATCTCCAAATGTAAAGGCCTCCAAACAACTCAATCAACTGGATGCATCTATCATCAAAGTTCGACTTCTCCGCCGGTACCAACCGCACATGTCATTCGGAACCACAACGTTGTTGAATCTCTTTGCACTTGTCAAATAACGTTTTCTCAGGCCCAAAGATCCAAGACTGGCTACTTTGATCTCGCTCTAACACCCAAATTGATCATGCATCGCCACACTGTGGGCACCTCGTAGCCAGGTTCAACTCATGAGATCCACACCATCTCATGAATCCTGCCCAGAAATCTCCCCTCATGGGATTAATCATGCATGTCGCCCCACCTTACACCTGGTGGTATAGCTGCATGCACTCCCTCTGCCCGTCTGGCACGAAATTTCTCTGCATGAGTGGTCTCTTCCACTCCATGATCCTCTTGTGGTTGCTCCACATCCCAAGGTTCACTATCACCTGCATGCAAAACTTGCTCCCTCTCAAGCATCAATTGCATGTCTTTCATGCACTTCCCAACAGTAGGAAGCTTCGTAGACATCCCATCTACTTTAAGTCTCAGAGAGATTCTTTGCTCGAATCACCTTCTCGACTTGTCCCATTGCCTTTGTTGCCTTGTGCGTAAGGAACACTTTTCCTTCACTAAAGACAACATCATAGCCTCTATCCTCTAACATTGCGATTAAGATTAAATTCTTCTTTAAACCTGGAACATGAACAACATCTTTTAGATGAAATATTTTACCTGACACCCTCTGAAAGGTAATGGTACCAATTTCGATCGCATTGTATCGTCCATCATCGCCCAACTCAACATGCATATGGAGATCTTTCTCCACCAATTCACTGAACAATTTCTCATCTCCCGTCATGTCAAAGTAAGCACCACTATCAAAGTACCACCCCGATCCCAATGCACTAGACACCATGCATGTGATCAATGAGAAGTCCAAATTTCAAATTGCTACAAGAGCCTCAAGACCTCAAACTGCCACCGCTTGTTCTTCTTCTTCTCAGAAAATTTGTGGCGAATGTCTCGTGACTGTGACAAAGAAAACACTTCACTTTGGACATGTCACGCCTTTTACCATCTACACTATATTTAGAAGCATTCTTCTCGTCTCCTTCCTTCTCGTTTAAGTACCACAATATTCTTCATCAGATGCCTTTGATGAAGATCCGTCCCTGGTACTCCACCTTATCTCCTCTTGCACAAGATCAGACCACAGTCTTTCCCATCCTGGAAATTTCTCCCGACCATTGACACTGTCCTGATATGCATGCCAACTTTTCGGAAGCCCAAGGAGAGCCAATATCACCAGTTCCTCATCCTCCACACTAACTCCTACACTCCCAAGTTCATCCCTGCAGTGGACAAACTTTGTCAAGTATACCGGAATAGTGTCATTCTTCTCCATCTTTATTTTCCTGATTTTATCCTTGAGTGCCAACTTCCTTTGGTCACTCTTGCTCTGGAACAATTCTGTCAAAGCTTTGCACATCAAGAATGGAGAAGCTTTACCATTCAGGCTGGATACTATGTGATCGTTCACGCCCTCCAATAGAATCCTTCGACACCTTGCTGTCTTCTTTTGCCAAGCTTCAACTACAACAGCATCATTAGAAGTAGGCTTTGGAACTTCTTTTTCTATGAAATCCAACAACCCATTGTCATCTAACACCACCTCCATCCTGTCTCTCCATGCAATATAATTCGAGCTGCCTTCCAAGGCATACTCCAATCGCAATCCGACGAAAGACATCTTTGCTTTAGACACCAAGCAAACAAATCTGCAATTCGAATTCCAATAGCTGAAAACTCAACCGCTTCCGATCTACACTTGAGAAAAAATTATTTCTAGCATATAGATCGACTGTAGGGGCATTTATTGGATATATCACCTTTCAGAGAAAGGATGGATCCAGAGGCTACCTGGCCCGCTTATAGACTCTGTCTACCGAAATAAGTTTGTAATCACCGTAATAGATCCCCAATGATCATATAGCTCCGATACCATGTAGAAATTCTAAATAATAGATCACTATTCTACCGAGATTATCTGTCACATACTATTTGAGCTTCATACATAACACATAATCTCTTCTACATTAATCATCACATGCGGAAATAAAACAAGCGGTATTGAAAACATTCACATGCGCACATAGAAATTCAACACATATAAATATAAAAGATGTTGGTCGGAAAGCTTTACAACTGAAAACCCCTACTATCTTTAGATATTATAATGAAGAAGAATCATAATAATCTCTGCAGATAATACTCCTCACAAGTACTCAGTACTGTCTCCAAAAGTTACACACAAACTAGCTCAGATTTGAACAAGTCACAGGTTCAAATCTCCTCCACTGTTTGCCTGCCTCTACTGCGCAATCCAAGATGAGAGAATGAATAGAATGAATTCGAATTCCCTTGGATTTAACTACGCAATCCTCATTTGCAATCTCCTCCAATGATTGTGCAAATCTCATGCACACTATAGTCACAACTGATAGTAGACTCCACCCTTTCACCCACCTCTAACACTGGTCTCCACTGAACTGTCCATGCATTGCAGTTAACTGATGTGTTCTTTAGTTGATTTATGAGTTAATAATTAGTGAATTAATTAATAATTAATTCACACCACTCATCACTAGTGTATTTATCAGTTAGACTAAATACAACTAGTTCAACTAAGTTAAACCGAACACAACTCCACCAACTGTCTCATCAATTCCACCAAACTCTGCCACATGAGTTCTAACTGAAGTCAACCATGCAATAGCTCAACTAACCCTTAGGAAAAGCGTATTTCCTTCTGTCAGCTGCATGTGCCACATCCAAGCATCAAATTGAAGTGCTCCAAGAGGATAAGATAATGTTTATAGTCTAAATATTATTAAGGGTTAATAATATTTGACTGTTCTATTTTTAGCCCGGCAGTCTAAAAATAGAAACCACCCAATGTCTAAAAAATAGAGGTCCATCTATTTTTACCAACTCGACCAATCATCCATAAATAGCATCCTGCAACTCATAGACCATGATCCATATGTCTAAAAATAGACTTTGCGACAAAAATCACCTGTGTGGTCCCCACCTAGTTTAGGTGATCACTTTCCAACTAAGGTCAGGAAATATGTTTCAGGATGCCTCCTTCACTGTTTCTTTTTGCAATCTTCAACAGTTTTCACTCCTCTATGCCTACCATATCAGGTTATTGATGCATTTCACCAGGTTGAGGATGATGAACATCCCTTATTTCATGTGCCAAAACATTGATAGAATGACCACTCTCGTGTAGAAGAAAATTCCCGAGCAGCAGTACAACAATATTTATCACTATGCACTCATTAAGATTGTGATTGTACATCAGCTTGGATTGCAGGGTATTTCATGGGAGGATTTCATTTCCCATGATTTCTTCACATCTCCTCAGGTTCCTCTGGAGGTTGTCCATGATGCAGGTGAACCTTCACATCAGTATGGAGGTTAGGAGGCAGAGACTACTAGTGTGCCGACATATGTCACTTATCAGAGAGGCACTAGAGGATTATTTGCAGCAGCCTGGCGAGTACTATCTCCACCTGGGGTGGAAGGGGTCTCGTTGCCGTCATCAGTAGCACAGGTACAGGTACAGGACAGAGGTAAGAGGCATATGCAGGATGAGGGCCCTTCAGGAGGTCAATACATAGGTTTCATACTCATTGATGAGGATTTGAGCTCTCCAAGCTCAAAGTTGAGAGATACTATTCAGGAGCAGAAGGCAGAGATAGACACATTGACCGTCAAGTTGCAAAGAGCCCAATGGATCATAAAATACCTGGAGCAATGAAACAAACAGTTGGAAGATTAGCAAATAATCATGGAGTTGCAAAACATCCATGAGAACCGGCAAGCTGCCCAAAGAAGCCAAACCGAGATGACATCCATTGAGCGGGAGATTGAGGATGATAGAGAGACTTGGCTTCAGAGGGTCAATATTAATCTTGAGAAGCTATTGGAGAAGGACAACAAGGAAAGTAACATGCTCAGGCACATGAAGAACCATTATTTTGCGCGAAATCATGTTTGCAAGGCAAGAATCAAGATTCTGAACGCAAAGCTAAGGAGGGCACTAAAGCATTGCAAAAGGCATGATAGAATCCAAATTTTGGCCAAAGCCTCTTTGGATTAGCATAGCACTTGATGGTGGACCTTCAGTCCAAATTTCAAGAAATTTGGGAAACTTTTTGTCAATTTTGAAATTTTTGGCCTTAAAACAGATTTTCCTGCCCGACGCGTCGCGCCACTTGGTGCGCGCTTATAATTGGCAGCTCCTCTTGAGGAAAAAAATTCATTTCTATATTTTTCATCAAAATTTATGCATGCGTACCCATTATATAAGGATTTTGACAAGTTTTGGGTTGCTTGAAGGGTTAAAAACACCCTAAAAATGGCCTTTCTGCCACTTTTTGGACACACAGGAAGCAGTGTTGGGAGATTTGATTTTTTGAGGGAAAATGGCAACCAAATTCAGAAATTCCACTTGGGTTGGAAATTAGACAGATAGATATTTCCAACGAGCTATCCTACACTCAATTTGGACTCCGGGAAGGCCCTCAAAATCAGCCTCAAAGTAGCATGACGCATAGAGATTTCAGGCGCGGCGCATTGGGAATTTTGGCCTAATTTTCACTCAGCAGTTCAAATTTTCGCCTAGTTTTGGCCAGTTTGACTTTTTATCTCCAAATTTGAAACTCCTGATGTAACTTGATGTAATTTCATGACTTTGATGTAATTTTGGCACATTTTTACTCATCCAAGTAGATTCATTCACCAAAAAGTGAAATGTAACTGGATGAATCAGTTTCCTATCTTATAGAGGCAAGTTGTTTCATTGCCTATTTTCCAGTTCTTAGTTTAGATCTTGTTGAAACAGCTCCTAGAATGGTGAGCTCGACCCCTTGAGGCATGGGGATGAGTTAGTCTTGTCTATATGTTGTAATTCTTCAGTCATTTTCAGGGTTGGACACTTGGGATTGCTTGGCACTTCATTGTACATTTCATCTCTGCAATTTTGGCAAAGGAATAGACCAGGGTTTGCAACACTCTTTGGGATCCATGTGGCTCTATGTTTTGATGGTGTGTTTCTCTCTATGATTGTAAGTTTACTAATGTTTCATGTGTATCATTTTCCTTCTCCTTTCTTCTCAAATTAAACAAACAAGTTATAAAGGTGGAATTCATTAGATTGCTTTGCTATGCCTTGAGTTTTGTTTAATTTTCCATGTTTTCATCTATTTGAAGAGAATTCTTGAAAGCCTCTTTCCCTCTTCAGCTCCTTACTGGTCTGAACTATCCATTCACCCAACCCAAAGCATCAAAACAATTGCCTTCCTTGCCCCATTCAGAACTCTGCAAAAACTAGGCCTCATCCCCGGACCCAAAACTACCTTTCCCTTTGATTCCAACAAAAAACCTCCAAAATAAAATCGAACCCTTTCACATATATACCTAGCCTAAAATTAGCTTTTATTTCAAGTCATCTCAAGCCTCAATGATTATTTTGCTGAGATTGACCCGGAGAGAGCCCTCCCCCGATCTGGTAGGGCTAGCTACCAGATTAAGCGTGGTTTGATGTTACCCTAGACTCTGCCTTCCTTCAGCCTGAGGTAGATTTAGGCAATAACATAGTGGCGACCATACAGGGGAATCAAAATGGTTTTCTTGTTAGTGTTATATGTTTTATAAGCTACAGACGGAGCCTGAAGTTATGCCAGGTAGCCTTCGAAACGCTTTTGTTCTGCATTAGCGAAAGTAGATAAACGCTGCTTCAGTCAATATCCAGTCTAGTTTGTAAATGTGACACTTGACTTGTAAATTCCCCCCAGTACATCAGATCGTTTTAGACTTTGGATGATGAGTTTAGAATTTGATAGGCTGAACAAGTTGGTTTTGTCCTATTGATTTTTGAAAATAATTCAACACACTGGCTTCCAAACGACATACCAGAGCAAATCCGAATCTTGATCCACCTCTAATGTATGAAAATCCCAATCTTATTTCGAGAATCCTTCATCGATAAAGTCCTGTGATTCCTCTGTTTAAATCTCATTCATGCCCCACTGTTTTTGAGTACCTTGAAGATCTTGAGTTTGACGAACAATTTGAGTTTTCGTTGTTTGAGACGAAGTCTGATAGTGCTATTGAGTCTACTATCATAAATCCTGAGTTTATCAAGTATCTTGAAATTGAACAGGCTAATAGATCCATTGACAGTTACATTTTGAATATTCAAAATTCCATTGTGGCAACAAATATCCCTGAGTTCATAGAGTCTGCATCTGCAACTCTTGGGCCATCAGCAGTTACATCTGGTTCACAAATTCATACCGAGTCTCCTTTCATTCCTACCATTCCCGTGCAACCATCTATTTCTGATTGACAATCTGCAGTAGTCTCGCCTCCATCTACATCACATACACCTCGTACATCAACTGCTCCGACTCCTCCTATATCTCCAAGACCAGTTGTAAATCCACCCAGAGCAATGGCTACCCGATTTGCACCTCTCGTTTTGCCTCAAAACTTAGATGACATGCTCGCAAATTATCAAAGAAAAATTCCATTGTTTGATGGCACTCCTCAAAGTGTCATTGCTCAGGAACATGTGGATAGAATGGCAGATTTCTTTGACCTTCATGAGGTTGATGCGGAGAATGTGACAATGAGATTGTTTGTTCAAACCTTTGGAGGAGAAGTCAAAAATTGGTTCAGAGCTTTGCCGCCTAGAAGTATTGCTACATTGGCTAATCTTCAGAGAAAATTCTTGGATCGATGGGAAGTGCAGAAAGATCCTCTTTCAATCCTTTCCGAATATGACAATATCAAGCGAAATGTTGGTGAGTCAGTTCAAGACTATTGTATTAGATTCAATTCTGTTTATAATGCTATTCCTGCTGATATAAAGCCACCTAGGGGATCTGCTTTGATTAAATTTCCAGATGGTTTCGATCTTGACATGGCTTATCAATTGAGAGAAAGAAGTCCGGCTATATTAGAAGATATGCAGAAAATTGCAGTCAGTGTTGAAGCTAATCTGAATGCTAGGAGAGCTAGAATGAGAGCTGAAAAGAAAGTAGCAATAAAGGAAGAGGTTTCCACGTCAGATCAAATACTTCGGAAGATGGAAAAAATGTTTGAAATATTAACACTTGATAAGCCTGAACCGCAGATCAGAAATCCTAACTTCCGTGGCTAGCAGCAACCGCAATTCAAAATCAAGCAAAGAGAGCAGCGAGCACAAGAACCGACAGTACAACAGCAAGTGAAGACACCCTTACAGCAAAATATTGTTGGTCCAGAATCAGATGATGAAGAGAATGTAATAGGAGAAGAGAATCATTTCTTTACCCCTGATGATATGCCAATTTACATCACTAAAGATGAGGAGTATGCAGAAAATTCAGCTGTACGAAAAGATGAGGATTTCATCTTGGAAAATGACACAGCTCTTGAAGAAGAGTCTGATGAGTATCAGAGGGGATACATGAATGCCTTGACAGCCCAGCAACGACAATATTCACCTAGAAACAGAGATGTCCCTATTAATCCAATTCAAAAGAGAAAGGAAGTTTCAGCACCAAAGAATGATTCACCCATGGCGCAGAAGAAGGGTAAAGAGATAGCTGATCCCACTACTAGAAAATCCCCATCAGCAAATGAAAGATCCAATAATCCAATTGTATCAAAGGAAAAAACTGAAAAGAAGGATGTTCCAGCTAAAGAGGTAGAGAAAATTTCAGTTTTTAACTTAGAAAATGAAATTGCTAAGTTGAAAGTATCTATTTCTTTGACTGAGTTGATGAAGAATAGCAGCTATAAGGGTCAGGTGTCTAAAATTTTGAATTTAGATCCATTTTCTGATATGGTGAATGTGGAAGATGATCAACCTGAGTTGATTTTTGGTCCAGCATTGGATAGTGAGTCTCCAGATAGTGATGTGCCTCCTTTTTATATCAGCCTTAGATTGCATGATTTTGTGTTACATAATGCTATGTTTGATTCCGGAGCCTCTCATAATCTCATGCCGAGGGAAATCATGGAGAAATTTGGATTGGATATCACTAGAAAATATCATGATCTTTACTCTTTTGATTCCAGTAGAGTAATATGCATTGGGCTTATCGAAGATTTGGTGGTCAGTTTGGATCATATTCCAACTAAAAATGTTTTGATGGATGTGGTTGTGGCAGACATTCCTCCTAGATTTGGCATGCTTCTTACCAGATCTTGGGGAGAGAAACTAAAGGGAACATTGCAGCTTGTTTTCTCCTATGCTACCATTCATGTGTTTGGTCAGATGAGAAAATTATATCAGGAGCAAAAAATGAAGTATATGATCACCAGCAAGGAGAAACCAGTAAATCATCCAATAAACTATGTACATACAGATTTAGAATCATTTGTTTTGTATTCAGATAGTTTCAATGATGTAAATAGCCAATCAGTTGAAGTAGAAGACATTCCGGAAATCACCGAGAATTTCAGAGAGGTTTTGAAGAAAGAGAGACAACAACTTGAAAGTTCCGTTGAGCAATCAGCCTTCCGACAGCAGCAAAAAACTGATGGAAAGCAAGCAGAAATAACAGAGAAAACATAATTTCAGCACTTGGAAGAAGATGAAGATGGTTTATGGACCATGGATTTTGATGGTGCAGTACGAAGTGATGGTGTTGGAATTGGCATTTGGGTACGCAGCCCTTTTTCCGCCCCAAACAAGGTACCGAGTAATGTAAGGGTCTGTTCTTATAAATTGGCTTTTGATTGTTCAAATAATGAGGCTAAATACGAAGCTTTAATTGCTAGTCTGAAAATTTTTAGAAAGTTAAATGCTAAGAGGATTTCAGTGTATGGCGACTCCGAGTTGGTTATCAAGCAAGTGAAAGGTGAATACCAAGCTAAGCATCCTTGAATGCGGGCTTACCGAAATGCAGTTCTTGATATCTTGAAATTGTTTTCAGACTATACTTTGACTTGCGTCCCTTGTATTCAGAATGGTATTGCAGATGCACTTGCAAAGGGAGCAAGTAATTTGAAAATTTCGATGAACTCAAGTAACAAATTTGAAATTCATGTGAAGCATCGTCCAACTATCCCAGACAATCAAAGGTGTTGGCAAGTATTTCAAGATGACGAAGAGATTGATGAATTTTTGCAAAATGAAGGCAAATTCAAAGACACGTCTATTGATATGGAGCATGATGATGGTGGGGCTGATGTGCAAGTAAATCAGATGGAAGTATTGCAGCTGAAGGATAATGTCATTCCTAAAGGTCTAATACCTTTAGAGGAGCTTTTCGATCAAGATGACGTAGCCCGAAAACCAACCTTGCGGCCAACCGAAAAGGGAGTTGAAGATGTGAACATTGGATCAGCTGAAAATCCAAAGATGGTGAAATTGTCCAAAGCATTTCCACCAGAGGTAAAATCAAAGTATATTAGTTTTTTGTCATCTTTTGCTGACGTATTTGCTTGGGACTATTCAGATTTGAAGACATATGATACAAACATAATTCAACACACCATTCCGATCAAGCCAAATCAAAAGCCCTTTAGGCAGAAGTTGAGAAGAATAAATCCGAAGTTACTGCCCTCAATTGAGAAGGAAGTGAATTGACTGTACAAGGCTAGTATCATTGTTCCTATAATATTTTCAGATTGGATTTCTAAATTGGTGCTCGTACGCAAGAAGATAGGTGAGATTCGTTTGTGCATTGATTTCAGGAATCTGAATAAGGTGTCTTTGAAAGATAATTATCCGTTGCCCAAAATGGATCACATACTTCAGCAAGTAGTTGGAGCATCTTGTATGTCGCTACTCGATGGTTATTCCGATTATAACCAAATTCTGGTCCATGAGGATGATAGAGACAAAAAAACGTTCACCACTCTGTGGGGAACTTTCTATTATGCTAAAATGCCTTTCGATTTGAAGAATGCTGGTGCGACCTTTCAACGAGCAATGGATATGGCATTTGCAAATGAGAAAGATGTTTTTCTAGTTGTATATCTTGATGATTTGACAGTCTTTTCTAATTCAGATGAAGAGCACCTTTACCATTTGAAGATTGTTTTTCAGCGGTGTAGAAAGTATGGTGTGTCACTCAATCCAAAGAAGAGTTTGTTTGACATGGATGAAGGAAAAATTCTTGGTCATATTATCTCAAAGGACGGCATCCGCATTGACCCAGCTTGAGTAGAAGCTATTCAGAAAATTGATCTTCCTCGAAACAAAAAAGAGATCCAATCATTCAATGGTAAGATGAATTTCTTGCGTCAATTTGCGCCTAATCTAGCAGAACATCTAAGGGAGATTACAAACATGCTTAAGAAAGGTAGCATAGTGAAGTGGACTAAGGAGGCTGTAAAGTATTTCAATTTAGTGAAGTTGGATCTTTCTTCAGCTTCAGTTTTGATCAGCCCGGACTATACTCAGGATTTTATTTTGTTTTCATTTGCCTCGGAGCATACTATGGCAGCCGTATTGATGCAGAAAAGAGATCAGCATGAAAAACCAATTTATTTTCTCAGCCGAACCATAAGAGATGCAACCTTAAAGTATAACATTATTGAAAAGCAAGCTCTTACTTTAGTGAAAGCATTGAAATATTTCCGAGTATATATTCTGCATTCTAATATTCTTGCTTATGTTCCTAATGCTGCTGTTAAGGATGTTTTAGTGCAAACAGATCCAGAAGGGAGATGAGGCAAATGGATTGCTGCATTGTTGGAGTATGATGTGGAGATAAAGCCTACAAATCTTATCAAAGGACAAGGGATGGCTAAGCTAATGGCTGAGTCAAATTTACATGCCTTGGACATCAATCTCATTGCTGCTATGTCCGAGGAAAACGAAGAAAGTTCGCTAATTCAGGTATCAGAAATCTTTGTTCATTCTCCTTGGTATTCAGATATTGTATATGTGCTCCAAAAATTGTCACCACCGCCAGGAATGTCTTAAAAAAAAAGTAGAACTCTGAAATTAAAGGCTGCTAAGTTTTGTATTTTGAACAATGCACTCTATTGGAAAGATCCCGGTGGTGTTTTGCTAAACTGTTTGGTGGAAGAAGAAGCGAAGCGGGTTATGGAGGATTTTCATAAGGGAGATTGTAGAGGCCGCCTTTTCTGGAAAATGACGGCCAACAAAATTTGGAGAGCGGAATATTATTGGCCGACTCTTTTTTTTGATGTGTATAAGACTGTTAAAGGCTATCATGAATGTTATATTTTTGAAGGGAGGAAGAAATTGCAGCCTTTTCTGCTTAAGCCCATTGAGGTAAGTGCTCCTTTTCAACAATGGGGTTTGGATTTTATTGGCGAGATCCATCCTACTTCTTCAGCTTAGCACAAGTGGATCCTTACAGCAACAGATTATTTCACGAAATGGATTGAAGCAATTCCCACCAGGAAAGCTACGGATTTGGTAATAATTTCATTCCTTGAGAATAATATTTTGTCTCGCTTTGGTTTCCTGAATAAGTTAATTACTGATAACGCAACAGCTTTCAAATAAAAAATAATGGTTGAGTTTTGTAACAAGTATCACATCATTTTGGGACAATCAACCACTTATTATCCACAAGGCAATGGATTGGCGGAGTCTTCCAATAAATCTTTAGTCAAAATTATTAAAAAGTTGCTGGAAATAAACAAGAAAAGTTGGCATAAGAAGTTGGTCAATGCACTTTGGGCAGACAGAGTGAGTCAGAAAAAATCCATTGGTATGTCCCCCTTTGAGCTAGTATATGGAGTTGACACGGTATTTCCTACCTCTCTCGCAGTTCCAGTGGTCAAACTTCTACAGGAAGCTGGCAGTGAAGACGATCATATGCAAAGGAGAATAAATCAAATGATCCATTTGCAGCAGACTAGAGAAGAATTTTTCCAAAACACGTTCAAGCTGCAAGAGAGAATTAAGAAGATATATGACAGAAAAGCAAAAGCGGAAAAATTTCAATTGGAAGAAGTGGTGCTGAAATGGGATGCAAGAAACGAGGAAAAAGGTAAACATGGTAAGTTCTAAAATCTCTGGAAAGGACCCTTTAAAATTGCTACATATCAGGGTCAAAATAATTTTCTTCTAAAAGAGATGAACGGGGAAGATTGTCCAGGAGGGCCGGTCAATGGTCGACTACTCAAGTGGTATCATTTCTGAAATGTTTTTTGTTGTTTTACATTCTCACTGTACATACCAGTTCATTTCAGTTTCATTGCAAGTGTGTGCTGTGATCTTTTCTTCAGTTTGGGGCCCAAGCTGAAGGCTATAACTCTGGAGATTGATTTCAGCCTTGGTTTGAGTTTGTCAAGTCAGGTCTTTCAGTCATTTTGGTTTCAAAATTGAGTCAGTTTGAGTCAATTTTCAGTCAATAAAATGAGTCAAGAGTCTTGTGTTGGTTTGTCGAAGTTATGTATTCCATAGCCCAATGGACGAAGGCACTACCTACTCTCCCAGAAATCTGTAGTTCTTGGCACCTCCAAGGAGCTACCATCCCCATTGAAGCCAATGTTAGAGTCGGTATCTTCATCCCTCCGTCAGAGATCAAATTTCTCTTGTTGCATTTCATTTTAGGTGTCTCACTCAGTTCAGTCCATTTCATTCCATTAGGAGCATGGATCATCTGACGGTAGGGTCTTGTCACTCATATCCCTCATGTCTTGTACCTACTGGCCTAGTTCTGTTCATCAAAATCATTTACAGTCATTTCTGGTCTCCTGGTAGGAAAACAATAATTTTAGGGTTTTTAGTCTCATTAGGTCTAGGGTTTTGTTAATCAGGTCTCAAAATTTCTAATAATTTCAGCAGGCACATGAGGAAGCGTCAAATAAGGTTTCACTGCAAAAATTTCATTATCATAATGCTTGATAATGATTTTTCTTCAAAACTTTGTTTTGAAGAAAGATTGTCTATTTTATCCTTTTGTAAAAAATGCAATGCAATTTTCAAATTATTTAGTTGTAATAATGCTTCATTCGCAGCCCTGGTCGCCTTTTTCAAAACTCCATGCCATCCATCCCTGCAAAACAGACAAGAAACTCATCATTCAGTTCAAAAATCAAAACCAAGAAAAACAAAGTTCTTTTGAAAAAGTGCCAAAGTTTTTAAACATTGTAAAGTGGGTTTTTTCAAATAAAAAATCAAAGTCTTTGGTACAAATATGATTTTTGTGTTTCAACAATTCATTTGCACGCTAAAGACATCAATGAGTCAAAGAAAGTCGTGGAGGAAGTGAAGAAACAAGTTTGGAGGCCGAACTGTGTTGAAACAGAGGGGCGCGACGCATCGGGAATTGGTCACGGCACATAGGCTGAGCGCGGCACATAGGGCTGCTCTCCTCTGTGTAAATTTGAACTAGTGCGGTGCATCAGGAGGGCACGACGCACTGGGCAGTGGTCGCAGCGCATTGGCCCGAAACACTAATTTTTGCCATTGCTTCCAAATTTTTGAACTGACTCGGTCCTTCTTGCTCCAATTAAGTTCATATGATCTTATACTTCCCATAAACCCGTGCTTGGTGTGATTATATGATTGAATATGAGAATTTGAATGCACAAAAGCCAAACCCTATCATTTTGTTGAGAATTTCTCCCTTAGGGTTTTGAAGTTGGTGTTTTAAAATTGGCTTTGGTGCCAAACATTTTCACCTCCCCACCTTATTTTTCCCATTTCCCATCATTGTTATCTCATCACTACAGTCTATCCTTCATCCCCTTACATCCTTAAAGCCATTCATACCCATCTCATTCCCATTATCCCTATCCCATTTGAAAAATTTCCCTAAATTCTAAGTTTATCCCAAAAAATCAAATGGCTATCCCTTGTCCCTAAATTGGTCAAATCACAAGTTTTCGAAAGGAAAATTCCACTTGAAAAAATGTTATTGTCCCCACTACCCTATTTCCCCACAATCCCTCCCACACTACCATACATTTGGCACTAAAAACAAAAGTACCCAAATTCTCATTTTCATCTCATACAAGCCAAAATACACCTTGCATAGATCTTGGACATCATGGAGACAGATACTGATACATCATATGACCAAGATAGTGATTCCACCACTGAGTTACATGCACCTAGAAGGCCTCATAAAAGTGGCAGACATGTGAGAGAAGAGCCCACCTCATTGGTTGAATTGCAGGCTTGTCCACTTGCCATGGCATGTTTTTGAGAACAGTCTTGTTTTCAATTTTGTGAAATGATTGCTAGAATTCATTATCACCAGGAGTTGGCTCGTTTGTTTGTATTGCATTTATATGATGGTCAGGTAACTCTTGCTGGTGTAACTTTCACTTTGACACCAGAAAAAATCTCTCAAGCAACTGGAATACCGAATGTGGGTGAACAGTGGAACAAAAGAAAGCAGGTGGACAGAGTGCATTATGAACCATATATCAGGCCTAGCTTTGTGAGGCAACTCAGCAGAGTGTTCCCATTCTGGTTTCTAAAGGATTCCTATGCGCCTCTGATGAAACTCATTATCAGATATTTCAGTTGTGAGGGCTGGTTTTCATGCCTCTATGCCTACCATATTAGGTTATTGATGCATTTCACCAGGGTGAGGATGATGAGCATCCCTTATTTCATGTGTCAGAACATCGAGAGAATGACCACTCTCGTGTAGAAGAAAACTCCCGAGCAGCAGTACAACAGTATTTATCACTATGCACTCATTAAGATCGTGATTGTACATCAGCGTGGATTGCAGGTTATTTCATGGGAGGATTTAATTTCCCATGATTTCTTCACAGCTCCTCAGGTTCCTCTGGAGGTTGTCCATGATGCAGGTGAACCTTCACATCAGTATGGAGGTCAGGAGGCAGAGATTACTAGTGTGCCAACATATGTCACTTATCAGAGAGGCACTAGAGGATTATTTGCAGCAGCTCGGCGAATACTATCCCCACCTAGGGTGGAAGGGGTCCCATTGCCATCATCAGTAGCACAATTACAAGTATAGGATAGAGGTAAGAGGCCTATTTAGGACAGGAGGTCAAGACACAGGTTTCATACTCATTGATGAGGATTTGAGCTCTCCAAGCTCAAAGTTGAGACAGACTATTTAGGAGCAGAAGGTAGAGATAGACACATTGACCGTCAAGTTGCAAAGAGCCCAATGGATCATAAACTACCTGGAGCAGCGAAAGAAATAGTTGGAATATCAGCAAACAATCATGGAGTTGCAAAACATTCGTGAGAATCGGCAAGCTGCCCAGAGAAGCCAAACCGAGATGACATCCATTGAGCGGGAGATTGAGGCTGATAGAGAGACTTGGCTTGAGAGGGTCAATATTCATCTTCAAAAGTTGTTGGAGAAGGCCAACAAGGAAAATAACATGCTCAGGCACATGAAGAACCATTATTGGGCGTGAAATCATGTTTGCAAGGTGAGAATCAAGATTCTGAAGGCAAAGTTAAGGAGGGCACTAAAGCGTCGCAAAAGGCATGATAGACTCCAAATTTTGGCCAAAGCCTCTTTGGCTCAACATAGCACTTGATGGTGGACCTTCAGTCCAAATTTCAAGAAATTTGGGAAACTTTTTGTCAATTTTGAAATTTTTGGCCTTAAAACAGATTTTCCTGCCCAACGCGTCGCGCCACTTGGCGCGCGCTTAGAATTGGCAGCTCCTCTTGAGGAAAACTTTGCATTTCTGGATTTTTCATCAAAATTTATGCATGCCTACCCATTACCTAAGGATGTTGACAAGTTTTTGGTTGCTTGAAGGGTCAAAAACACCCTAAAAATGGCCTTTCTGCCACTTTTTGGACACACAGGAAGAAGTGTTGGGAGATTTGATTTTTGGAGGGGAAATGGCAACCAAATTTAGAAATTCCACTTGGGTTGGAAAGTAGACAGGCAAATATTTCCAACGAAATATCCTGAACTCAATTTGGACTCCGGGAAGGCCCTCAAAATCAGCCTCAAAGTAGCGCGACGCATAGAGATTTCAGGCGCGGCGCATTGGGAATTTTGGCCTAATTTTCACTCAGCAGTTCAGATTTTCGCCTAGTTTTGGCCAGTTTGACTTTTTATCTCCAAATGTGAAACTCCTTATGTAACTTGATGTAATTTCATGACTTTGATGTAATTTTGGCACATTTTTACTCATCCAAGTAGATTCATTCACCAAAAAGTTAAATGTAACTGAATGAATAAGTTTCCTATCTTATAGAGGCAAGCTGTTTCATTGCCTATTTTCCAGTTCTTAGTTTAGATCTTGTTGAAAAAACTCCTAGAATGGTGAGCTCTACCCCTTGAGGCATGGGGATGAGTTAGGCTTGTCTATATCTTGTAATTCTTCAGTCATTTTCAGGGTTGGACACTTGGGATTGCTTGGCACTTCATTGTACATTTCATCTCTGTAATTTTGGCAAAGGAATAGACCAGGGTTTGCAGCACTCTTTGGGATCCATGTGGCTCTATGTTTTGATGGTGTGTTTCTCTCTGTGATTGTAAGTTTACTGATGTTTCATGTGTATCATTTTCCTTCTCCTTTCTTCTCAAATTAAACAAACAAGTTATAAAGGTGGAATTCATTAGATTGCTTTGCTCTGCCTTGAGTTTTGTTTAATTTTCCATGTTTTCATCTGTTTGAAGAGGATTATTGAAAGCCTCTTGCCCTCTTCAGCTCCTCACCCGTCTAAACTATCCATTCACCCAACCCAAAGCATCAAAACAATTGCCTTCCTTGCCCCATTCAGAACTCTGCAAAAACTAGGCCTCATCCCCGGACCCAAAACTGCCTTTCCCTTTGATTCCAACAAAAAAACCCCAAAATCAAATCAAACCCTTTCACATATATAACTAGCCTAAAATTAGCTTTTATTTCAAGTCATCTCAAGCCTCACTTATTATTTTATTGAGATTGACCCGGAGATAGCCCTCTCCCGATCTGGTAGGGCTAGCTACCAGATTAAGCATGGTTTGATGTTACCCTAGACTCTGCCTTCCTTTAGCCTGAGGTAGATTTAGGCAATGACAGGTGTAGAGTTCAATAGTGCAGTGGTTCCTAAAGACATGTGCAGTAGCTAAGCAGAGGTCGAAGACTTTGATAGATGCATTATATTGATTGAGTTGTTTGGAGCCTATTCAGTTTCGGAAGAGTTGCAAAGCAGATGCATGGAGTTGCATGGCGCTTGAAAAGGTTGCAGGGCGAATGCATGGAGTTGCATGTCACATGCAAAGACAATCCTTTCTTGTTGAGAGGGAGTGTTGAAGATTGCAACAAGAAACTGTGAAGGAGGCATCCTGAAACATCATTCCTGATCCTAGTTGGAAAATAATCACCTCAACTAGGTGGGGCCCACACAGGTGATTTTTGGCGCAAAGTCTATTTTTAGACTATGTTTATTTTTAGACATGTCGATCATACTCTATGAGTTGTAGGATGCTATTTGTGGATGGTTGGTCAAGTTGGAAAAATAGATGGACTTCTATTTTTAGACATATTGGGCGGAATCTATTTTTAGATTTCCAATCTAAAAATAGATATGTCTAATATTATTAGCTCTTAATAATATTTGGACTATAAACATTATCTTATTCTCTTGGAGCACTTCAGTTAAGTGCACAGATGTGGCACGGGAGCTGACAGAAGGAATTACGCTATTCCTGAGGGTTAAGTGGAGCTATTTCATGGAGACTTCAGTTAGAACTCATGTGACAGAGCTTGGTGGAGTTATTGAGGTAGTTGGTGGAGTTGTGTTCAGTTTAACTCAGTTAGACACAGTTGAGCTAGTTGTATCTAGTCTAACTGATTGATACACTAGTGAGAGTGGTGTGAATTAATTATTAATTAATTCACTAAATATTAAATCATTAATCAACTCAAGAATACATCAGTTAACTACAGTGCATGGACAGTTTCAGTGGAGACCAGTGGAGAGGTAGGTGAAAGAGCAGGTTGACTATCAGTTGTGACTATAGTGTTGCATAAGTTTACTGGTGCATAAGTTTGTACCACACATTGATGGAGATGCCAATGAGGATTTCTTTGCTTAATATGGGATGAATTCAACTCATCCAGAGCCATTCTTCAAATAGCATTGCTTAGTAGAGGCAGTTAGCAAAGTAGATTTGCATGGGATTTACTAGATCGGACCTGATTAGTGTGTAGAAATTGGAGATTGTACTGAGAGCTTGTGAGGAGCTTTGTATGATGATTGTTACATGATCTCTATGACATATAATATACAGATATTTGGGGGTTTTCATCTTTAAGCTTTCCCATAAATACTGTGTTCATATGTGTGAATTTTTATGGTTTTAATGTGTGCATGCAATTGATTTTATTTCCGCAATTAATGATCAATGGTAGAAGAGATTCTGTATTGTGCATGAAGTCAAATAGTGTGTGATCAGGAGAATATTGGATGTATAACATATCAGTTATATAATTTCTACACAAAAAATGTGGCAAACAGGTCCATTTTCTTACTGTCAGCTGAAAAACAGCCGACACAGGGTTACATCATCACCCCCAAGCACTACCCACGGATAAGCCCAACCTACACATTATGTGAATCATGTAACCACTTGGTCTCCCAATGCCCAGACTTAATATAATTCTGCAAATGGTACCCAATCCCTCCAACATTCCAAAGAGAATGGAGAACCAGGGGTAAACAATATTGTGTAGTTTTTCATGACAACCATTAGACTTGACACTGTACTTACATCTCTCAGTTTTGACCTTTGGTAGATACCATACAGTGATTGGCTACCCAATAACTGGATATAACTAGTCTAGAACCAAGGAAGCCTAATGCAATTCAACCTACCCCAAAGCAGCCTGCCCCCCCATCATTACCAAAACATTAGGAAAGATAAGACGGCCCATTTTCCTAACATGGCCCAAAATCACCCCAATACAGTATGCACGTTGTGTAACAAAAATGACCACAAAGTCAATCAATGTTAGGAACTCAAAAATCTCATTTATAGTCTTTGCATGGTCACCACCATCCCACGGATCAATATCTCCAATCAAGAGAAGATCACACGCTGCTATTGCAAGATTTGCTCACAATTCCACCATACAATGGATTGTGAGTACCTCCCAAGGCTAAGAGTGGTAGGGGCAATGTTGAGTCTAAAATCCCTAAAATATCCAGACCAGCCAAAACCAACGACTCAAAGATGGTAGAAGTGCAAACATGCCCCAATTCCCAATCATCTCTGAGCATCCACTTCAAGCACACGGAGTAGCATTGGTTCCCACACCATCTACTTGATAAGCACTGCAACACCGTGCACCATTTGCATAAGTCACAATCACGAAAAAAAGTTGTGCCCCTTAATGGAAAAATTTAGGCACAACTGCACTCAGTGCAACTTCTAAATCCAAGAAAGTGCAAGTACCCTCAGTACGCCACATAAGGAACATAAGCTTTCTCTCACACAAGCCACCACAAGGGAAATTCCTCCACCATCCAACATCAACGACACACAACACCACATACGATTCATATCATAATGTATGGGAACCATGACTTGTGTTGTCTTCTCATCTATCATTGGTGTCAAGTCCGCTACAACTACAATAGTATATGTACCATCAACGGTTCAAACTTAACCAGTCTGCACCCTGTCAACCTCGTATGGTTCCACAACATCAACTATGGAATCCTATTCGTATTTTTCGACCAGATTTGTTAGGATCAAACCAACTCCTCACTGCCTCACACAAACCAACTCCCCCTTAGACGCCTTGTTCCATTCAGAAGAGGATATTCTAGAGGCCATGATGGAACCAGATTTTCTGTGGGACGCAATGCATCACCACTCATTTTTTCTTCCAGAAAAAACATTCGGTCCTAACAACCCAGAAAACCAAGAGATATATGTCATTGAATCAAAATAATTCCTCCCGTATGGGAAGGTATACTGGTTCAAAAATACCATCTTGGTGCTTGATGCATTCAAATAAGGGAACATGTCAAATATTTCATCAACCATCAAAGTAAATATCTTGAGAAAACCAGGAAAAATCGAAGAAATCTCACTGGGGGAAGCATGATCCCTAGACGAAGTAGCTGCGTACACAAACTTGCTGCAAGAGTACAAAGACATATTCGCATGGGATTATTCATAATTGTCGAGGCTTAGCCCCTGTATCGTAGAGCACCATATTGATACCTGGCCTGACATACCATCAGTATGCCAGAAACAATGTCAATTGCACCCATCTAAGGCAGAAGCGATCAAGAAATAAATTGACAAGATTCACAAATATGGGTTTATCTACCCAATCGCTTACACATCGTGGGTTTCCAACCCTATTCCTGTCATGAAAAAATAGGGCACCATTTGCATCTGTACTGATTTCCGATATTTGAACAAAGCTTGTCCCAAGGACAACTACCCTACCCTGTTCATCGACCAAGTCATTGATGCTTGTGCCGGTCACGAGGCCCTATCCTTTATGGATGTATTATCAGGGTATAACAAAATTCAAATCCTACATACCGATTGATACAAGACAACATTCACCACCCCTTGGGGCACATTCACGTACTAGGTTATGCCATTCAGTCTTAAAAACCTTGGAGCCATCTTCCAACATGCCATGAACTATATCTTCCATGACCTAGCCCACCTTATCCTCGCTTACTTGGATGACATCACCATTTGATCCAAGAAGCGAAGTGATCATCTGGAGGATTTATGGTTGGTATTCCAAAAATGTTGACATTACAACCTACGCTTGAACCCTCTCAAGTGCGTCTTCTGTGTCAACACAGGTCAACTATTAGGATTTATCGTGTCCCAACAAGGGATCCGAGTGGACCCCCTCAATGTCTAGGCAATCAAAGATGTGCCACCACCCAAAACCCTCAAGAAACTTCAAAGCTTGTAGGGGAAAGAAAATTTCTTAAGACTCTTTGTCCCAGATTATGCCACTTGCATGCAAGGATTCCTAAGCCTACTCTGTCAAGATGTCTCGTTTAAATGGGACGATCAAGCTCATTGATCGTTTGAGGTGCTAAAAGACACATTGTCTTCACACCCATTGATCAACCCACCAAATTATGACAAATATTACACCTATACCTATAAGCATTGAAGACCACCATAGATGGGGTTTTATTCCAAGACAAACCTGATGGTAAAGAACACATAATTTATTATGTCAGTAAGAACTTCTCTGGCCCCTCCTTAATATATGAACCCGAAGAAAAAAATACCCTAGACCTTATATACGTAGTACAAAAGCTTCGAAATTACATCATCCTGCGGACTACAATAGTCATAGCAGCTATCAACCCCATGATATACTTGCTAACCCATCATTTGATGAACCAAAAATATGTTGGAAATATTGAGGGGGGGGGGGGATGAATCAATATTCCTTTCAATTATTATTATCATTAATCTTTCATAGCATTAGTTAATCTTCAATTATTATCAATGTTTGTACAATGATAGCAGTAAAAAAAAGGAACAAAAATGTACATAGTTTTTAAGGTGGAAACCCCCTCTAGGAAAAAAACCACTTGAATGATTTTCTAATAATTCTTTAATCTTCAACTCCAATTGAAAAGAAAGCTCCAACTTCCTAGAATCTAGAAAAGCATTCTTCTCCAGCTCCCACAGGATGGATGCTCCAACGCCTGAGATTCTTCAGTAGTCAACTGAATGGATGCCCCAACACCCAATGAGCTACAACTAACCCTAGCACCACCCTACCACCCTGAATTTTTCATAGGCTTGAACCTGTTGGTGACTTCATGTACCAACCTAGCACCACCCTACCACCCTATAGAAGAATAAAAGAAGAATGGACTCTCGTACCAGGGAAAATGGTCCACTTTATAATGATATAGAATGATGTAGAAGAAGAATACACACTAGAACATAACCCCAACTATGACACAACCACCTAATGATGATGCTAGAACTCCCGACACTGCCTCTTCAAATCTTGGCAGAAAAGACACTTGTACAACTTTTACAATGACTTGGTACAATGATACATTTACAATGAATGTATGCAGTGCTGCCCACTTGAAGACTTCATGTGGTGAACTTCTTGTTGTTGTTATGCACATTGATTTCTGCTCTTGTCAAGCTACCCTTTCTCACTCTTCAGAAAATTATATCATGAATTGAGTCTTATCTTGATGAATATATAATACCTGCAAAAATTCTTCAAGGAAATACCCATGACATGATAATAGCAAAACTTACCTCATCATGCAGAGCATATGTTAGTGCTAAAAAAAAACAACAAATTAGAATAAAAATAACCTAATGCAATTAAGAGATGAACATGCATATAAAAAATACACTTACCTGGAGTTTACCTTTGCTGCACCTTTCTTTTCTTTGCTACCCTAGAATGTCTGGTCCTTTGTAGCCCTTAACAACACATGAGCTAGGTTTTTCTTGCCTTCTAGGAGTTAGATATTGAATCTAATGTATCTCTGTGATTTAAGATCCCCAATATGATATCTCCGATCCTGTAGTATCCCTCTGAATCTTCTTTCCAATGCCATAGGTCTGACCTGATTTGGATTCTTTAAGGAAAAATTATGCCCAATCTCTCACAATGACCTAATTATGGTCTAGTTCAGAAGATCAGACTTGTATGGTGTGCCACATCTCACTGTTTCCTCCTTCAGCTCTGAAATTGATATAAATAAAAATATATTCCATTCACTATCTGCCTCATTTTACAGAATTCCAATCTGCTTCTCAGAGAGAGAGTTATGACGATTTTCCCAAGGTCACCTTTTTGAGATGAAATTCGGAAGCCTGCAAAATCCTAAATTCAACAGATCATATCTCCGAAAATATAGTGAAATAAGATCTGAAATTTGGACACAAGCTTCATTAGGATTTCCCCCAAGTGGTTTTTTTGTTTCAGCATCCAAGACTTCACATAAATAAATTTATAACAAAACTTCCACGATCACTACTTTTGGAGGATATATGAAATTTCTTTTTATAGAGTTGAGAGGGGCTTCTATAGAGATTGTTGGAGGGATTTTAGGAGCTTAAAAAAATTATTAATTATTGAATATTAAATGACCACAACCAATTATTAGTGTCATGCCACAACCCCATGGGGATTTATCCCACTAATTTGGGTTACTAACTTCGAACATGAATATCTCTCAAACTGTGAAGAATTACGTGGCATGCCATATATCCACGAAAACATCTAGACAAGTAGAAACCATAAAAGATGTCCTTGACTCAGAATATAGTAATTTTTTAAGTCAAAATTATCATTCAATATCGAGGAGCCCCTGGTGCTGCTTGGGTTGACATCAATGACAACCATTGATCATCAATCTACCCCTTTGGCATTTATGGAAACACAAGTACTCCCCCTGCGATCATGACACCTCTTCCTACAACATTCTCTCCCCCTTTGACATAAATGGAAAATGGTAACTCCCTCTAACACACAACCATCCTGCAGACTTGTACACACTTCTACTCCCCCTTTATTTTCTAAATAAGGAAAATCTAATGAGAACTTGGGAGAATCCCAAGCTTCTGGCGAAGATATTCAAATGCTTCTCGAGGTAAAGGTTTAATGAAGATATCAATGATTTGTTCTTTTGTACCAACATATTCAAGTTTGATATTCTTTTCAGGGACTTGTTCTCTAACAAAATGATATTTTATCGGAATGTGTTTTGTTTTTTAATGCATGACATGATTCTTGGAGATGATGATGGCACTGGTGTTATCACAAAATATGGGAATAGGCTCACTGAATTGTACTTGAAGATCTTGCAAAGTTTTTTTCATCCAAAGGACTTGAGTACAACAATATTTTGCTGCAATGTCTTCTTCTTTCGCAGTAGATAACGAGATTGAGGTTTTCTTTTTGCTCAGCCATGATCTGAGGCAACCACCTAGATAGAATGCTGCTCCACTAGTACTCTTACGATCATCAACGCCTCCTGCCCAATCTGCATCTGTAAAGGCTTGAATAGTGAGATTATTACCCTAAGGATACCACAAGCCATATTTGTTGTGCCCTTTATATATCAAAGTTATTTTGATGGAAACAATATGTGATTATTTTGGTGCTGCTTGGAATATTTCTACTTGTCCAATTGCTTGCATAACATCTGGTCGGGAGGATGTTACATATAGAAGACTAAGAATCATAGATTTGTACAACCTTTGATCCACATCCTTATATGGGTCGTCTATGTTCAATTTGAAACCTGTTACCATCAGAGTAAGGATGGGTTTGTAATCTTCCATTTTGAATTTCTTAAGCATTTCCTTGATGTACTTGGATTGACATATAAATATTCCTTTCTCGTGCTGAGATATTTGAAGCCCTAAGAAGTATGTCAGCTCACCAAGTAAAGACATATTGAACTCTCTTTGCATATTTTTAGCAAATTTCTTACTTAGTCGATCATCATTGATACCAAAGATGATATCATCCACATATACCTCAACGATTGTTAAATTGTATTTATCTATTTGTACATAAAGATTGCTATCAGCGGTACCTTTCTTGAACCCTTGTTGACGTAGATATCTATCAAGACGAGCATACCATGCTCTGGGAGAATACTTGAGACCATATAGAGACTTCTTTAACTTGGAAACATAGTCTTATTTTTTAGATCGTAGACAACCTTCAGGCTGTTCTATGTAAACTTCTTCTTCTAATTTCCCATTCAGAAATGTTGACTTAACATCCATTTGGTAGACTTTGTTTTTTCTTGAACATGCATAGGCGAGAAACATCTGGATGGCTTCAATTCTGGCAACTGGTGCAAATGTTTCGTCGAAATCAATTCCTTCCACTTGTGCATAGCCTTTGCAAACCAATATTTTTTTGTTTCTGGTAACCTATCCATCTTCATTCAGTTTGTTCCTGAACACCCATTTAGTCCCAATGAAATTTTTATCTTTTGGTAATGGAACTAATTCCTAGGTGTTATTCTTCTTGATTTGATCCAATTCTTCTTTCATAGTTGCTACCCAATGTTAATTCTAGCTGGCTTCCTCAAAGATACTAGCCTCAAAGGTTGCTAGAAAAGCAATGTGAGCTTGTTGTGATGAACGAAGTTGTCGACCTTCATTTATTTCACCAATGATTTGATTTGATGGATGGTTCTTTTTAATCCATTCTTTTGTTCTCTTTGGAAGAACTTCTTGTTGTTGTTTCTATATATCTTGATGATCATTATTTACTTCTTCCTGGTTGACAGTTGCTTCTTGTTCTAGAATTTTCTCTTTGTCTTTTTCAGCCTCTGTCTCAAGTTTCAAAGATTCTAGATCCTCACCATTATTCTTTAGAACACCATATTCGTCAAATGTAACATTTATGATATCCACTATCTGTTTTAGTCTTAGATTATAGCATTTATAGGCCTTTATTTTTCATGAGTAACCAACAAAGATGCCTTCGTCAACACGTGATTCAAACTTACCCAAATTTTTATATTCACTTTTGATATAACATTTACTTTCGAAGATTCTGAAATATTTTACATTAGCCAGTTTTCCTTTCCATAATTCATATGGGGTCTTGTTGCAATTATTTCTGAGGAGACTTTGATTGATAATGAATACTGTCGTATCAATTGCTTGAACCCATAATTTTTCATCCAATTTTGAGTCCTTCAGCATTGTTCTACCCATTTCCTATACTGTTCTTTTCTTTCTTTCAACAACTCCATTTTGTTGAGGTGTTCGTGCTGTTGAAAATTGTATTTTAATTCCATTTTCATCAAAATATTGATGAAATAATTTGGAAGTGAATTCTACGCCATTATCTGATCTTAGAAAATTTATTTTCAAATCAGTTTCATTTTTTACCAACTCCTTGTAGATCTTAAAGCACTCAAATACTTTAGATTTTTTACCTAGGAAACTAACCACTGTCATCCTGGTATAGTAGTCTATCATTAACATGAAATATAATTCTCCATCTAAGCCTTTTTTTCTCACATGACCACATAGATCAATATGTATCAATTCCAATTGATGTGATGCAAAGTGTTATTTTGTTTTAAATTCGAATTTTGTCTATTTGTCATGCCGACAGGCCTCACATAGTGTGTTGGAATATTTTGATATTTTTGTCATTTCTCGTACTTCTTCCTTTTTGCTTATACTGACAAGGTTTTCAAATTTTATGTGATCCATTCTTTTGTGCTATAACTAGCTTTCATCTTCTTTATGTAGTAGACATGCTTTAGTTTCTTCATCCAGAACATATATGTCGTTTGGAGCTTGACTTGCTGTAGCCACAATTTGTAGAAATTTGAATAACTGATATATTATTCACCGAGATTCTCCTGATCACACACTATTTTAGCTTCATGCATAATACAGAATCTCTTCTACCATTGATCATTACATGCGGAAATAAAATCAATTGCATGCGCACATTAAAACCACAAACAATCACACATATGAACACAGTATTTAATGGGAAAGCTTAAAACTAAAAACCCCAACTATCTGTATATTATATGTCATGGAGATCATGTAACAATAATTGTACAAAGTTCCTCACAAGCTCTCATCACAACCTCGAATTGCTACACACTATCAAGCTAGATCTATCAAAACACATGCTCCAATCTTTTTCCACTTGATAGCTAGCCTCTATTGCGTAATCAATGCTATGGGATGGCTCATTAAATAACATAAACCACCTGGCTTGTACTGCGCAATCCTCATGGGCTTCTCAAATCACTGTGTGTTGCAAATAGCAACAGTATAGTCACAACTGATAGTTAACCTGCTCTTTCACCTATTTCTGCACTAGTCTCCACTGAAACTATCCATGCACTGAAGTTAATTGATGCATTCTTTAGTTGATTAATGAGTTTATAATTAGTGAATTAATTAATAATTAATTCACACCACTCTCACTAATTGTATCAATTAGTTAAACTAGATACAAATAGCTCAACTATGTTTAGATTAGTTAAACTGAATACAACTCCACTAACTTCCTCAATCAACTCCACCAAACTCTTTCACATGAGTTCTAACTGAAGTATCCATGCAATAGCTCCACATAACCCTCAGGAATAGCGTAATTCCTTCTGTCAGCTCCTGTGCCACATCTGTGCACTTAACTGAAGTGCTCCAAGAGAATAAGATAATGTTTATAGTCCAAATATTATTAAGAGCTAATAATATTCGACATATCTATTTTTAGGCTGGCAATCTAAAAATAGATTCCGCCCAATATGTCTAAAAATAGAAGTCCATCTATTTTTTCTGACTTGACCAACCATCCACAAATAGCATCCTGCAACTCATAGAACATGATCCATATGTCTAAAAATAGACATAGTCTAAAAATAGACTTTGTGCCAAAAAGAGCCTGCGGGCCCACTTAGTGAAGGCGACTCCTTTCCACTAAGCTCATCATCTTGTTGCAATCTCAAAACTCCCTCTCAACAAGATATGGATTATCTGCAACCCCTATCCTGCCCCTGTGGTATTCGAATTTGCTTCTGGTGATCGCCTTCGTCAAGATATCAGCATCCTGATCCTCCGTAGGAATGTATGAAAGTAACATGACCTTCCGCTGCACACAATCTCTGATATGATGATACCGGATGTCAATGTGTTTAGATCTATCATGAAATACTGGATTAACTAAGAGTTTGATGCAACTCTGATTATCACAATAAATCACAGTAGGCTCTAAGTGTGAACCAAACAACCCGACCAGAATCTTCCTCATCCATATAGCCTCACATACAACCAAACTTGCTGCCATATACTCGGCCTCTGCTGAACTGAGTGCCACGGATATCTGCTTCCTGCTGTACCAAGAAACTGTTGTCAACCCGATACTGAAAATCCCTCCATATGTGCTCTTTCTGTCCGTTGGGCCCCTTGCCCAATCTTCATCCGTGAAGCCACATAGCCTCACCTCATCCGACTGTCTGTACCATAATCCATATCTTGATGTGCCTCTGAGATATCTCAATACATGCTTGCCTGCCTTCCAGTAGAGCTTGGTAGGCTTAACCATAGCTTGTGAAAGCTGGTTAATAGCATAGCATATGTCGGGTCGTGTATTGACCAGATACATAAGCGACCCCACCAACTGTCGATAAACAGTGGCATCCACTACCTCCGCCGAAGTAGCATCCTCCTTCCTCCAACCTCCAGGAAGAGGAGTATCAACAAGCTTGCAGCCATGCATGTTGAACTTCTCCAGTATCTCCCGGGCATACTTACCCTGAGAAACAAACAGTCCATCACTGCGCTGCCAAATTTCCAATCCCAGGAAATAATGAAGGAAGCCCAAGTCCTTCATCTCAAACTCCTTTGCAAGATCAGCCTTGCATGAGTGTATCAACAGTTCATCACCTGTCAAAATCAAATCATCTACATAAAGTACAATGATCGGCAACTTACCCTCCACCACAATCTGGTATAGGTTAGGATCCGCCTCACTCTTGGAGAATCCAAGTCTGGTGAAATAACTATCTATCTGTGTGTACCAAGCACGAGGTGCTTGTTTCAACTTGCTCTGACACTCTCTCGGGCTTTGCACCGCATGCGACTCGCGCACAGAAGATCTCGGAAACCTTCGCGAGCTGCTCTGTGTGCCGCCTCCTCCTCAATGGCCGTTTGAGATGCGGGTCTTCACATCCATCGGTAAGGTGTGCCACCATCTGTGATATCTGCCACATATCGTCCATATTGAAGAATACCTTGCGACAGGTGCAAAGGTCTCCTCATAATCGATCCCCTCTATCTGTGAAAAGCCTCAGGCAACAAATCTTGCCTTGTACTTCTCCACACTCCCGTTAGCTGCTTGCTTCACTTTGTAGATCCATCTCGAACCCACCACTGATTTCCCCTCCGGCCTTGGGACAATCTCCCATGCACTATTTTTGACAATTGAATCATACTCTTCCACCATGGCATATACCCATGCGTGATCCTCCACAGCTTCCTCGAAAGAGGATGGCTCCGTCACAATACACTTGCTTATAAGATCCATGTATCCAGTATACCAGTCAGGTGACTGTCTCTATCTGCGCTGTGATGTAGGTGCGCCTACAACCTTCTCTGCATATTGAGCCAATCGCTCAGCTTCTGTAGTGCGCTTCTGCCCTCTGATTGTTGGCGCTGCATGAGTGGTTTCTTCCACTCCATGAATCTCATCTTGTGGCTGATCCACATCCTGAGACTCATCCTTAGGAACTAATAGCTCCTCATTTGCATGCAAGTGTGGCTCCCTCTCAAGTGAACACTCCATGGCTTTCTCCTCATGAAATTTGATATCCCGTCGCACAACAGTATTGCAACTGTCTGGAAAATACACACGATAGTTGTGGGGTGTATCAGTGTACCCCACAAATATCCCAACCTCTACAGTTGGCTCCAGCTTCTTCCTGGCATCTTTCGTCACATGAATGTAAACAGGTGAACCAAAAATCCTCAAATGGGATATATCAGGCTTCTTACCAGAAAATGCCTCCTCGAGTGTACTCATGCCAAGTATCTTGTGAGGACAACGGTTCTGCACATATACTGCAGTATTGCATGCCTCATCCCACAAGTGTATGGGAAGGCCCTGATCATGCAACATCGCCCGTACATCACCCACGATCGTTCTGTTCTTCCACTCCGTAACCCCATTCTGCTGTGGGTTATGAGGTGCTATGATCTCTCTTCGAAATCCTTCTACGCTGCAAAAGTCCTTGAATTCACCAGAGATGAATTCACCACCATTGTCGCTCCTAAGAGCCTTCACGTGCTTCCCCGATTCTTTTTCAGCGGTACCTTGAACTCACCAGAACTTTGGTATGCTCTATGCCATGAAAGGATCAAATATACAGAAAAAATCATTAACAAATATCACATAGTACACAGCAGCACTGCCAGCAAAGCCCCTAAGAAGGTCCACACACGTACGTGTAGATTCTCAGAGATCGTCGTGGCGCGATCCATCCTTCTTATGGTGGCTTTCACAAATTTTCCCCAAGGTACATTCATACATGGTACATTTGTGCCAGTACCCTCTAGGGCTTGATACAAAATATAACATGGGTATCTTCAAAGTTCCATGGTGAAGGTGGCCCAATCTTTGGTGCCACAACTCGCCATCATCTCGGCTCACCACTCCTTCTACCTTGCCTGCCATTACTGCGCAACCATCTACCTACAATTGATAAAGGTTCTTAACTTGAACCCCTATCCTCCAGGTCTCACCAGTTGCCTTACTGCGCAGGAAAGCCTTTCCCTCGCTAAAGACAACATCATATCCCTTGTCTTCTAACATCGCCACAGAGATAAGATTCTTCTTTAGTCCTGGAACATGCATCACTTCCTTCAATAGGAAGGGTTTACCATACTCCCTCTCAAAGGAAATGGTACCGATACTGGTCGCACTATATCTACCATCATCTCCCATCTCGATGTGCACTCCAAGATCTTTCTCATCCAGATCAGTAAACAAATCTCGATCTCCTATCATGTGAAAAGATGCACCACTGTCAAGAAACCACACTGAACCCATCACACTTGAGACCAAGCATGTGATCAACGAAAAATCTAGCTCAAACTACAAGGATAAGGCTTCTCCAGCTGCAGATCCAACATCCTTCTTATTTTTCTTCTTCTGTGGACAATTAGTGGTGTAATGTTCGTGTTGGTGACAGTGAAAGCACTTCACCTTGGACATGTCCTGCTTCTTGCCTTTCGCACTGGATTGAGAAGCTTTCTTGCTCTTCCCCTTCTTTTCTTTGGCAGACAAAGCACAATTTTCTTCATCTGAGTTCTTTGATGAAGATCCATCCCTAGTACTTCACCTTATCTCCTCTTGCACAAGATCCGACCAAAGTCGCTCCCATCGTGGCAATTTCTCCCGACCATTGACAGAGTCCTGATAGGAATGCCAACTCTTAGGAAGCCTAAGGAGAGCCAAGCTCACCAAGTCCTCATCATCAATAGCAACCCCCACACTTCCCAGCTCATCCCTACATTGGATGAACTTCGTGAGGTACTTGGGCATACTGTCGCCTTTCTCCATTTTGTGTTACTGGTTGTCCGCCGGGCATTAAATTCCTGCGGTCGCTCACTTTCGAATAAATACGTCAAGGCACCCCGCCTTCAAGAATGGAGAAACGCGCAACGAAGGGCGAGACACTATGTGATCCTTCACACCTTCCAACAGAATCCTTCGACACTTTGCTGTCTTCTTTTGCCATGCGTCAAGTACGACAACATCACTAGAAGTAGGTTTTAGAATTTCTGCATCTATGAACTCCTTCAACCCATTGTCATCCAGCATCGCCTCCATCCTGTCCTTCCATGCAATATAATTCGAGTTGCCCTCAATGGCATACTCTAATCACAATCCGTTGAAATACATCTCAACTTCGACACCAAGAAAACACTACTGCAAATTCGAATTCCACCAGCTCAAAACTCAACCGCTTCAATGTTTTGCAATTGCTCCAATGATCAATATCGCTATGATACCATGTAGAAATTTGAATAGCTGATATATTATTCACCGATATTCTCCTGATCACACACTATTTTAGCTTCATGCATAATATAGAATCTCTTCTACCATTGATCATTACATGCGAAAATAAAATCAATTGCATGCGAACATTAAAACCACAAACAATCACACATATGAAAACAATATTTAATGGGAAATATTAAAGCTGAAAACCCCAACTATCTGTATATTATATTTCATGGAGATCATGTAACAATCATTGTACAAAGCTGCTCACAAGCTCTCAGCATAACCTCGAATTGCTACACACTATCAAGCTAGATCTAGCAAAACACATTCTCCAATCTTTTTCCACTTGATAACCAGCCTCTATTGCGTAATCAATGCTATGGGATGGCTCATTAAATAACATAAACCACCTGGATTGTACTGTGCAATCCTCATGGGCTTCTCCAATCACTGTGTGTTGCAAATAGCAATAGTATAGTCACAACTGATAGTTAACTTGCTCTTTCACCTATTTCTGCACTGGTCTCCACTGAAACTGTCCATGCACTGAAGTTAACTGATGCATTCTTTAGTTGATTAATGAGTTTATAATTAGTGAATTTATTAATAATTAATTCACACCACTCTTCACTAGTGTATTAATCAGTTAGACTAAATACAACTAGTTCAACTATGTTTAGATTAGTTAAACTGAACACAACTCCATCAACTTCCTCAATCAACTCCACCAAACTCTCTCACATGAGTTCTAACTGAAGTATCCATGCATTAGCTCCACTTAACCCTCAGGAATAGCGTAATTCCTTCTGTCAGCTCCTGTGCCACCTCTGTGCACTTAACTGAAGTGCTCCAAGAGAATAAGATAATGTTTAGAGTCTAAATATTGTTTAAAGTTAATAATATTCGACATATCTATTTTTAGACTGGCAATCTAAAAATAGATTCCGCCCAGTATGTCTAAAAATAGAAGTCCATCTATTTTTTCCAACTTGACCAACCATCCACAAATAGCATCCTGCAACTCATATAACATGATCCATATGTCTAAAAATAGACATAGTCTAAAAATAGACTTTGCGCCAAAAATAGCCTGCGGGCCCACTTAGTGAAGGCGACTTCTTTCCACTAAGCTCATCATCTTGTTGCAATCTCAACGCAATTTTACCATACCTGCCTTTCCTAATTTCACATTTTGTGGAGTTGAATAACATTGTGTGTCCTTGATCACACACTTGTCCAACACTGAGCAGATTTTTATTCATGTTTTCAACCAAAAAACAATTCTTGGCTAGAAAATATTTTCTTTCGAGAGTGATGTACCTGATCCTATAACATTTGAAGATCCATCATTTCCAAAGGACATGGTTCCATCCTTCTTCTCTTTAAGAGATACAAATTTCATTATATCTCCAGTCATATGCGTTGAGCAACCGTTATCAACATACCACACATCTTTGTTGTTTTGAGCCTTAAGAGCGAGAGCAAAATTATCAGTATTCTTCTTCTTCCATGTTCATTTGTTATGTGGCTTCGAAGCTTCTTCTATAGGATTTTCAAGTCTGCAGTCTCTGGCTATGTGTCCAAATTTTTGACATTTGTAACATTCAATATTATTTCTTAAATGTTGAAATCTATTGATGTTTCATTGAGCCCCGGGAGGTTCATATTTGACAGATATCCTGGAATTTTATTGGTTCCTAGGGTATGTGCGACATTCTACAGCTTTATGACCAAATTTTCCACATGAATAACAATAGCCATGAAAAATATATTGGTACCTGGATGGAAATCTTCGTCGGGGAATTGTCTTCCAAGGCTATTCGTGCGAATCTTTTCCAATCAAGTCTACATGCCTGTCAGATCTCATAGGTTCATTATATTTTTTTCTAGAAGGTCCTGCTTCTTCTTCTTTGTAGCTAAGGCCATTTCTGTCTTTGTAAGATAGTTTATTGTTGATGATTTCTTCCAATTCCCTTGAGCTATTGGCATAGTTTTGGAAATTTGTTCCCTTCTTCACTTCCTTACACAGTGAGACTAATTCAACTTCTAATGCTTCCCTTTCTTGGTTGCTTTCTTCCAACTTCTTTGTGATGTCCCCTTTTCAGAAATATCACAAGTCTGTGCCAGAGATGGAATGCGGGGGAATTTATCGGATATGTCACCTTCTAAATAAGGGTGAGATCCAAAGGCTTTCTAGCCCTTTGCAGACTCTGTCTATAGATATGTGAAATTCCCTAGTAGGAATGACTATCAATCCAAGCCTGAAAAACACATTTCCCAAGAATGGAGGCAGTAGGATTTGATCCCTGGTCTGGGATCCTTTGAATATATCTATTTAGAGCTAAAATCCAAGAGTGGCTCAAAACAAATGTCTCTAGGAGCTTGAGACAAGTCTCCTTTTCCCGTTTATCTTCAGAAAATGCCCAATGAAGAGGGTTGCATCAACAATGATCGTAAACTAGCATAGCAACGTTATATGAGATAGAAAATGTGCATGAAACCATAAATAGTCACTGAATATATGTAGCAGCAAGGAAATATACAAATAATTGAGGAATCACTCACTCAAGCTGAGGAAAGAACCCCTCAATAGCATGTATATAGAAACATATCAAAATACAACTACACAAGGATACTTGTGACTAATACTGCGCAGTCACTAGGAGGTGCTGCTGCACATATAATGTCAACATAAGAATATGGAAGTATAATTCTCAAAGAAAGATGGGGGAGCAAGATCTCAACCCCTTAAATCAATAATACATCAATCCTTGGAAGGATTGGCCGAAATGTACAAAAAGGCAAAATGCTGGAGTTGCTGCCTCTAACTGGAATAGCACTGCAACTCAGAAAATGGATGGATATGGTTGAATGTGTTTCATATTCTGAATATATCTCCTCCAATGGATCTTTCAAGAGAGAGGTTGTTCCAATCCCTAAAGATCTCTCCCTCCAAACTAGTGGTGCAAACCCCACTGCAACTCTACTCAGAAATAACGTAGTAAAAGGAAGGGACTGTGCTGTGAATGAAGAGAGGAGCTCTGCCTGATGGAAAGGTATGGAAAATAGATCTAAAATATCCTCTAGTGGCCTCTCGGATGCAAAGAATCTCTCTCCTCTTAAATCAGAGCTCCGAAAGTGATGCTATGGAAACCTCCACTGCAACCCAACTACACAATGTTTCCTGCACTGTTGAAAATGCTGTATTGAAGGGAAATGATTTGGCCTTGAACTAGAATGTGGAGAAGCTGAAGAAAAAACCTTCAAGAGGCTTCTCAAGAAGGAGGTAATCCTAAACAGGAGTTCCCTTGTGCTAAACAACACAACTATCTCAGTTAAGCAACTGAAGAGAGCAAGCAATTCGAAATAACCATGAATGAGCAAAATGGTTGTTCCTTCCTTCTTTTATGCCAATGAAGGCTCCTTGGCCATGGACCCCACACATTAGGGTTTCTTCCTCCTCAAGAAATTGCGTTGGCTTCCCAAGCAAGCCACCCCTCCATCTATTGCGTAGTTTGACTTTGTCAATATGACCTAGCCTCCTTGCAATTATCCCTTTTCACACATGGGTGTGCAAAACTAGCTCCAATGGTGCTTCTCTATTATTTCATGAGGGATTTTATTGATATTTTATTTATGAATGGGTCTCCTTACCCATTTTATTCTCCTCCTAGCTAAAATAGCCAAAATTAATGTTCCAATTAGCTTTATGCTAATTTGGGACATTACATTCTTTTGAAGTGACTCTTCAATACATTTGTGTTCTTCAAATTCAATTTTGAGACCTTGAAATTGTTCTTCAAGAGTATTGGAACAGATCTGAGTTAGCCTTGAGCTCTTTTATAAGCTTGATTTCCTCCTTAGAAAATTATTCTATGGTCAACCCTTCTTCTCCATTGTTTGATACGTCTTTTTTATTGTGCTTTATACAATACTCTCTCATTGGCTTCTTCTTCACTTTCATTGTCTTCATTGAATGATGAGCTATCTTCTTCAGAGATAAAGTTCCTTTTGAATCCTTTCTTCTTGCCTTGATTGTTGAATTTCTCAAAGCCTTTCTTTCCTTTTGAGTTGCCATCACTTCTGTTTAGACATCTTGTTGCGAAATTCCCAACCTCACCATAGTCGAAACATATCAATGGAAGTTTACCTTTGAATTTTCCCTTACCAATTTTTAGTTTTCTTGTAAAGTAATCATATTATCCATTTGAAATACGTTCTTCATCATCTTCCTTCTATTCACACTTGCAGGTGCAGGTCCTTGAATTTGAAGATTGTTTGTCCTTATTGGTTTTCTTAGATTCAACGAATGCAGTTTCTAGATGCGAAGTACCCTCTTCTTCATCAAGTCTCATTTCATATGCTATGAGAACTCCATGTAATTCATGTTTTCTGAGTTTGTCCAGATTTTCACTGTATTCTAAGACCGATACCTTTGGGTTGAATATTCCTTGTAATGTTCTAAGAATCTTTCATATAATAGTCTTCTCGTCAACAAACTATCCCAATCCTTCCAAAGTGTTGGTTATTTCATCAACGTGTTGGAAGTATGCAACAATGTTGTCATATTCTTTCATTCTGAGTTGTTCAAAATTTTCTCTATAGATTCGAAGCTTTGCTTCTTTGACATTTGAGTCACCTGCATATATATTCTCAAGCTTGTCCCATACATTTTTGGCGGTTTTACAACCCAACACCTTATGATAATCAGATTCAATAATTCCACTGATAATAATAGGTTTTTATTTTGCATCATTTACCAAATTCTTCTTACCTTATTCATCCGCGGTTGGTGTAAAGCCATTTTGAACAGTGTCCCATACTTCATAACCTTGCGCCAAGAGATAGACCTCCATTTTTCCTTTCGAGAGTGCATAATTATTTTCATTGCACAGAGGTACACCATTCTTGGTATGCTCCATGACCTCCTTCCAGCTGTTAAAATGCTATTGAAGGAACCAAGCTCTGATTCCAATTGTTGGAAATACTGAGAGGGGGGGTGAATCAATATTCCTTTCAATTAGTATTATTATTAATCTTTCAGAGTAATAATTAATATTCAATCATTATCAGTGTTTGTACAATTATAGCAGTAAACAAAAGGAACACAAATGCACACAGTTTTTAAGGTGGAAACCCCCTCCAAGACAAAAACCACCTGAATTATTTTCTAATAATTATTTAATCTTCAAATCCAATTGAAAAGAAAGATCCAACTTCTTAGAATCTAGAAAAGCATTATTCTCCAGCTCCCACTGGATGAACGCTCCAAAGCCCGAGATCCTTTAGTAGTCAACTGAACGGATGCCCCAACCACCCAATGAGCTACAACTCACCCTGGCACCACCCTACCACCCTGAAGTTTTCATAGGATTGAACTTGTTGGTGACTTCATGCACCAGCCTAGCACCACCCTACCACCCTATAGAAGAATAAAAGAATAATGGACTCTCGTATGACGGAAAGTGATCCACTTTACAATGATATAGAATGATGTAGAAGAAGAAGACACACTAGAACATAATCCTAACTATGACACAACCACCTAATGATGATCCTAGACCTCCCGAAACTGACTCTTAAAATCTTGGAAGATAGACACTTTTAAAACTTTTACAATGATGCTTTTACAATGACTGAATTCAATGATACCTTTACAATGACTGTATGCAGTGCTGCCCACTTGAAGACTTCATGTGGTGAACTTCGTGTTGCTGTTTTGCACCTTGATTGCTGCACTTGTCATGCTACCCTTTCTCACTCTTCAAAACATTATATCATGCATTGAGTCTTATATTGATGAATATATAATACTTGCAAAAATTCTTCAAGGAAATACCCATGGCATGATAATAGCAAAACTTACCTTATCATGCAGAGCATATGTCAGTACTAAAAAAAAAAAAAATTAGAATAAAAAGAACCTAATGCAATTAAGAGATGAACATGCATATACATAAGATAATTACCTGGAGCTTACCTCTACTGTATCATCTTGTTTCACATTTCTTTGCTTTTCTTCCCTAGAAATTATGGTCCTTGGCAGCCCTTAACAACACATGATCTAGCTTTTTCTTGCCTTCTAGGATTTCGATATTGAATCTGATGTATCTTTGTGATTTCAGATGCCAAATATGTGATATTCAGTCCTGTATTAGCCCTTTGAGTATTCTTTCCAATGCCATAGGTCTGACCTGATTTGGATTCTTCAAGGAAAATATATGCCCAATATCTCACAATGACCTAATTATGGACTAGTTCAGTAGAGAGAACTTGTACGACGTGCCACATGTCACTGTTTCCTCCTTCAGCTATGAAATTGATATACAGAAACCTACAGTTCGTCCACTATCTGCCACATTTTACAAAATTCCAATCCACTTCTTAGAGAGAGAGTTATGATTATTTTCCCAAGGTCACCTCTTTGAGATGAAATTCAGAAGCCTGCAAAAACCCTAACTTCCACATATCATATCTCTGAAAATATAGCAAACCAAGATCTAAAATTTAGACGCGAGCTTCATCAAGATTTTTCCCAAGTGGTTTTTTTTTCAGCATCTAAGACTTTGCAGAAATAAAGTTATAGCGAAAATGCCATGATCGTTACTTTTGGAGGATATATGAAATTTATTTCTATAGAGTTGAGAGGGGCTTCTATAGAGAATGTTGGAGGGATTTTAGGAGCTTAAAAAAATTATTAATTATTGACTATTCAATGAACACAACCAATGATTAGTGTCATGCCACAACCACATGGAGTTTTAGCCCACTAACTAGGGTTACTATCTCCAAACATGAATATCTCTCAAACCATGAATAATTACGTGGTATGCCATATATCAACGGAAACATATCGACAAGTAGAAACCATAAAAAAATATCATTGACTCAGAATATATTAATTTGGTAGGTAAAAATTATCATGCAAGATCAGGGAGCCCCTATTGCTGCTTGGGTTGACATCAATGACAACCGCTGATCAAAAAAATATGTTTGTCAGGTAGTCATACTGCAAGAATTTGACCTGCAATTTAGCTCCCCCAAGAGAAAAAAAACTTTGATCTTAGTTGAGTTCATCACTGACCTCCCAAGTCAGACTAAAGGATCCCCAGTTAATGACTCACTACCAGAAGAAAATCTATTTCTAGAGACGATTGAAGATCCTTGGTACGATGATATCCTCTTATTTTTATGTATCCAAAGCTCACACGTGATGACCGAAGGCGCATACACCACCAGGCCCCTTGATACCTCCTCATGGGGGACTTCCTTTATCGACGAGGCATCGATACTATCATATGATGATGCCTCATGCACGACCAATATGAGCAAGCCCTAAATGACTGTCACAGTGGAGCTTGTGGTGGCCACCTCTCCGGGATGGCTACCGCCTAAAAAGTCCTACAGGAAGGTTATTTCTGGCCCACATTATTTCGCGATTGAATTCAAGCAGTCAAAATATGTGAGAGATTCCAATGCTTCACCCATAAGGAAAGAGAACCTCCCTCTCCTCTGCACCCGGTCATTGTAGTTGGTCCTTTTTCAAATAGGAATCGACTTTATGAATTGCAACCCTGTGTCGTCTAGCAACCAAACATACATCGTTGTAGTCATCAACTATTTTACCAAGAAGGTAGAAGCCATGCCCACATATGAAAACACGGCAGAAACCGCTGCTCAGATTATTTTCAACCATGTCATTGCATGATTCAGTGTGCCTAAAGAGTTAGTCTTCGATCACAGAAAGAATTTTGAAAATGAAATATTCCAGGATTTGTCTCATCGCCTAGGATTCACACATGAATTCGCGTCACCATACTACCCTCAGTCAAATGGACAGGTAGAAGCTGTCAACAAAGTGCTTAAAAAAATGTTACAATGTATGGTGAATAACCATAAAACAAATTGGCACCATATGTTTTTTTCATACTTGTGGGCATACCACACAGCAGTTAAAAATTCAATAGGATTCACACCTTTCCAACTAGTGTACGGGGTAGAAGCCATGATTCCCATCGAACACGAAATCCCTACGTTACACGCAACCATCAAACTCCTCGATGATACCCAGCCTTTAGAGCGATGGTGGGTGTAGTTAGAACTCGTAGATGAAAATCGACGAGAGTTTCTCCAACATAATGAGGCACATAAAAAATGGGTAAAAGCATCATTCAACCATAACATCAACCCTCGTTCATTTACTGAGGGAGAGTTAGTCCTATGCTATGATATTGTGAAAGAGACCTTAGGACCTAGGAAGTTTGAAACATTATGGAAAGGTCCTTATATCATAAAACATTGCCTCCTCAAGGGATCATACATCATGTCAAAGCCCGATGATACATGCCTAGCTAACCCTGTCAATGGGTTCTACCTCAAAACATTTCACCCATAAGGGCAGGAAGTCTCAGCCTTAGAGATAAGATGCATGTAGCATAATGTTGAGATGATCATAATCATCAAGGACTTGTTCTAAAAAATTCTCTGGTGTCACATATGGATCGTCCCCCCATCCACTATTTTGGATTCACTGATGGAGCCTCACAATGGTCATAAAATCTAGCAGCAGCCGCCTGGGCCATATACTATCCTGACTGATCACCATTTCTCACTAACAGAGTATGAATTGGATCAGCTACCAATAATCAAGTGGAATATAATTCATTCATTGGGCTATTGAGCAATGCCTCCAACCAAGGCATTCACCATCTACATATCTACCTTGATTCCCAGTTAGTGGTATCATAGTTAAACCAATATTTTGAAGTACCGAATTCACAACTATTTAGGAATTATTTTCATGCACGAATATTAAGTTGTCATATTGATCATATTACATTCACTCATATACCAAGAAATCAAAACTAGACATTTGATCGCATAACTAATCACATCCTAGACTGGAATGCATCTCGTATAAACCATCATCCATAGAAAAGAAAAACATGAAAACATAGATATCCATCATAGCTACATAAAATCCATCAATAAAAACAAACAAATAGACATATACACATCATCAGATCCACAACAAATATACATTTCATCTATATACATAAAAAATATATGAGTCATAGTATACCATTCATGTCCCTGAACAGAGTGTCAGTCAAAAAATATTTCTACATCATCAAAAAATAGGGAAGCATATTCATATTGGGCGCTTTCCCTAAACATACAAATCTCTAGGGTTAAGCCCCGCCAAGTGGGTCCTCTGGACCCATAGCTGCACCCAGTGCTAGTACATGTGTAGCAACCAAAACAGCAAGTGCCACACGGCTTGAAGTTGGGCGATGCGCCCTCTCTCGAGCCATCAGTGTCTCGATCCACGTGTCGTCCAAGTCATCAAAAAACCCCTAGGTCAACCTTTGTAGCTGATTCCATGAGTAGGCTAAATATGCTACATGAGATTCTGCAGCCTGGACTCGAGCCTCGGCAGCAGCTAGCTTCTCCTCGACTATAGCCACTTGATCCTTAGCCACCTCGACATGAGAAATAAGGGCATCATCCCCCCCGGTAGTGACAGCACTGCTGCCCTCCTTTGAAGGGCTAGAACTACCTCCTTGCCCCCCCACCTAGGCCTGATTGTCCCCAACTGGGCCCCTCCTTAGTGTTTGATGCCTCACTAAGTGAGTAAGAGGACACCCTGCTGATCCCACATCTACAAGAGAAAAAAAGATAGTGTTAGTGTCACCATAACAGACATATAAATATACACATCATAAAATGAAGGAAAACATCAAAGGTCATACTTGCGGGACCCCATGTGTAACTGACCAGAAGACCCATATACGTGTCCCCCTGTAAATCCATCCCCAAGTAGGGATAGTCTTAAAACATCTGAGGGTTCACCTCAAACCACGCCTCAACAGTTACATCCTAGTAGTGACCAACCTCCCCTCCTATGCCACGGGGCATCACAGGCGCTCATCACCGCATCCTAGGATCCCTAGGAGGACCTAGGGGCACAGGTACAAAGGGTCTAAGAATTACCACCCTCTCGAACATGATATTGCATAAAATGCTAGCATAGGTGAATACCTTTGACCCCCCTCATACCTTCCCTAGCTGTGAAACCATGCCATCATAAACATGGCGTGCCTAGTCATAGAAGTGACCAGCCCATAGCCGCTGCAAGACACTGATATGAGGACCTGACGCCCTAGTAGGCAATGATGACCTTGTCAGGTGAACTATCATCTCCAGGGAACCCCTCTCAGCTAAAGCAGTCACTGAGTCAATACGAACGCATCCCTGTGTAAGAGGCTTGGGATTGCAATGATGCTCAACCCAACATCGAATGCTCACCCTACCAAGAGGGAGAGGGTGTGGAATCACCTCCCCCTGAGGTAATAAACTGGTCACAAAGTAAAAATTTATCTCTAGAAGGATGATGACGTCTCTACGCCGCAACACCATCACTTGTCGTCTCTTGTTCCAACAAAAAACCAAGAAATGGAGCAGACTATCCTGTGATCTCAAGAGGTTATTCTCTAGAAATTTCAGCAACCCCCACTGAGCCAAAATCCCCCGAGCATTGGGGCCTTGCACCACAGTTGTGCGAAGATCACTCCAATCACGCTCACGCCACAACTGTAATATTCCTAATTAGTTCTAAGCTAATGGGAATATTCAATTTTGTTTTGCTTTTATGTTTCAAGAATAAATTGTAAAGGAGGATCATAAAAACTCCTAAATAATGAATAAATCAATGCCACATGTGAAAAAAAAGCTAAATTTGGGCTATTTTTACAAGCACCTTTAGGTGTGAAAGGGGTTGGATGTTTTGACTGGGTCAACCATGACCAAATCAACATCGTTTTCTAGAAGGAGTGATCATCATTGAGGCACAACGCAGTTTTAGTTGGAGGTGGCTCATATGAAAAGAGCTATTTCATTGAGATGGTTTAGGGTTGTGCAAGCTCTCAATCTTATAAAAGGAAGAGGATGGCAGCATGATAAGGTTATTGAATATTGGATTTTTGGTCTACATGACTATTGTGCTTTCTCCTACTATTTAGTTGAGATTGCTATGCTGCTTAGCACAAGGCATTCATGTTTAGGAATTCCTTCTGCTTTCTTGAGAGGCCTCTTGAGGGATCTTGTACTGCATTTCTCCACATCTAGGCTTGAGGCCATGCATCCTCCTTCAGCTACAACATTATTTATATAGAGTATAACATTTTGTTGTAGGGTGTTGCAATGGCGGGTTCACAACACCACTTCCGGAGCTTGTTTTTCAGAGGGAAGAGCTTCCATTCCTTTGGGAGACCAGTAAGGAAGATTCTGGAGCAGATTTCATATCTTTGCACTTGGCCAAAGTATTTCCCATATTCTACAGCACAGTCCCTTGCAGGAACTGCATCATTTCTTACAGTGTTGCAGTGTGAGGGTTAAGACCCTTGATCTTGAGCTAGCTTCTTAGGGAAAGGGACAACCCTTCTCCCAGAAATCTTGTAAGAAGGATCCTCATATATTTCTTGTATCACTCAGCTTCATGTATGTAGAGTTGTAGTAAGACTGCATTATTTTAGATCTAGATCTGCAAATCTACTCTTTTTAGTCATGATTTCAAGAAACCCTTGCTGGGTTATCTAAATAATGTATTAAGGAGGCTAGATCTCTATTTTTCTCAACACTTTGATTAATAAAACTCTAGATCTATTGTTTATATCATATTTTTGTAGAAACCCTCATCTAATCACGTTTTCACTTACTTCAGAAATTCTGCATGGTGTAAGTCATGGGGTTTGGGTGTTTTTAAGCCATATTGGAGTCGAGAGACCTGTTTAACACATCAAAAAGGATTTTTTTCTGATCCCCTCCTAGATGTGAGTCCCATAATATAAAAAATAATGGATATAACTGCTATTTCTCCCATTTATAGCATAATTTTCTGGAAATAACGTTTTTTATGGTCTATATTGCTACTTTTCCCAGTTTGGAATATTACAGTGGTATAAAAGCAATCATCTTGGCACAACCTGTGATTTTTCTAAAGACCCAATATGTCTTCATAAGAAGAAGAACCTCTCACTGACAGAGAGAAGAGGTATCTGAAAAGAAGACAGAAGAAATTTGATTACACAAATGATGGTAAGGACAAGAGTAAAGCCCCTGAATCTGGAAGTGATGAAGAAGGAAAGGACTTTGCAAATTTCCTTTCGAAAGTCATGAAATATCTTGCTAGAGATATCAAAGAGATGAGAATGGATAGAATCAAATAATCTCCTAAGGGATTTCATCTTGGAGAGAGCTCTGGCATGTCTCACCACTGGAATGATCAAACAGTGAATCAACCACAAATTTCCCAACGTTCCACCATGCCTACCCTTTTTTTTCTGTGGGAAATGAAGGGTTTCAAGAGCAAGCATCCCTTGAAGACTAATTTTAAGAATATGAATCTCAAAATGAGAGGTTCAAATAGAATCTAAGTTTTCAAGAGTTTTGTCACCTCAAGGACAAAAGAAGACCGAGGCATCATCATAGAGATGGTGGATTCACTCAGAATCATGATTGACATCACTCTATGGGCAGATTATTCCTACCCAATTTTGATGGGTCATACAAGTGTTCTGCCAAAGCATGGGTAGAAAAACTTGACATCTACTTTCAGTTGAACAAGATTCCAGAGATGGAAGCTATCAAGATTGCAGCACTGCACTTTGAAGGTGAAGCGCATGATTGGTGGTTCCATGGCTTGTCAACATTGGGTCATGCCAATGTGACTGCTTATTCAGAGTTCACTAGAAGGTTGGTGGAGAGATTTGGCAGAAGAGATCCAGAGGCACCTTTCTTGAGATTTGCAAAGTTGAAGCAATCAGGTAATACAAAGTCTTATATTTCTGAATTTTTGAGATTATCTGTTATGGTTCCTAACTTGTCTGCAGCAGTAATGGTGTACATGTTCATCGATGGTCTAGATGAACCTCTTCATGGGTTGGTGAAATCCACCAAGCCCACTACCCTACATTATGTTATAAAGAGGGCAAGAGACCTTCAATATGCCTTGCCAGAAGCAAAGGCAAGTTTTCAGAATAAGCTTTCTTTTCCTTCCAAAGGAAAGGAAGAAAAAGATGCTCCTTCAAAGGAGAGAAAATTCAAGAAACCTCTTGATATTGAAGTCCAAAGAGAACTAAGGAAAAAGAAGCTATGCTTCAATTTCCAAGAATCATGGGCACCTGGACATAGATGTGTTGCTGGAAAAGCACATTACATTGAGGTATTCTCAGATTTTGAGGAGGAAGAAGAAGAAGATGAACCAAGAAAAGGTCACAGCGCTGAAACTGTTGGAGGAGATCCAACACCATCAGGAGATGGGAATGGAGCCTTTTCTCCTATTGGAGGGACTCTTGCATCTTTGAGAGGAGTACCTAAGTACTTGACCTAAAGAGTTCAAGGTTCAATCTTGAGTTAGAGGGTTTCTGTATTGATTGATAGTGGGGCTACCCACAACTTCATTGATGCCCATCTTGTGCAAAAGAGGGAAATACCCACTGATACTTTTGAGGGATTCTCTGTTTTGGTTCCAGGAGATAGAACAATGAAATGCATGCATTATGTCCCATCACTTGCAGTCACCATGGGAACTTATACTTTGGTTGATCACTTCTTTTTGGTTGACATACTGGACACCAATATAATTTTGGGTGTTCAATGGTTGATTACATTAGGGAAAGTCACCACTGATTGGAAGGCTTTGCAAATGGAATGGGTGGACAAGAAGAGTGGTGAATCTCAAATTATCCAAGGCATGCATACATACTCCTCAGATACCACTTCCCCACAGAAATTAGATATGGATTTGTGCAATGGAAGCAAGGACCTTATAGTCCCATCTATTATGTTCATGAGATTTCTGCATGGGACACTCTTATCTAGTGGCAAACCACCTAGGAGGCCACCTGATTCATATTTTGTGGGGAAAAACTCACAACATGATGCTCCAAACTCAAATCCAGGAGGGATTGGAGCACTAGAAGATAAAGCTACAATGCTAGGAGACTTGGGTAAGCTCAAGGAGGGAGATCTTCTTCCCTTATCATCATCACCCACTCTCATTTCTGGATCTATGTTGTGGGAAGAGAAGAATGGAAGGAATGGCCTTCCAACACACACCTTTGTCATGGGACATGTAAAGGAGGAGATCAGTAACATGACAGTCATTTATGTTGATACACCATTAGTGTTGTCATTGTTGAGCAGTTTAGATCTGTATTGGAAATCCCAACTGTTGGTGGATTATTCCAAAGATCTACACACTTGTATGATACTTGATGACCAGCTACATGAAGAGGGCTATTTAGTCCAAGGAGGAGTCATCTATCATCATGGTAGGATATTCTTGTCTAGAGCCTCCAATATCAAGCAGAAGTTACTACAAAGAGCCTACAAAGAGTTCTGTTTCAGCCATATGTACTCCATGAATATCTACAACATCATCATGAAGAGCTTTGATTGGGAAGGCTTGAAAGAAGAACTAAATCATCATTTTCAAGAATGCATGAACTACGTGGAGTTGGGGCAGAAACATGACTCCATGAAGGGGTTATTTCAGCCATATCTTCCTTCTTTTGAAAGAGGAGAAATATCTATGCACCACTTCATTTATATGAGGAGTTTTGTTGGTGAAGAATCTGAACATGTAAAACGAGTTTTTTTCTTCTGATTGTACATATTCTTTCACCATGTTTATGCAGGCCATGGCTCTAAGGAGGAGTAATGTATCATGTAAATCTCATGGCAAACATTGGGCCACACAAATTTCTGAATTTTGCCACTCCCTTGATGTGAAAAGGGAGAGATTCTATCATGATGGGTGCTTTCCTAAGGCACCAAACATATCTCACACTTTTAGCCATAGTGAGATAACATGGGCAGTAAGTAAGTGGTGGGGAAACCACTTACCACACCTTGATCTAATGCAGGCATGAGATGCACTGCGCTGGTACCATATGTGGGACTATGACCCACCTCTACATGCTCAAATTTATGTTTGTGTATATGTAGTTTTGCTTCCATACATTGATGATATACTTGTACTTTTTATGGGATTGTATGATGGGAGGATGGGGGGCATGTATGTACCACATGGGATGGAGACTCTCTATGTAAATTATGCTACATGTTTCAGGGAGAGTATTAGTTCAACCATGTTTGTTTCATTTGAGTTCTTGACTCCTTGTGGGATGGACTATGTACATCTCATGATGACTTTGGAGGAACAATTCATGGAGGGTTGGATTGGTGAGAACTTAGCTTGTGGAGAAAGCTTAATTCATGATGGGAATCACCAATGGAGGAGGAGAAGTGTTGCAACACTCACCTTATCAATTGCTTGAGGACAAGAAACATTTTGGAGGGGAGGACTGTAATATTCCCAATTAGTCCTAAGCTAATGGGAATATTCAATTTTGTTTTGCTTTTCTATTTGAAGAATAAATTGTAAAGGAGGATCATAAAAACTCCTAAATAATGAATAAACCAATGCCACATGTGAACAAAGCTAAATCTGGGCTATTTTTACAAGAACCTTTAGGTTTGAAAGGGGCTGGATGTTTTGACTGGGTCAACCATGACCAAATCAACAACACTGTCTAGAAGGAGTGATCATCATTGAGGCACACCACAGTTTTAGTTGGAGGTGGCTCATGTACAAAGAGATATTTCATTGAGATGGTTTAGGGTTGTGAAATCTCTCAATCTTATAAAAGTAAGAGGATGGTAGCATGAGAAGGTTATTGAATATTGGATTTTTGGTCTGCATGACTATTGTGCTTTATCCAACTGTTTAGTTGAGATTGTTGTGCTGCTTAGCACAAGGCATTCCTATTTGGGAATTCCTTCTCCTTTCTTGAGAGGCCTCTTGAGGGATCTTGTACTTCATTTCTCCACATCTAGGCTTGAGGCCAAGCATCCTCCTTCAGCTACAACGTTATTTCTGCAGAGTATAACATTGTGTTGCAGGGTGTTGCAGTGGAGGGTTCACAACACCACTTTCGGAGCTTCTTTTTCAGAGGGAGGAGCTTCCATTCCTTTGGGAGATCAATAAGGAAGATTCTAGAGAATATTTCATATCTTTGCACTTGGCGACAGTACTTCCCATCTTCTATAGCGTAGTCCCTTATAGTAACTGCGTCATTTCTTATAGTGTTGTAGTGTGAGGGTTAAAACCTTTGATCTTGAGCTAGCTTCTTAGGGAAAGAGCCAAGCCTTCTCCCAGAAAGCTTGTAAGGAGGATCCTCATATATTTCTTGTATCATTCAGCTTCATGTATGTAGAGTTGCAGTAATACTGCGTTATTTTAGATCCAGATTTGCATATCTACTCTTTGTACTAATGATTTCAAGAAACCCTTGTCGGGTTATCTAAATAATGTATGAAGGAGGCTAGATCTCTATTTTTCTCAGCACTTTGATTAATAAAACTCCAAATCTATTGTTTATATCATATTGTTTCAAAAACCCTCATTTATTCACATTGTCACTTACTTCAGAAATTCTGCATGGTGTAAGTCATGGGGTTTGGGTGTTCTTAAGCCATATTGGAGCCGGGAGATATGTTTAACACATCAAAAAGGATTTGTTTCTGAACCCCTTCTAGATGTGAGTCCCATAATATATAAACTAAGGGATCTAAGTGCTATTTCTCCCAGTTATAACATAATTTTTTGGAAATAGAATTTTTATGGTCTATATTGCTGCTTTTCCCAATTTGGGATATTACAACAACATACTGTTACCCAAAAAAAAAAAAAAATCAGTGACCAAAATAAATAAAAAAACCGATTTTTGTAAAGTTTTTTCCCATCATCGCGCCTGTGTAGAGAACAGGCGTGATGACTGGGTGTCTGTATCAGATATAGGTGTGCGCATCATCACCCAAAATCTTCACCAAGAGCGATAACCTAGCGAGAAGACTTGCTTCTTTGCGAGGTCTGCACACCTATGCCTCGATCGCCCATGCGGTTAAGGCCAAAAATTGACAATAAATCCATACAAACCACATTTGTATGGACTCCCCCAGACAAAAAATGACAAAATTAAAAAGCAGGATGTTCAGGGCCCTACCTGACACTGATGACGCAAATCCAGGGTACTCAGGTTGACCGCAATAGCAAGAAAGGCTTGGAATCAAGGGCTCAACTCTGACCTTAGACTCTCAAAAAACATAAATGAATTGAAATGAGTGAGATTGGCCAATATATTTCCCTTTTCTCATTATTCGAGAGACAATAACTGGAGCTCAGAACGCCCAATTGCAAAACCATAAGAAACACAATGATCAACACTTCATCACGTTCAATATAGGCTACATACATCCATGCCTAAGGATAAGTCATTTTTTGGTCACAGAAGGTATTACCTCTCTTATCGCTTTCCATTCAACATTATTTTCAATATTTTTGAATAGAAAATATGATTTTTACTTAGGGTATTGGTTGTAGGTATTACAAAAAAGCTGAATCACCCATCGCCCCATCTACTCAAGGTACAAGAGAATGTATCATTCTATCCCTAGCATGATAGGCTCTGCACAGAAGAATTGCATATCCTGACATAATTTCTCCATAGAAATCAACCATAGGTTCCAATCACCCAACCATGTTTATCATCACCTCACCTTGTACTCGGTAAACATTCTCGCAGGTCGGTAGAACCTCACCCTCCATGGCATCCATCACTCATGTAGAACATACACCAAAGGTCTAGAGCCATGGTAATAAAATCCAAGTCCAGGAGGTACTTCATGTTCATTCATACGTCATACATCAAGTCAAGTTCCACCCATGTCATGGTAACACCCCTCTCCCGGTGTAATATCCCAAAATGGGAATGCTCATCAATACATGCATGAAAAATGCATTCTCAGAAATAATTGCTATAAAAATAAAAATTAACACTTGGATCCCTTAGATCTGAAAATATACCATCAAAGTCCAAGAGGATATCAGAAACAAATTGAGTTAGGTGAGGTAAACAAGCCTCCCACACCTAGTGTAGCTCAAAAATGTTGAAACCCCAAAACTACTCCAAGATGAAATTACTGCATAAAGAGACAACATAGGCTAATGAAGGTTCATACACAAAAATATCAGGGACAAATATATCTAATATTATATTAATCAATATGGCCCAAATACTGAGATCTAGTCTCCTTTATACAAATCTAAGAGAACCCAGGAAGGGTTTCTAGGAATACACCCAAATAAAAATGGTGATCTTCATCACTAAGACTGAATAATCACTGAAAAATGAAGCACATGAGTATATAAGGCTGAAATAATATAGATCTGATGCATATCTGATCAAAGGTCTCCCCCCATGAAAGGATGAACCCTTCAATCACAGGAAAAACTCCTAAAAAGAACCACAAGATCCCCTACTGAAGCTTCCCTCCAAAATAATGCAATTCCAGATTGAAATTACGCTGTAGGTGATGGAAATATGTTGGCCTGCTACCAAAGATCTGAAATGAGCTCAATTACCCTCCAAACTGATCTCCCAAGAGAAGGAATCCTTCCTCCTATGCAAAACCAACTTAGAAAGTGGGTTTCTCAACCCTCCATTGCAACACCCTGCAACACAACACAATATTCTGTAGAAACTGCGCTATAGATGAAGACTGAAGCTTGGCCCCAATTCCGGATGTGTGGAATGATATATTATATCTCTCCCAAGAGCTAATCAAAGGGAAGAGATTGAATTCCTAAACAGGAATACCTTAGCACTAAACATCACCAACAATCTTAGCTAAACAACTGAAGAGAAAAATTCTAAGCAGACATATCAAAATATCATTCATAAGCTAAGCCCATATGGCTGCCATCCTCTTCCTTATAAATAATGTGAGCCTTCTCACCTTGGGTCCCACTCATTAGGGTTTCCACCATCACACAATCAATCTCCCTCCAGAACTATGTTGTACCTTCATTAATGCCACTCCTCCATAACAACGTTGTTTGATTTGGTCAAGGTTGACCTCTTCAACCTGCTTCAGCACTTTTCACACCTAAGGTTCTTCAATCCAGCTCTTATATAGTTTTCTAAATTGATCCTCATTCATATTGAGTTGTCCTTATTGATGATCCACTCCTCCCACATTAATTCCGTTGACTTGGTCAAACTTGACCTTGTCCACATGCATTAGCCCTTGTTCACACATGAGGGTGCTAGATCTGGTTATTTTCATGATCCCTTTTCACATCAAGAGGGATTTTATGCTTATTCAAGATAATTATGGGTCTCCTTTCCCATTTATTCATCTACTAGGTGCTAAAATAAAAAATCAATATTCTTATTAGCTGCATGCTAATTCAAGAATATTATAGTCCTCCCCTCCCAAATGTTGCTTGTCCTCAAGAAACTACAAGGATAGAACTGAAGATCCTCCTCTCCTCCTCTTGTAGCATCCTCATATAATAAATTCCTCAAAGGAACAAAATGTTGTCTCATCACTACATCTCCAAATTTCCCCTCCCAAGTATGCAAATTAGCTTTTGGTGACCATCCCAAAGAGCTATCCCCATGAAGAAGTAAAATACCCATGGAGGCAACAATATGTTGACTATAGGCCTCCTTGAGGCATGAGATCTGATATGTCTTGGGATTTATCATCCCCATATGAATCTCCCATCCCCAAGCTATCATCCACATAAAATGAGCCACCCTCCCGAATGGTAACTCATGATGAATATCCTCCACCTTTAGCTCCTGCAATGTAGGTGGGCTGAATAACTGAACATGGTAGGAAAAATGGCATACCCCACACTGTCTTTCTCTCCACTCATGATAAGTGTAGAGCGTATGCTGATCTTGGGCTGCAATAAGGTTGTTGTCAAGTGGCAAGAAGAATATTGGATCTTCAAAGATCCTCTCTCTAATGTCATGAATCATGCTGGCCCAAACCATTCCATACAAGATGAATGGCACATCATCACCATTTGGCATCCAAAACAGAAAAATGCTGAAGGTTATGTGCAAGTTTGGATGATACCAATGGTTTATCAAGTGGATCCAACGCAGTCTTCCCAACTATTGTTTTAGAATATCATGTGGCAAGTTGTCCTCCAACAAGTTACTAGCTGTGCATGTTTTCTTATCTACTAGGTGGTAGTAAGCAACATTATATATCAGTTGAGTAGAACAAAAATAGCAGCACTCTTACCCAAATTCTTGTAGAGAAGGGTTATCATCAGAAATGTTGGTCCTAGAATGACCGTGAAACCCAAAAATAATCTTTCCCTCTTGTGGAGCTATTCACTGTACATAGATGGTGAGAAGATGCAAATACTCAATGAAATAATCAATAAGTACATAAATGCATTTCTTACCATGCATAATGAGTATGTTGAAAATGAGGTCCATGGATGAGTCCTCCCATGAGAACATCCTCATAAAAGTCTGCAAAATGAAGGGATGCATACTCCCCTTGGAACACTCCATCAATAGAAACATACTCCCAAGTGACAGTGTTGTTGGCCTTAGTGATAAGGCTCTTGTCACTCCATGACTCCTTCCTCTGAAATTCCACATGCTAAAGTCATCCACCATCATGCTGCTATGTGGGGAAATCTTCTTCCTATGTGGAAGCCCCTCCTTATCCTCCAATGCTGAAGGGTAGCCTCTTTTCAATTTGAATGTGCCATCCCTTTCTCCAAAAATATCATGATAAGTATGGGAAAAATTCTGCCCATACTCTCCCAAGAGTAACCACAACAAAAATAAATCTTGCTGCCCCCTCACACCTGCATCATACAAATCATGTGGTGACAATATGTTGATTGACATGAAGGAGATCATATCAACACAATGCACCCAAACTCTTTGCTGCCATATGATGCAAGTGTACTACCAAGTTTCCTCCACCCACATACCCTTTGGAGAAGGATATATCTCCTGATGGCCAAACTCTTTCAAGAGTATCCAACACAGCCAGGCCTCCTGCTACCCGGTGTCATAAATATGCAAGTGGCTCACTAACCTCTTGCTCTCCATCCACTCCCATTCATCCATATGTGGATGTCTCCTACCATGTTCCACCTTGGTACTCCTCCAATGAAGACTACCATCCTCCCAAATCAGATTTCTACTTTTGCATTTCATAGGATGTTGAAATGAAACCTTTTGGAGATATCCTAGAGAAGACTCCACACCAATGATCATACTGAATCCATAATAATCCAAGTAAGTTGAAGGAAAAACCTCCTCATAGGCCTACATAATGCTCATCCCAATAGATCCATGATAAGGATGAAAGAAAAGATTTCTCTCATTGATCACCTGATCACCCCTTGTCATACAAGTGTAATGGTCATTAGAATTCTCTACTAATAGCTGGGCCCCCAACTGTTCACTGCTGCCTAATGACAGCGCTGTCAACCTCCTCCTCAAAGGTGTATTTTCTGTCTCATGCTCCAACTCAAGGATGAACATAGAGTTATGCATAGGTTTTTCTAGGATAAACTTCATCCTATCCTTGAATAAGTCTAGGTTGCACAATGCAGTGCAATCCTACTGCTCCAAATCAATAGTATGTCTTGATCCTAGATCATGCAAGGGAAAATTTCCACAACCCTCCATAAGATTTTCTGAAATAACAAAAAGTGGAAATTCATGCATACCTTGGTGAAGCTTGGGAACATCTTGTATGGCTGCAAGGGTTCCTCCTTCGCATGGGTTGGCTTCCCCATTTTTCGAGGATGATGGCTGCTCCTCCATAGTTGTACCAGCGCTGGTAAAAATCTCCTCAAGTGGTGGTGAAGGCTCCTCCCCTTCTGATTTCTTCTTGTCAAATATTTTGATCACCCTTTGAGTGAAATATGCAAAATTAGACACTCTTGCTGACTCACATGTCTGAAGCACCAAATGCTTGCCTTACCCTCAAGGTGTAGTGTTGAGATCTCAACAACCTCTCTTTCTACCACTAGATGTAGTAGGAAGAATGCATCTAGCTTCATCACCCAAGAATTTGTTGTACATGTGGATGATCCATAAAAAGTAGACAATAGAAACCTATTTCCCCTCATCCTCATATTGTTGTAGGGCCTCCTTTCTTCTTCCAGCTGAATAAACTGAGGAAGAGCTAGAGTCTCCGTGAAAGCTTTAGGTTGAGACTTGTATTATGCAAGGTATCCACTTAGGATCTCATGTTCCAAGTGCCCTCCATCTCTATGCCTCTTGTCTTCTTCCTCAAAAGGGAAAGGCAAGGTGTAATGATTTGGAGCTTTCTACAACTTTGGTTCTTTCCTTTGATAATAGGAAGTACATGGCCCTTCCTCTTCTTGAAACCCTCTAGAAGTTTCACTGCTTCTCTTCTCTTCTTTCTGTTTAACCTCCTTGGAGAGGTTCTTCATAGATATAAAAATTGATGAGACCAAGATCTTTCCTTTCACCATTTTGATCTTTCTTCTTCTTATAGCATCTTGGCTTGAAGTTCACAGGTTGAGCCAAAGATCATGCTTTGATACCACTGTAATATCCCAAAATGGGAATGCTCAACAATACATGCATGAAAAACACATTCTCATAAATATGTGCTATAAAAATAGAAATTAACACTTGGATCCCTTAGATCTACAATATAACATCTAATTACAAGAGTATATCATAAACAAATCGAGTTAGGTGAGGTAAACAAGCCTCCCACACCTAGTGTAGCTCAAAAATGCTGAAACCCCAAAACTGCTGCAAGATGAAATTACTGCATAAAGAGACAGCGCAAGCTAATTAAAGTTCATACACAAAAATAGTAGAGACAAATAGATTTGATATTATATTAATCAATATGGCCGAAATACTGAGATCTAGTCTCCGTTATACAAATCCAAGAGAACCCGAGAAGGGTTTCTAGGAATACACCCAAACACAAATGGTGATCTTCAGCACTAAGACTAAATAATCACTACAAAATGCAGCACAAGTGTATAGAAGGCCGAAATAATATAGATCTAATTCATATATGATCAAAGGTATTCCCCCATGAAAGGATGGACCCTTCAATCACAGGAAAAACTCCCAAAAAGAACCACAAGTTCCCTTGCTGAAGCTGCCCTCCAAAATAATGCAATTCCAGACTGAAATTATGTTGTAGGTGATGGAAATATGTTGGCCTACTGTAAAATATCTGAAATGAGCTCAAGTACCCTCCAAACTGATCTCCCAAGAGAAGGAATCCTTCCTCCTATGAAAAACCAAATCAGAAAGTGGGTTTCTCAACCCTCCACTGCAGCACCCTGTAACACAACACAATATTATGTAGAAACTGCATTGTAGTTGAAGACTGAAGCTTGGCCCCAATGCCAAATGTGTGGAATGATAGATCAGGTCTCTCCCAAGAGCTACTGAAAGGGAAGAGATGGAATTCCTAAACATGAATACCTTAGTGCTAAACAACACCAACAATCTTAGCTAAACAGTTAAAGAGAGCAAAAGTCTAAGCATGCATATAAAAATATCATTCATAAGATAACCCCATATGGCTGCCATCCTCTTCCTTGTAATCAATGTGAGACTTCTCACCTTTGGTCCCACTCATTAGGGTTTCCACCATCACACAATCAATCTCCCTCCAAAACTGTGTTGTACCTTCATTAATGCCACTCCTCCATAACATCGTTGTTTGATTTGGTCAAGGTTGACCTGTTCAACCTGCTTCAACCCTTCTCACACCTAAGGGTCTTCAATCCAGCTCTTATATAGTTGTCTAAACTAATCCTCATTCATAGTGAGTTGTCCTTATTGATGATCCACTCCTCCCACATTAATGTTGTTGACTTGGTCAAACTTGATTTTGTCCACATGCATTAGCCCTTGTTCACACATGAGGGTGCTAGATCTGGTTATTTTCATGATCCATTTTCACATCAAGAGGGATTTTATGCTTATTCAAGATAAGTATGGGTCTCCTTACCCATTTATTCATCTACTATGTGCTAAAAGAAAAAATCAATATTCCTATTAGCTACATGCTAATTAAGGAATATTACACCTAGATTACCATTCTCATCAGCAGATCGAATACGCACCAGCGTGTCTTGCACTTGGCTTATCACACCCCCACTAGCATAGCCCATCTACGACATTGTTCATCCAAGACCAACCAATGGGGCCCCCACCCTCAGTAAAACACTGTCCTCACACCATAGTGACGGATTATTTTCTTGTTTATTGGGGCACTCGTCTTCGTACTCGTACATCCAAACCCATTCTACATTTTTTTGGCAAGTGTACAAAGATTTTTTAGGAAAGAAATCCCACCCATCCATCCACATTTCTCACCTGAAAGCAGTCCCTAATCACCCTTTCTCAGAGCTTCGCATTCTTTACCAAACCCCACCATGACACTCATAAAAACCACACACCCACCCTAGATGTCCTACCGACTCCAGGGATTCCCTCACCTGAAATTGTTATGACTACTGCCACTCACATTTACAAGCTCTGACCTCGGGTGACTTAACTACCATCATCAGTTATAGCCATTTCTCATCATCATGCCTCAGTTAACCTATCACAACACACCCTACTATATCAGAAATCCTGGTACCTTGCATTAGTACTCATCTCAGTCAGTTGATGCTTCCTTCTTGTCAACCAAAACAAACATTTTCCAAGAACGAGGTAGTACCTTGGATGGCTCCCCACCTCAATAGGGGCATCCCTGGATGGCACTATGGGAATCATCATCACCCATTGATGGCATCGATCCTCTTGACATTTGACTTCAACATAAAATTTCATGTTAGGATGGTATCGTACTTCATAACTATTGCATTTTGTTAGAATTTGTCGAATACTCGTGACATGATAAGCATATATTTTGGAAATGCTTACTCGGGGAGGTTCCCAACAGTCAGAGACCCATGCATACAATGAGCATTTTTTTTTAAAACAAACATTCCATACCAATATTATGCCTGTGGGCACCACATTCAACCTTCTTTCAAAGAAAAAACACCCCTAAGGGCATCAAAAACCATCATCATCAATCAATAGTAGGTCACTACCACAACAGTGACGTAAACAGATCCTCTATCTGTCAGATAAGATTAACTAGTCAAAACATCATGAGCATGGGACATGCCCACCTCGTAGAAATATTTTTATTCATTCTATCTCTTGCAGGGTTCCAACAGAGAACGGTGCCTCTTTTTACTCATGGCAAGGGGTCTCCAACCTCAGTTTTCAAGCAAGTTTCTCTTTCTCTCTCTCTCTCTCAAAAGGACTACACAAAAAATAAACTATAATGTATTTCGGCTATACAGTTCTTCTTAGACATCATACATTAGGGGGGAATTTTTAACACTAAAAAATCATACAAGCAAAAGACATTAGAAAATTTCAAGCATAAGTTACAAATAAAGATTTACACGGAAGAAATACATTATAGGAGATGAAAATTTTAAATTTTCCTAAGGTCAAGCAGACAAATTTTTGGACCGTGCTTAGGAAGAATTGAACCTTGGTGATAATTGCAGATTTTTCTTCGATATCTATGAAGAACATCGCAGTTATCCCTCGAATAGACGTTCGGACCTGAGTATGCAGAAATTCGCCATTTGGGACCACTTGGCACACTTGGAGAAAAATATTCTCACTCAAGCTATCTAAGTACAATTGTCTTGGAGCCACCATGAAGATTTAGTGCAACACACAAAGGAATCATACCCCCACTCTTGTGTCAACATCCATCTTGTACCAAGAGGGGGAGGGAAAATTTGAATTTTGTATACAAAATCCATCCATGGAAAGAGAAATGGGAGACACATTTTTATGGTGTCCAAATTTCTCCTCAGCAAACCAGCATGTGTTGTCCAACAACAAGAGGATTTGAAGGATTTAGTTGTTGTCCATCCAACACCTCAATCCAAGAGATAAGAATTCACCATGTGTTTGTAGATCTACCATCCTTTGAGAGGGAATAGATTCTTGCTGAAAGCTTGAGGGGAATAGACCCCCTTGTCTTGGATATTGGAGCTCCAAAGCTCGAAGGATACACTACAAGAGATTTATAATTCTATCTTCTACTACCACCAGCACCTAATAAAGGGAGAGAGCTCTCCATTGTTGAGTTATTAGTGTGTTTTATCTATTGAGCATGTTTCTTGTGCATGCTGTTTTTGTTTTTGTTTCTTTGTTTATGTAGCATGTTATGTTTCCATTTAACTTAGCTTATTACATGTTGAACTTATTCCACTAATGTTTTACAAACCAAATTGACCCGTGACTTGCTTGTAGGAAAGAAGCCTTCCTACTAAGAAAAGTGTATTTCATCCACCCATGTGTCAAATACACTACAATAATTACCATAAGGAGGCTATGAAATTTGGATGTAGGAAAAATTTGGGAGGGTGTTTGTTGCAGCGACAAAAAAAATCTGACTTATTCATACTCGAAAAAAGTTAATCATGAATATAATCATACTACATATCAATAAATATCATGTTTGGTTAAAAAATCTAATGTACTTGATGAATATAAGCTTAACCTTGCATATAAAACTTGTATTCCTTGTTCCAATTGATCAAAGGAATAACTTTGTCTCGAAAAAAAACATTTGGTACCATAATGTAAGCTTGGTTTAGGCTTAGAGCATACCCACATAATTCAATGCAAACTCAATGATTTGGCCCTTAGCCTCTTCATGCTTTATTTTTAATAGAGATAGCTTGTACTCCACAATTATTTATTGGGCCTTTTGGCTTCACATAAAATGATGCAAGTTCTCCAATGATTTGGCCTTTGGGATTTTGTGCTCAGCCTCCCACAGAGATGGCTTTTCCACCTTCAGTGTTAGCTCAGACATCCCACATAGATGGTTTGTTCACTCATATTGTTGGCTCAGTATTTCAATAGAGATAGCTTGTATTCCTGTAGTGATAGATCAAGCCTCCATAGAAATAGCTCATCCTCCCACAAATATATTAGCTCATGCCCCTAGTTTTTCCTCTGCAACAATGACTCGATATTTCAAAAAATATAATTTGTCTTCCTACAGTGATGGATTAGGCCTCTAAAAGAGACAATTATTAGTAATGGATAGGTCCTCTAACAGATATATCCTGTCCTATTGGGATTCCACAAAGATAGCTTTCCCTTTCAAGCTTCCACAGAGACAACTCATCCTCTTGAGATTCCACAAAGATAGCTCACCCTTTTGGGCTTCCACAAAGATAGCTCATCCTCTTAGGCTTCCATAGAGATAATTCATCTTCTCGAGGTTACATAGAGATAGCTTTCCCTCTTGAGCTTCCACAAAGATAGCTCATCCTCTATAGTGATAAATCAATCCCCAACCACACAAATAGACTTAGAACTTTTACTCTTGGATTCTTTGCACTATCACATTGGCTCCAAGCTCTTTGCCACTTGATCATTTTCATCATCCTACACAAAAAAAACACACACTCCTACTCTAGAAAACTTATTATATATAGTTTTATGTGGCTTAATTCAAACCAGGGTGAACCCAAAATCATTAGACATAACCATGATCAATAGACATATATCAATGTTATTTTTTCAACCAACACAAACATGGACCCCCTTTGAGAGCTATTATTATGGCCCATTGGACCATATTAAAAATTGTGGGCTTACCGGGATAAAAATTTGTTTTCCCATGGCCGAGCTAATGCCCTCTAGGGAATTTTTTTAGCCCCTAGGACCACCTTCTGTAACAACCCCAGATTGAATTTTCGTGTAATAAAGGATAATAGAGGCAAAATAAGACCAAGGTCATGGGTCATGTATTCCAAGTTGAATGTTGGGAAAACACTTTAATGGGTACAACATTTGGTTTAATAATTGCTAAGGAAATTGGAAAATGCATTCGCAAAGGTGAAGAGGCAATAATTGGCATTTAATTATGAGAAATAAGGAAAATAGGAGAAAAGGAAGGTGAAGATGCACAAATTTGCATGCAAGTAAATTAGAAGGAAAAATAAGTAAAAAGGAGACATCTATGATAAAAAGGCATTAGAGAAACAATTCACAAATTTTTTTCCAGTTTTGATATTGGATCAGTTTGAGAGAGAGGGAGAGCTCCAAGAGGAGAGAGTAAGAAAGAAAAGGGAAGTAAATGAAAGCAAATGAGGGAAAAGTACAAGAAAATTAAATTGAAGGAAAGAAAGGAGAAAGGTTATATCAATAGTATCAACATGAATATCTTGTAAGTAATAGGTTGCATGTGTGATTTCCTTGCTAGGACCACCTTCTATCATTGGCATGGGTTTTTATAGGTTTGGAAGTGGTTTCATCCTTTCCTCATTTCCGAGATAGCCATGGTGTTATGGGAATCTTTCTTGGTTGAGATTTGGATTTCCTGAAGTTTTTGGAACCATGTGAGGTGGTCTTGGGAAAATTCCCAAGGGTTTTGGGTGAAGATGGTTTTCTCTGGGAATCCCTCGACAGGTGGGTATATATAGGAAAAATCCCCAAGGTATGATGAACAAATTCTGAGGCATCCAATATATTTTTGGTTTTGTGATCTCATGATAGATTTAGATGAGATCATGGTATCTTGAGGGTGGAGGTGGTTTAACCTTTGGAGTCCCTGGTTGATTATGTCTTGGTTCATCCTGTTATCACTCCACCAGATTCCCAAGGTTGAAGAAGAAATTCCAACAGAGGTAACCACAGACCAAGCTTTTGACTTGATAGCTAGCCCTATCAAGATGGAGAGGGCTCTCTCCAAAAGGGTCATAGCCAGGAGGGATGGATAAATTAGGGTTTTTAGGATATATATAGAGTTTAGGGGGTTGTTTTGAATTGATTTTGGTTGGGGAAATCACTGGATGAAGGAATTAGGTCAAGGAAAGCTAGGTCAGGGAAAAATAATTAGGGTTGCAGGGATCAATGGGGTAGGGTAGGTATAATTCTTATCACTTGAAGAGAATGGCTATAGAATGGTTTTGAAACTGTAATAAGGCTGAGAAAAGCATAAGAGATGTATTTTTCTTAGACAGAAGAAGATGAACACAATATGACCAGTTACCCAAAACAGAGCATGTGCAAGCATGTATTCTGAATTTCAAACTTGTAAAATATCATAACATAGACATGAAAGTGAACATGAACAATACATTCAAACATATGTTACTGAAGAAGAAAAAATGATAGACATTCAATACCACAAGTATCCCATAAATGTAGCTGCAAATCCTCGTTATTAGCTTGGCCAAAACTGAGTAAAAAGCTTCCTTGATCAACTAGAAAAAAATAAAATGATTCCAACCTATATTACATTGGATTTCTGCAATTTATAGACAAATTTACAAAATCTGAGGCGAATCTCAGATTTAGAATTATTTCAAAGCTAATTCCTAACCTCTAGGAACATAAAAATGTTTATTTGCTTAAAATAAATTGAACTGATTTCCCAAGTCTTTGAATTTTCAATTTGAAATAAATTGGAGATATCTCCCTGCAGATCTGCACCTTGAAATCTAGAAAAATATTAATAAATTCATTGAATGTGTTGATTGTTGGAACTGAATCGACCATTCTTCCTGTGTTGCGCTGCTTATTTGTTGATTGTATCACTGTTGTTGTCGTGCTGGCTACCTTTATGCTCATTGCCTTTCCGAATTTCTGTTGTAGACTACATTTTCTTTAATTTTCAATATGAAAACAGGCAGAATTATTTTAACATAAAACCCCTTTTCTCTTTTTTATGGCGCATATTCATTATATTTGGCAGTCACCCGAATTTTAAAACTTTTGGATAGATTTTGGCATGGTTAGTTGGAGTATTAGTGGGAGTAATAGCAGAGTGAATTAATAGCCAAAAAATTTAGACAGACATGGAAGCAATGTGGAGAAGAAATGGTGGAGGATAGCGGAGGGACTAGCAGTGAAAGCAAGTGATGTGGCAGGCAGAGGTGGGGAAAATCACAAATAAAAATCAAGCATATTTGTTAATATGAGAAACATGGTGTAAGAATTGCAATTTGCGATTTGCGATATCGCAAATTGCAAATTCAAAGGCTATTGTAAATCGGGGTCAAATATTATTTATCAGAAATCACAGATCGGATTTGGGAGTTCTTATCGCAATATCAGGGATCGGGGTTATCGGCGATCGAAAATCACATTTGGAGACGAGAAACGGTGAAAGTTTTGCAATACAACAGTGAGATATGCGATGAGCGATGGGAGTGACATGGCAGTAGGCAGGTAAGGGTCCCACGTAATATCACATCAGCATTTCGGAAGCGGTAGCATATCAATGTGGTGAAGATTTTTGCAATGCTCGATATGCGAAAAGGCACAAGGGGTCCACAAAGTTTTAAGCAGTGATATGGTAAGTTATATATATGAAATTTTTAAATGCCAAATTTTTTGAAAGAAAAGGCTACGGTAAGTATTATAAAATGATTTCAGGGCAAATGGGTTTTATAATAAGGTTTGAACACCGGAATATTATAACATGGTTTAATTTTTATTATATAACATATGATATGGCTTGTTTGGGGGTGGGCGGAGATTAATATAAAGTCCCAAAACTTTATATTAAATGGTTTTTGAGGGTTAAAAGGATTTTTAATGGGTCTGAGTGTTAAACTGTGTTTTTTTTTTTTAAATATAGTTTAGGCTATACAGTAAATGAATTTTGGGTTTGGGGTAACAACTTGGATAAGTTAACTAATGAAATGAAATGTTTGGATATTGGGGAAAGAGGTGAAAATAGTAAAAAACAAAGTGAGGTCAATTATAATGACGAATATGAGGTGAAAGCAGAGTAAAATAAGGCGGGATGGGTGGGATGCAAATACCAGTGCTAACATCGGCTCCAACTGGGGAAGATAGCTCCGAAGGAGGTGTCTAGAACTGCAGACCTTTGGGAACTCATTGATCAGTGCCTTCTCCATTGGGAAATGGATTCCAATCTGTAAACTGAAACTAAAATTGAAACTGAAAACATACTACAAACTTCAACCCACACTAACAGATCATCAAAACCTTAGGGCCTTCACCTCAGGCTTCAAACCTTGATGAATTCTGTCAACACTTGTTGAAAATAAAATAAAATCAAACTGAAATGATACCAACCTACTCTAATTTGCTGCACAATTGCTGATTAGGTGAAATGATCCTTCCAGTGTAACCAATCCAAGAGATGGCTACTTACTGAAGTTTTGTTCTCATTTTCCTCGAGTAGGCAGGATGATGTACATGTAGGCAACTCACAATAAAAACTGAAACCAAGGTTTATACTGACAAACGAGACAACATTCATCTTCTCCAATGATTGCAAAAGACTACTGAAGGGATCTTGAAAATCCTGAAGCATTAACTTATCTTGAGATCCAGCAACAAAAATACAAGTACTTCCTTCATTCTGATATGAAATAACACTTGGTTTTTGATTGATAGGAAGGCATAGGGAAGTATAACCTTTTGCAAATTCCTAAAGCATGAGCAACTCTAATTATGTCTCTATAATATTTTCTCTCTTAGGCTCATACTCCTCAAATTAATATTCTACATCATCTTTGAACATAAAACATCCTTCAATATTGTTAAACATGACAGCCCTACCATCTTCATGAAAGACAACAATATCTGCTAGCTTATCTCCTTGCAGGAAATCATCATCATAAATTGGTTTACTCACAACAATTTCCTGTATAGTTTCATCAAGCTCCTCATCGAAATTATCTTCAGATTTATCGTAATTAGGCAAATTAGGTTCAGGAGAAACTTCATCAAATATGAACATTGAAAAAGGAGATTTTATTTCTTCATGATGATCTATTAATCTAGTTTCAGGATTGTCCTCATTTAAACTTAGATTTTCATTTTCAAACATGGAAGAAGTTTTACCAACACTTTCTTGACTATGTGAACATTGCAAACCTGATTTAGCTTGGACTGTAATATGACTTTTCAAGATTTGATCTATCTCATATTCAGACAGAGGAGAAAGCACTTTTTGATTTCTTTTGATAACACAATAATTGTCTTATTTCTCTCCTAAAGATTCAAAAGGGTGATGAATACATTCTTTAACCTTTGTCTGATCAACTTGTTGTACTTTTGCAAGAATTTTCTCCCGTGGGGAGTCTTTATGAACATCAAAACAATATACATCATCTTTTTCTTCCATAAGAGAAAACACTTGCTATTTTTGGTGATGAAAAGGATTTTCATGCAAAGCCTCCAAGATCTCTTCATCCATGAACTCATTATCATCATAAGAATCCTCTAGGTTTTGAATGAAAACCTCAAATTGATCACAACAATTATTAACCAGAGACAAAGAAGGGTAGGACTCCTTGTATTCTTCATTTAATATTGAATGGAAAACTCTAAGAGAAAAAATATTGGCAGGTGGAAAACCTTTATACCAAGATCGTTATTTTCCTTCAAGAGAAGCCATGAACATCTTTAAAAGACAATATTCAAGAAATTCAACCTTCAACTTGTGTGTATGCATGTGAAATTTAACCAGATGTAAAGCAACATCATTCCTATCATCATCTTTAAACATAGGAAAATTCCTTTGCCAATCTACCTTAGGCATTTTATTTGGGAAACCTGGAATGTGATCCCGGATCATAGAAGCATACCTTCTTGCAACAATTTCCATCATGAAAATTCTTGAAGCTACTGATCTTCATGCAATGGAGTCACCATGAAGTGTTGATTTTCTAGATCTTTCAGTCGATGCATTCACTAGGTGAATGGTTCAGCCTTCATATGTATCCAACTGTTGTTCACCATAAACAATTAGATATAAATATTTGTTTTTCTTTCCTGGGGAAGATCTGATCTTTCGTTCCCCAGCAACGACACCAAGATGTTATCACTCCACCAGATTCCCAAGCCTGAAGAAGGAATCCCAACAGAGGTAACCACAGACCAAGCTTTTAACTTGATAGCTAGCCCTATCAAGCCGGAGAGGGCTCTCTCCAAAAGGGTCACAACTAGGAGGGTTGGATAAATTAGGGTTTTTAGGCTAGATATAGAGTGTAGGGGGTTGTTTTGAATTGATTTTGGTTGGGGAAATCATTGGATAAAGGAATTAGGTCAAGGAAAGCTAGGTCAGGGCAAAAGAATTAGGGTTGCAGGGATCAATGGGGCAGGGTAGGTATAATTCTTATCACTTGAAGAGAAGGGTTATGGAATGGTTTTGAAACTGTAATAAGGCTGAGAAAAGCATAAGAGATGTATTTTTCTTAGACAAAAGAAGATGAAAAAAATATGATCAGTTACCCAAAAAATAGCATGTGCAAGCATGTATTCTGAATTTCAAACTTGTAAAATATCATAACATAGATATGAAAGTGAACATGAACAATAAATTCAAACATATGTTACTGAAGAAGAAACAATGATAAACATTCAATACCACAAGTATCCCATAAATGTAGCTGCAACTCCTCTTTATTAGCTAGGCCAAAACTAAGTACAAAGCTTCCTTGATCAACTAGCAAACATAAAACTGATTCCAACTTGTATTACATTAGATTTCTACAATTTATATACAAATTTATAAAATTTGAGGCGAATCTCAGATTTAGAATTATTTCAAAGCTAATTCCTAACCTCTAGGAACATAAAATATTTTATTTTCTTAAAATAAATTGAACTGCTTGCCCAAGTTTTCGAATTTACAATCTGAAAGAAATTGGAGATATCTCCCTACGGACCTGCACCTTGAAATATGGAAAAATATTAATAAATTCATTGAATATGTTGACAGTTGGAACTGAATCGACCCTTTTTCCTACGTTGCACTACTTATTTGCTCACTGTATCACTGTTATTGTCGTGTTGGCTGCCTTTATGCTCACTGCCTTTCCGAATTTCTATTGCGGACTACCTTTTCATTAATTTTCAATATGAAAACAAGCGGAATTATTTTAACAGAAAACCCCTTTTCTCTTTTTTATGTCACAGATTCATTATATTTGGTAGAAACCCGAATACTAAAAATTTTGGATAGATTTTGGCACGGGTATTTGGAGTATAAGTGGGAGTAATAATAGAGTGAATTAATATCCAAACCTTTTGCATAGACATGGAAGCAACATGGAGTAGAAATGGCGGAGGATAACGGAGGGAATGGCAGTAAAATAAAGTGACGTGGCAGATAGAGGTGGGGCCAATCGAAAATCCCAATCGGTCATATTTGTTAATATGAGAAACATGGTGTAAGAATTGCAATTTATGATATTGCAAATCATAAATTCAAAGGCTATCGCAAATCAAGGTCAAATTTTATTTGTCAGAAATCGCAGATTGGAGTTGGGAGTTATTATTGTAATATCAGGGATCGGAGTTATCGGCGATCACAAATTGCATTTGGAGATGGGCAATGATGAATTTTTAGCAATACAATAGTGATATATGCGATGAATGATGGGAGTGACGTGGCTATAGGCAGGTAAGGGTCCCATGTAATATCATATCGACGTTTCGGAAGCGGTAGCACATGAATGTGGTGAAGATTTTTGCGATGGCTGATATGCGAAAAGACACAAGGGGTCCACACAGTTTTAAACGGTGATATAGTAAGTTATATATATGAAATTTTTAAATGCCAAAATTTTTGAAAGCAAATGTTGTGATAAGTATTATAAAATTATTTCAGCGCAAAAGGGTTTTATAATAAGGTTTGAACGCCGAAATATTATAATGCGGTTTAATGTTTAATATATAACATATGATATGGCTTGTTCGGGGGTGGGCGGAGCTTAATATAAAGTCCCAAAACTTTATATTAAATGGTTTTTGAGGGTTAAAAGGAATTTTAATGGGTTTGAGTGCTAAACTATGGTTTTATTTTTTTAAATATAGTTTAGGCTATATAGTAAATGAATTTTGGGTTTGGGGTAACAACTTGGATAAGTTAACTAATGAAATGAAATGTTTGGATATTGGGGAAAAAGGTGAAAATAGTAAAAAACGAAGCGAGGTCACTGATAATGACAGAGATGAGGTAAAGTAACACATCCCATGAGATCCCACATTCATTCTTGGAATATGGCATGGGGGTAATTGGCTACAAGAAATATTTGGCTAAGCCCAATCTATGGTCGGGTGGTACATGCAAGTCCCTGACTTGGTTGGATTTTTATAAGTTAATCAAATCTAGTTTCCTATTGTGATCTATGAGCACTTGTACTTGTTGTTATGTGGATTTTATGACTGATTTTTCATGGTTAATATTCTATTTATATGCTGGTTATAAGCATGGTTCTATGATGTTCTCTAGTTATGGCTCTTGTCCATGATTTGATAAGTATTTTAATGGTTAATGAATGCATGGAATAACAAGTGTTGTTGCAACTACTTGAATGGGCATTAGACCTTCTTGGTGATTCTCATACGAAGTTAAGATATTTAAGGTTAGATATGCCTTCATGACATGTAACTTATATGTTTACCATATGTTTGAAAAAATGTCTAATCTGTACTAGGAAGTCTAGGTCAATTTCTTGCTTTAAGTTTGAATGTTTGGCATTGTTATCACCTTAATCATTATTATGGGAAGTTATAGGTAGTTCTGGGCAATGGTATGGAGGTTTTCTTGAAAAAGTGGCATATATCTTGCGACCACGTGCACTGAACTAGGGAAATTGGGTCATAATCACGTGGAAGAAGGCCTATGTGTGTGGTTACAGTCTCCCAACTACATGCATGCAGTCTTCATTAAAGAAATTTCGAGGTCTAAAATGGGCCTCCTAAGAAAAATGTACAACCAAAATAAACTTTATAAGCACCAATAGGATTCAATATGAGAATGTCAACCATGGGGGATGATTCACCTTTTTTTGGGTAAAAATGTAAAAAGATTAAAAAATAATAAAATAATAAAACTACTTTTTCCACTTATCTCCCTAAGTTTTTACTCAAATTTCAAGTGGGAGTACTCATTTGATGCAAAATTTAATTCCTCATCCAAGGAGTACCAATGATGCATACTTTCAATGGATCCAACTACACGAAAAATGAGAAATACATGAAAACAAAATGATTGCAATCACATTTTTCATGTATTTCTCATTTTTTTGTGTAGCAAGGTCCATAGAAAGTATGCAACCTGGGTACTCCTTGGATGAGGAATCAAATTATGCATCCAACGAGTGTTCCCACTTGAAATTTGAGTAAATCCATAAGCAGATAAGTTGAAAATACGAGTTGAAAAAGTATTTTTTTCTTTTTTCCCTCTAAAATTTGATATGTAATCTAATCTTATTTTATTATTTCCACTATTATTTTATAATTTCCTTAGGAGGCCCATTTTGTACCTCAAAATTTCCCTAATGATGGGTGTGGTTGGGGAGTAAATTGTGTGAAAAAAATGTTCTAGCTCAAAAATTAATCACCTGGGGTGGTTTGCAGGCTCTTGAGTGGTCTATAGTCCCTAAGGGTTGACTATAAGTTGTGGGTTTGTAGGCCCCACTTCGATAACTATAACTTGGAGGTCAGGTCATGTCATAGTATCACTTTTCTCACATTTACCCTGGAGAGCTTGTAAAAGTGGGTAAATGTGGGAGTGGAGGTTACATATTGGTATAAGAGTAGGTTGTAGCACTGAACCTTGGGGTAAAAAAAAACATCATACATGTTTATATGCTTGGCATGCAAGCATGATGGTTAATGGTTGTCTTATGCATTTTGTGTATATGCGTGCCTGTCATTTTATTTTTGTTGTGGTTACATGCATGATATATGCTAGTTTATTGGTGCAGTCATATGCATGTGCATCAGTTAGTCATGCATGATAGTAACTTGTTGTTATATGCATTGCGGTCATATGAATTTTGATTATTGTAATTATTATTAAGTTATTTATTTTATTATGTATCATGCTAATATGGACTATTTTTTACAGACGAGATAGCCTCCATGAAATTCATTAAATGTTGGATGGTGTTGTCATTCATGTCAGCCCATGGAGCTGACTCGGTTTGAGTTTGACCAAAGACACTAGTCACTAATGTAAAATGGTTAACAAACGATTTTTAGTAATTTTCAAATTACATCAATATTTAAGGGTCCCACGTAATATCGCATCGACGTTTTGGAAGCAGTAGCACATGAATGTGGTGAATATTTTTGCAATGGATGATATGCGAAAAGGCACAAGGGGTCCACAAAGTTTTAAGCGGTGATATGGTGAGTTATATATACGAAATTTTTAAATGCCAAAATTTTTGAAAGCAAAGGCTGTGGTAAGTATTATAAAATGATTTCAGTGCAAAAGGGTTTTATAATAAGGTTTGAACGCCGAAAGATTGTAACGTGGTTTAATGTTTAATATATAGCATATGGTATCGCTTGTTCGGGGGTGGGCGGAGCTTAATATAAAGTCCCAAAACTTTATATTAAATGGTTTTTGAGGGTTAAAAGGAATTTTAATGGGTTTGAGTGCTAAACTATGGTTTTTTTTTTTTAAATATATTTTAGGCTATATAGTAAATGAATTTTGGGTTCGGGGTAACAACTTGGATAAGTTAACTAATGAAATGAAATGTTTGGATATTGGGGAAAAATGTGAAAATAGTAAAAAACGAAGCGAGTTCACTGATAATGACAGAGATGAGGTGAAAGCTGATCCAGATCTTGGGGGAAGCCCCCCAAGATCTAAAGATAAAATGAAATGGATCTGACAAGATCTGCAAAATTAGAATGCCAGAAAAAAGAAAGAACACAAAGAAAATAAAACCACAAAGAAACTTATTTTATTAAAACAAAGAATAAATGTACAAGCTACATTGTGGCAGAAAATATGTCCTTTTACAAAGTGATGCTTGTTATTTATAGCCTTTTTTGAGTTACAATACCATGAGTAGATACCATAGGTCGATACCATGGGTCAATACTATGGGTGGATACCACTTACAATACCATGGGTAAATTCCATATGTGGATGAATACCATGGGTGGATACATACCATGGGTGAATGAATATCATTGATAGATGTCACTTACAATACCATGGGTGAATAAATACTATGGGTGGATGAAAACCAAGGGTTGATGCCAGTTACAATACCATGGGTAAATTCCATGGGTGGATGAATACCATGGGTGGATGCCATTTTCCATTTGGATCATTCCTCCCTCCTTAAGAAGCAATGGTCCCCATTGCGTTAATTTCCCTCCTGAGAAGCCTTTGTTGAATATGAAGAGCCACTGAAGAGAAGGTTTTTTTGTAGTTAACCCATAACTGTGAGGAATGAAGATCCGAGGATAGAGATAGCTTGTAATTCTTGTGACCAACTGTGATATTGACAGTGTGCGGCCTAGCAAATGGACTTCGATGAAGTGTGGGTTTGTGGATGAACCAAAATCATGCCAAAAAAATGTCTGAGGATAGAGATACCCTGTAATGCTTGTGACCAACTATGTGACTAATAGTGTGTGGCCTAGCAAATGGACTTCGATGAAAAAGATTTTGTGCAGTTGACCCATAACCGTGATGCTAATTTTTCATGAAATATCAGGTTCCTACATAGCTTGGGGTGGGAGGGCACATCTCCAAATAACCCAAGTTGAATGCTGCTATGCTGAAACTGATGAATGTGAAGCAGATGCCTACTAAAGCAGGGTGGGAGGGCACATCTCCAAAGGGAACCCGCTCCGAATGCTTCTCCATATTTAAAAAGAGCATAACTCGGTCAATATAACTTATAATATTTATTATAACCTGTTTTTGGAAATGGAATGATCATTCTGCATCTTCTCATGTGTTTGAAACCACTATCTGGAGACTCTAGACTCTCATATTCACACTGGAACTATCTCGTCGTCACAAAATTTCTGAAAAAAAAATAGTTGATTTTAAATCAATGGTAACTCCCACATCCAGACTTCGATTTGACCAATTTTTTTTTTGAATTTGAGTATTTTTTTGCAAGGAATCCAGATCTGGACTTTGGTTTTGTAAATTTTGCATCCAAAGTTTCAGATCTGATCTGAAAACTCGCCGCCCAAAAAAAATTCATGGATTTCGCTGAAGATTGCTGCAAAACATTGAAACTGAAATATGTTTCAAATCCTCATTCCCATGGAGGCATAACCTGCCTATGATACCACTAATCCGGATCTTGGGGGAAGGCCCCCAAGATCTAAAAAAAATTGAAATGGATCTGACAAGATCTGCAAAATTAGAATGCCAGAAAAAAGAGAGAACACAAAGAAAATAAAACCACAAAGAAACTTGTTTTATTAAAATAGAGAATAAATGTAGAAGCTACATTGTGGCAGACAATCTGTCCTTTTACAAAGTGAGGCTTGATATTTATAGCATTTTTTGAGTTACAAACCATGAGTAGATACCATAGGTGGATACCATGGGTCGATACCATGGGTCAATACTAAGGGTGGATACCACTTACAATACCATGGGAAAATTCCATATGTGGATGAATACCATGGGTGGATACATACCATGGGTGAATGAATATCATGGATAGATGTCACTTACAATACCCTTGGGCGAATAAATACTATGGGTGGATGAAAACCAAGGGTTGATGCCAGTTACAATACCATGGGTGGATGCAATTTTCCATTCGAATCAAAAGCAGAGTAAAATAAGGCAGGATGGGTGGGATGAAAATACTAGGTGCTAACACATCCCATGATATCCCACATTCATTCTTGGAATATGGCATGGGGGTGATTGGCTGCAAGAAATATTTGGTTAAGCTCAATCTATGGTCGGGTGGTACGTGCAAGTCCCTGACTTGGTTGGATTTTGATAAGTTAATCAAATCTATTTTCCTATTGTGAACTATGAGCACTTGTACTTGTTGTTATGTGGATTTTATGACTGGTTTTTCATGGTTAATATTATAGTTATATGCTGGTTATAAGCATGGTTCTATGATGTTCTCTAGTTATGGCTCTTGTTCATGATTTGATAAGTATTTTAATGGTTAATGAATGCATGTAATAACAATTGTTGTTGCAACTACTTGAGAGGGCATTAGAACTTCTTGGTGATTCCCATACGAAGTTAAGATATTTATGGTCAGATATGCATTCATGACATGTAACTTATATGTTTACCACATGTTTGAAAAAATGTCTAATGTGTACTAGGAATTCTAGGTCAATTTCTTGCTTTAAGTTTGAATGTTTGGCATTGTTATCACCTTAATCATTATTATGGAAAGTTATAGGCAGTTCTAGGCAATGGTATGGAGGTTTTCTTGAAAAAAGTGGCATAGATCTCGTGACCGCAAGCACTGAACTAGGGAAACTGGGTCATAATCACATGGAAGAAGGCCTATGCGTGTGGTTATATCCTCCCAATTGCATGCATGTAGTCTTCATTAAAGAAATTTTGAGGTCTAAAATGGGCCTCCTAAGAAAAATGTACAACCAAAATAAAATTTATAAGCACCAATAGGATTCAATATGAGGATGTCAACCATGAGGGATGATTCACCATTTTTTTGGGTAAGAAGGTAAAAATATTAAAAAATAATAAAATAGTAAAACTACTTTTTCAACTTATCTCTCTGATTTTTTACTCAAATTTCAAGTGGGAGTACTCGTTTGATGCAAAATTTAATTCCTCATCCAAGGAGTACCCATGTTGCATACTTTTGATGGATCCTGCTACACGAAAAATGAGAAATACATTAAAAAAAAAAGTGATTGCAATCACGTTTTTCATGTATTTCTCATTTTTCGTGTAGCAGGGTCCATATAAAGTATGCAACATGGGTACTCATTGGATGAGGAATCAAATTATGCATCCAACGAGTATTCCCGCTTTAAATTTGAGTAAATACATAAGGATATAAGTTGAAAATACGAGTTGAAAAAGTATTTTTTCTTTTTTCCCTCTAAAATTTGATGATGTAATCTAATCTTATTTTATTATTTCCACTACTATTTTATAATTTCCTTAGGAGGCCCATTTTGTACCTCAAAATTCCCCTAATGATGGGTGTGTTTGGGGAGTAAATTGTGTGAAAAAAATGTTCTAGCTCAAAGATTAATCACCTAGGGTGGTTTGCAGGATCCTAAGTGGTCTATAGTCCCTGAGGGTTGACTATAAGTTTTCGGTTTGTAGGCCCCACTTCCATAACTATAACTTGGAGGTCAGGTCATGTCATAGTATCACTCTGCTCACATTTACCCTGGAGAGCTTGTAAAAGTGGGTAAATGTGGGAGTGGCGGTTACATATTGGTATAAGAGTAGGTTGTAGCACTGAACCTTGGGGTAAGAAAAAATAATCATACATGTTTATATGCTTGGCATGCAAGCATGATGGTTAATGGTTTTCTTATGCATTTTGTGTATATGCATGCCTGTCATTTTATTTTTGTTGTGGTTACATGCATGATATATGCTAGTTGATTGGTACAGTCATATGCATGTGCAGCAGTTAGTCATGCATGATAGTAACTTGTTTTTATATGCATTGCGGTCATATGAATTTTGATTATTGTAATTATGATTAAGTTCTTGATTTTATTATGTATCGTGCTAATATGGACTATTTTTTACAGATGAGATAACCTCCATGAAATTCATTAAATGTTGGATGGTGTTGTAATTGATGTCAACCCATGGAGCTGACTCGGTTTGAATTTGACCAAAAACACTAGTCACTAATGTAAAATGGTTAATGAACGCTTCTTAGTAATTTTCAAATTACATCAATATGGAAGCTATACTTTTTTATGGTGTAAAACCTAAGTCCTAGGGTTTGGGTTCCATGCACTAAGGATGTACCCCAAAATTTTCGAGGATTTTTGTAGGTAAAATAATTGATTTTGGGTTGAATATCTATGTCATTAGATTCTTCTCATCAAGATGTTGCCGTTGATGTATGGTACGCCCCGTGGTTCCTCGCGGTTTGAGAGAAAATTGAGTTTAAAGTTGAAGATGCAATTTTCCGGGTTAAAACCACAGGGGGCAGAGACACGACACCTTATTCACCAACTGTTGTCAATATATGACAAGGATTCTCACTATAATCTAACCATGGATAAGTTGAATAATTTCAAGAATCAAAGACAATAAATCTATCATTGACTTAATGCACTCATGTGTCACCTACAAAGCACATTAAAGAGGGTTAGTACACAATTTCTTGCTATTTAAACAAACCAGTAAATAAAAAATATTAAATTAAATTAATGATTATTAAGAATAAAAAAATATTTTAAATTTCCTACAATCCACCTTCCTTAAATTACAAGGCCCAATTAATGTAAAAACTTTAATCCTTAAATTCCTAGTAACTACTCTAACGTTTACCTAATGGAGCCCTTCAACAATTTTATTTTTAAGAAACTTAAAAGTATCTAATATCCAATGGTCATACCTTAAAACATTCCCTCCTAAACCCTCCAATGACTATTATTTGAAGCTCCTTGTATCTTAAGAAATCACCTATAAAAGAAACTTAATCTACCCTCAAGACATAACATTTAAATATATGATCTTGTATGAATACCTCTGAAATTTTTTGGCCTCTTAAGGAAACTAGCAAAGAAACTTGACAGAGTTAGAAGATTTCTTTTGGAATGTGTTTTGGATGATATTGTTCAGAATTTGTACTCGGTCCAGAGGAAAATGTTGAGCATTTGAGATCAGGCTTATGCATATTTGTTTCCTAAGTAATTCTCTTAGCTTCATATGATCTGATTGGTAGGATATTCTTAGGTTCCTTTGTATATTTGTTGTTCTAAGCCTGCATTATATTCTTGGTTCGTGAAGTATATTAGATTTTTTTCTTTTCCTAAATTGGGATTGGCATCCGTTTAAAATAATTCCATCTTTTGGCTTAACATAACACAACATATGAATTGACACAATAAAATGACATATAGATAGACATATTTGTCAGTGAATTTAAGACTTGGTGTAATGTATGTCTCATATTTGCTAAGGTTTGTTTAGGATTGTCATTAGGTCTGGCCGTTAAGGACTGACTTAGATTTGTTACTTCTTAGGGTTGTTCTAAGACCATTTTAATTCTACTATTGTGGAAATGAAAGATTTTTTTTCACCTACAGATGTCAATATATGACATTTATTCTCATCATAAGACAGTGGCATTAATCTCATGTTAAGTTGAATAATTTTAAGAAACAAAGGCACTAAACCAATCATTGACTTTAAATGATATGTTTGTTCATCTTGTTTACAAACCTCTCATTACAATTCTGAACCAAAACACATGTGACAACATCTTTTGTGACTTAACAAATGATAATATATTATGACACTTATAAGAAATACTGACTAATCTATGACAATATAATAGTTAACCCTGACTTATTTTGACGTAGATATGTACCTTAAATAACTTGATTTAACTTTATATGATCGATGAAATTGAATGGTACTATCTAATACTTCCTTGACAATTTCTTAGGATTTGCACTCCCCATATCTAATGTTTCATAGATATGCATTAGGACAACAAGTGATACATTTTTATTATGATGAAATTGACACATTGATTGGAAGAGTGAGTTTACATGACAATACAATTGATAGATGTATTGAATTTGACTTTACTTGACTATGACTTTACCTATAGATTGTGGTGATAACCTAGGAATTTGTACTAGTGATGATCTAGGGTCTTGTAATGATGAACTAGAGTGTGTATATGAAAAAATTGTAACCTTCCATGGTAGCATGATTTTGAGTGAAAGATCACCTTATTGTACAAATTTTTGATGTAAGAATGGATAACAGGGTTTGACCAGTTGAGTAGCAATGTTTACATGTATGCTGGTAGCTCTCTATGGACAGAACTTGAGAGCATTGGGAGAAGGTCATAGGGATGACTTGAGGCACCTTAGATTGTTTCGTTATTTGTTAGTAGTACTAGATGGTTATAGAATCGAGTGCATCCTGATATGATGATGAAAGTGATTATGCATTGATGAATATTCATTCATGAACAAGGACATGTAGTGATAGCCAATAATTGTGCAGTGATTTGTAGAGATAGTGATATACAATGTGTAGTGATAGTGATATGCGGTTGAAAAGTGATAAATTGATGTGTAGCATTGTGAAGTTATTATTTTGTGGGATCATTGATCGTTGGTTACAAGGATTCAGAATTTATTCTACATATTTCTTACAACTATTCTACATTGATTCAGAGTCCAGGGTATCTAGTGTGAAAATTGTGAAACGTGATCTACCGACTCTTATGGGTGATTGGAGTCACCTTCAGGTTGTGGCCTGAGAACACTTCAGGGAAGAAGGGTGGTGCTAGGGAAATTTGTGGCTTGCAAAGGGCGTTGTGGCATCCATTCAGTTGTGGTTGATAAACTAATAAGACAACGAAGCATCCTTTCTGACAATAGCTGGTAAATAGAGTGTTGGAGCACTCATCAGGTTATGGCTTGATCTACAGGGCGTTGGGGTGTCCTTCTTGTTGCAGCAGGATATTATGGTTTAGTAGTGTTCTATAGGTTGTGGTATGTGAATTAGGGGGTTGACGCATCCCTCAGTTTTAGTTGAAAACTTGATGTAATTAATATATCTTTTAAAGAGAGAAGAAGATAATTACTAGAGAAGCGTTTGTATGGTGTTATCTACTGCTTATTATTATTTATGATCATTTGAAGAAGAAGAATAATAATAAATAAATATTAACTAATTCTCTGAAAATATTAAAAAGTGTTAATTTCTAAGAAATATTGATTCACCCCCCCCCATCTCCCCCCCCCTCCCCCCTCTCAGTATTTCCAACAATTGCTATCGGATCTTGGTTCCTTCAGTAAAAAATTAACCACTGGAAGGAAGTTTCAGAGCATAGAGATGGGAAAGTCAAAGAAGCAGATTGCAAGGATTTCAAAGGAGGGTACAGGTACAAAAAAATATGGAAAAATTGAGCATTGTGTACCAACCCCTTCTTTTGATGCAAATAATTACTAGATATGGGAATCCATAATGGAAGTACATTTGCAGGCACATGGAGTATGGGAATCAGTTTTTTCTGGAGACACATCTACCAAAGAAGTTAAAAGGTACAATTCAAAGGTCATAAATGTAATTTTGAATGTTTTTCCAAATTCTGTGAAAACATAAGTTGGTCAATGTTCAACAACTAAAGCTCTTTAGGAAAAGCTTCTTAATCTCTATTCAACAAATCAATCAGGTCAATATGTTATTGAAAATTTGGATCCTTCTTATTATGATAAAGAAATTGGAGAAATGAGTAAGACATAGTTTCAAAATCAAGTGATCAAGGTAATAAAATAACTCAAAACCCAAAAGGAAAGGGAAATACTTTTGGAAGCATAATTGGAAACAACAAAAGAAATCAAGAAGAAAAATGAAGAATCAGGGAAGATCATTAGTAGTTTTCGAGTACAGTTTGAATAAGTCAAGAATATGGAGACACAAAATCTCAATAAAGAAGTCCATAAAAAACAACAAGAGCTTGATACGTCCTTTGTAGAGATCAGGAGACTTAATTGAATAGGTGCTCGAAGCAAATATTGAAAGGAAGAACTTGGTGGGTCAATTAAAGGAATCTGAAACATCCTCAGTAGAAATAAGCAAGCTCGGGTTTGAAAATGAGGAGCAGAAGGAACAAATACATGCTCTCAACAAAGAAGTAGAGAATACCACTCTTCTCAAGCTATAGGTTGAGGAGGAAGAAAAAATAAGGGAGAACTTGAAAAGATGGTTTCAAGAATATCTTGCTCAAAAGCAAGAATAAATTGATACACCGCTTGATTAGATCAACAAATTCAAGGTATCACTAAAATAAAACTTACAAGATAATACATATGAAGAATAAAAAATGAAGGAAATTAAAGTTGGTAAGGCTCCAGTTGATGAAGGTACAAACTCCACATCTTCGTAGGATGATCCTAAGAAGGAAGTTGATCAAAGTGAAAATCCAAAGAAGAATTTTGCAACTCCAAAAAAAAAGACCAAAGAAATCAAGAACAAAGGACAACAATGGACTACATCACTACCTCCAAATAAGAATAAAAAATCTTCCAGGTATGTTCTATTTAGTGGTTATTTTTTTGTGTGTGCTAACTATGAACATCTATCCAGGGATTGTAAATTTTTTGATAGGTACAACTATCAAGGACCATCGCATCTGAATGAACTATTCATATATGCACATTTATTTAATGGTTATTGATTTTTATGTGCTAATTATGCACATATGGCTAGGGAATGTGAGGTTTTTGACACGTACAATCATTATCCACAAAACCCTAGAGGAAATTTTGTGAGATCATGAGACAGATACCAAATATAATCTTATATGGATGACATTGAATGTTACAAATGTCATAAATATGGACACATAGCTCGTTATTGCAAATACAAGATGGAATAAACCATGAATGAAAAGCTTGACGATAAGAAGGTTTGGAAAAGAAAACAGGTAATAAATGAGGAAGAAAAGCAGGAAGGCAAGAAGGTGTCAACATTTATGATTTCAGGGTTTGTAACAGGTCATAAGGAATCAACATTTTCTTCGATTAATGACTCAAGTCAAAATGGTCCATTAGATGATACACTATTCTAAATAATATGGCTTGTCAACTCCTTGAATTTTGAAGAGCGGGAGTTTATACAATAGAATGTGGCACAAGTATACCATAGAAAAAAAAACAACATGAACAAAATGGCAACTTAATACAAATGTGCCAAATTTATAACAAGTTCAAGGGTAGAAAAATAGTTAAAGGATTACAAGTCCACAAGGATTTCTAGTGTCTGAGGGAAGCTTCTCTTTAGGGGGAGAACATGCAGGTTACAGGTCCATAGGGATCATCATTAATAGATTTTTACAAAAAGGCTTCGCATCAGGGGGAGCACAGACAAATAACAGATCCATATGAAGCAAAAAAATTCTCAAGGGGAGTAAGCCTTTTCCATTGATGTCAAAGGGGGAGAGAAAAACCTGAGAAGGAGGTTAAAATATTAAGGAGGTGAAGCATGATGTCAAGGGGAGTTGTACTCATAGGAGGAGTACATGTGTTACCATCAATGGAAAAGGGGGATATTTTTGGATCGTGTTGTCATTGATGTCAATCCATAGAGATTTCTATGTTTGAATTTGACCAAAAACACCAATCACTGATGTCAAAAAGTTAATGAATGCTTCTTCGTAATTATCAGATTACATCAAGATGATAACTATACTGTTGGATGGTTGAAAACCAAATTCCTAGGGTTTAGGTTCCCTGGAATGAGGATGTACCCCAAATTTGTCAAGGATTTTGGTAGGTCAAATATTTGAGTTTGGGTCGGAGATCTATGTCATTAGGTTCTCCTCATCAAGAAGCTTCTGTTTCCATGGCACGCCCTGTGGTTCCTTTTGGTTTGAGAGAAATTTGAGTTTAAAGTTGAAGACCAAATTTTTTGGGCTAAAACCCCTGGGGTAGATACATGACACCTTATTCACCAACGGTTTTCAATATATGACAGGAATTCTCAACATAATCTCATCATGTATAAATTGAATAATTTCAAGATTCAAAGACATTAAATGAATCATTGACTTACTGCACTCATATGTCACCTACAAAACACACTAAAGAGTGTTAGTAAACAATTTATTGGTATTTAAACAAACAAGTAAATAACAAATATTAAATTAAATTAATGATTATTAAGAATAAAAAATTATTTTAAATTTCCTACAATCCACCTTCATTAAATTACAAATCCCATTTATGTAAAATTTTTAATCCTTAAATTCCTAATAATGCCTTCTCTAACGTCTATTTTTTTTAAGAAACTTACAAGTATCTAATATCCAACGGTCATCTCTTGAAAAAATCCCCACCTAAACCCTCCAAAGACTGTTCTTTGAAGCCCATTATATCCTAAGAAATCACCTATAAAAGAAACTTAATCTACCCTCAAGACATAAAAAATTTAATATATGATCTTGTGTGAATACCTCTGAAATTTTTCGGCCTCCTAAGGAAACCAGCGAAGTAACTTAACAGAGTTAGAATATTTATTTTGACATAGCAACTTGACAGAGTTATAAGATTTCTTTTGACGTGTCTTTTGGATGAGATTGTTCATAATTTCTACTCGATCCTGAGGAAAGCGTTGAGCATCTGAGGTAAGGCTTATGCATATTTGTTTCCCAATTAATTCGTTTAGCTTCCCAGGATATGATTAGAAGGATCTTCTTGGGTTCCTTTGTATATTTGTTGGTCTAAGTGTGTGTTATAATATTGGCTCCTGAAGTGGACTACAAATCCAAAGAGAGGGACATTGATCCGCTTAAAAGCGTTTCATATTTTGGCTTAACATAACAGAACATATGAATTGACACAGTAAACTGATATATAGATAGACAGATTTGTTAGTAACTTTAAGACTTGGTGTAATTTTTGTCTCAGAATTCTTAAGGTTTGTTTAGGATTGTCATTAGGTATGGTCTTTAAGAACCGCCTTAGGTTTGACACTTCTAAGGACTGTTCTAGGACCATTTTAAGTCTAATGAAGTTTTTTTTTCACCTATAGATGTCAATATATGACATTGATTCTCACTGTAAGACAATGGCATTAATCTCATGTTAAGTTGAATGGTTTTAAGAATCAAAGGAACTAAACCAATAATTGACTTTGAATAATATGTTTGTGCATTTTGTTGACAAACCTCTCATTCCAATTCTAAACCAAAACACATGTGACAACATCTTGTGTGACTTAAAAAATGATATTGAGATTTCTAATGATTGGACAAAAAACTTGACAGTGATATTTTGACACTTAGAAGCAATTAAGAAAGATATATGGCAATATAACAGTGAACCTTGACTTATTTTGACATAGATATGTACTTGAAGTAACCTGATTTGATTTTGTATAACCGATGAACATGATTGGTAATATAAAAATTGACATTATCTTGACATTTACTATTGTGACATTTTCCTTGACAACCTGTTAGGATTTGCACTCCCCATATCTAATGATTCAGAGATATGTTTAGGATAGCAAGTGATACATTGCTATTATGATTAAATTGACACATTGATTGGAACAATGAGTATACATGACAATACAATTGAAAATTGTCTTGAATTTGACTTTACTTGGCTATGAATTGACATATAGATTGCGGTGATAACCTAGGAATTTGTACTAGTGATGATCTACAGTCTTGCAGTGATGACCTAGAGTGTGTATAATGACAAAATTGTAGCCTTCTAGGGCAACAAGATTTTGAGTGAAATACCACCTTGTTGTAAAACTTGTTGACGTAAGGATGGATAGTAGGTTTTGACCAGTTGAGCAGCAGTGTTTACACACATGTTGGTAGCTCTCTATCGATGGAACTTGAGAGCATTGGGAGTAGGTCATAGGGATGAATTGAGGCAGCTTGGATTGTGTCGTTATTTGATAGCAGTACCAGATGGTTGTAGCATCGAGTGAAACCTAATATGATGATGAAAGTGGTTGTGTATTGATGACTATTCATTCATGAGAAATTACATGTAGTGATAGTCGAAAATTGTGTAGTGATTTGTAGTGACAGTGGTGTGTGGTTAAACAATGCAGTGATTAGTTTGTGGGAACAATGATCGATGGTTAACATGATTCAACATTTATTCTACATATTTATTACAACTATTCTACATTGATTCAGATTACAGGGGATCTAGTGTGAAAATTGTGGAACGTGATCTATCGACTCTTATGGGTGATTAGATTCACCTTCAGGTTGTGGTCTGAGAACACTTCAGGGCAGCAGGGTGGTGCTAGGGAAATTTTTCGCTTGTATAGGGCGTTATGGTTTCCATTCGGTTGTGGCTGATAAAATAATAGGGAAACGAAGCATCCTTTCCAACAACAATTGGTAAACAAAGTGTTGGGGCACTCATGAGGTTGTGGCATGATCTACAGGGCGTTGGGGCGTCCTTCTAGTTGCAGCATGATAATAGGGTTTAGTAGCATCCTACAGGTTGTGGGTTGTGAATTAGTGGGTTGACACATCCATCAGTTGTAGCTGAAATCTTGATTTGATTAATATTTCTTTTAAAGAGATAAGAATAAAATTACTAGAGAAGCGTTTGGTGGTTTTTGACCCGAAGGGGGTTTTCCACCTAAAAATCTCCGTGTCTATTGTTTTATCTTTCTATATTGTTGTCTGGTGTTGTCTATTGTTGATTATTATTAATGATCGTCTAAAGAAGAACAATAATAATAATTGAAGATTAACTAATGCTTTGAAAAGGATTAAAATATGCTAATTTCTAAGATATATTGACTCACCCCCCCCCCCTCCTCTCAGTATTTCCAACAGTATGTTTGATCATGTTTCTATTTGGTTTATCTAACATGGAATTCTTTCAAGGAGAAGAAGATCAGAGATAACAAGCATAATGGTGGATTATAGTTCACGTGACTCTCCTTACAAATCAGCTAAACAACAATGAGATGAATATTCTTCTGACATAACATATACATTGAGAATTTTGAAGGAAAAAATCAGAAGTTGCAAGGAAATTAATCACATGATGATTGAGACAGAGGAAAGGATTTCCAAATCTCAAGAAAATAAATCATAGGTTAATTCAGTGATCCTTTAGAGCTTATCAGATTTGTAGAGACAGGGAAAACTAAGGATTAGTCATGTAGAAGAGGAGAGGACTAATGGGGTTTATGGTAGCATGTCTCGATAAAGATACATGTTGGATAGAGATGATGGAGTTAGAGGTGGTAGATCGTTGGATACACCTAACATGAGAGGTAGTGCTTATGGGTTCTATTCTAGTAATGGTTCAGAGAGAAATCATTGTCATCATCACCATAATCCTTATAGGAGGAGTGAGAAGCAGTACTTTCTAGAGGAGTTCAAGAAATAAAAGCCTCTTATGTTTGATGGAGAGATGAAGAAACTGAAATATGAAGAAGCATGGTTTCTTGGGATGAAATTTTATTTGAATTGCATGATTATATAGAGAATATGAAAGCTAGGATGGCTATCTTCAGTCTCAAGGGAAAAGTAGATATATGGTGGGAAGTTGTGAAGCATGTCAAAAGCATTAAGGTAGAATAGTTGATTTGGCATGAGTTTAAAAGACTCTTAAGGAATAGTTAATTGTCAGAGATATATTATGATGGAAAGGCCAAGGAATTATATGAGTTGAAGATGGGTTCCATTACAGACGAAGAGTATATGACTAAGTTTCTAGAGTTGTTGAGGTTTATACCTTATCTCAAGGATGAGAGGAAAAAGGTCCAAAGGTTCATTATTGTATTTCCTTTAGCATTCAGGGATCATATTGAGTATGATGAGTCTCTATCATTGGAGGAATTCATTGGGAAATTGAAGCATTTTTATGAGTAGTCGAGGTGCAAGTATGAGCCTAAGTGTGATTGGAAAGGGAACGAGAAGGCGAAAGGGAAAATGACTTCAAAAGTGGGTAAGACCTCAAGATGTAGGTGAGAACGAAAATGTGACTCCTTACAAAAAGTTCAATTTAGTTGAGAAAGGACATGGACCTCATCCTGGAGAGCAGCAGAAAAAAGGTAATGGCAGAGAACCGTTGCAGTGTTGGATTTGTGGCAAGGATCATAGCAAGAAGGATTTTCCATTATACCATGGCAGAAAACCTTAGATATAAAGTTCTTAGGAGGCACATAAAGTTGGGGATGTTAGTCATAGAATTCCTCGGATCTGTGCAACACTTGATTATAGGTAGGAAGACCATCAAGAATCGATTGTTGATATGGAAGCTCTATGATAAAGTTGTTTCCATTTTGATTTATCCTGGATCTAATTATAGTTATATTAGTTCTGATCTGGTGGATAAGTGTGTCTTGAATAAACAAGTGCATGGAAAGCATTGGTTGGTGAAGTTGGCTAGAAGGACCACGAAAAGAGTTCATGATTGGGTGAGAGCTTGTGCATTTGATATGAATGGTATGCCTACATCAACACATCTAAATGTGCTTCCTTTGGGATGATACAGTATGATTTTAGGTATGGATTGGTTTTTTACTCACAGAACCATGGTAGATTGTTATGAGAAGGATATTGAGTACTTGAATGATGATGTAGAAAATATAATATTGCAAGGAAAGAAGAATCCTACATCAGTAAGAATAGTTACAACTATGTAGGCTAAGTGTAGTTATAGGAATGGGTGTGTATTGTTTGTAGTGCATATTTCCAGTGACAAAGAGAAGGATTTTGAGGATGAGGAAGTATTGAAGAAGTATCATGTTTTTCAATAGTTTTAGGATGTGTTTCTTGCAAATATTTCAGAGTTACAACCTCATAGAGAAGTGGATTTATTTATTGAGTTGGTACTAGGAGCAACAACAACATCAAAGGCACCTTATCGGATGAAAACTCGAGAGTTGGTGGAATTGAAGTTGTAGCTTAAGGAAATGCTTGATAAATGATACATAAGTCCAAGTGTGTCACCTTGGAGTGCACCTGTGTTGTTTTTAAAGAATAAGGATGGTACTCTCAGGTTGGGCATTGATTATAGGCAACTGAACACGGTGACCATCAAGAATAGGTACCCACTACCACGGATTGATGACTGTTTGATCAGTTGAAGGGAACAACAATGTTCTCAAATATTGATTTGAGATCTAGATATCATTAGGTGTGCATCAAAGAATAATATATCTACAAGACTGCATTTATTACTAGGTATAGGCTTTATGAGTTTGTGGCGATTCCTTTTGGTCTTAATAATGCTCCAACCACTTTTATGTGTTTGATGAACAATGTGTTGTGTGCTTATCTAAAAAAGTTTGTCAGAATGTTTATTGATGATATATTTATATATTCTAAGAATGAGTAGGTGTTGGGAATGGCCCAACTTGGTCCAATTTTGATTCAAAGATTGCATTTTGAGGAAGTGGAGTGCACAGTACAATGAAGATGAATCCACCATGCGGAGGTTTAGGGCTTCGGGGCAGGTCGAAGCCCCTCTTTTTGTAAAGGGTTTAGTTTTTTTTGTTAGTATTTTCTTCCATGGTATTTTATTGATGTAGGGCTATATAAAGCAATGTAAGGTTTTGTTTTTAATGTCCATGATGCATAACCAGCAATAGAGCCACACCTACCCCTCTGCGCCTACTCATCTGCTTGAGCTCCACATGTAGTACCGTGTGAATATCATTCATTGCCTCTCTGACAAACCCCATCCTCATCCCTACATATCCTCCCATTCTCTGATCCTTCCCTCCCTCATCTTCTCTCTGCTGCATTTAGCTCTCCTCCTTTTGATATGGATGCTCACTGATTCCAATTAGGTGCGAAGTATTAGACCTAGAGTGAAGCTGCACAGTCCCCCCTGCCTATTGCATCACTTCCTATGCACCTGTCTCCCAACCTTTGCAGCTTTTCCCACCTCTTTGTGTCCCTCGTCACCCCTCCTAAGTGCGCAATGGCACCCAAGATGCGCCAATGCACAATTCGCGGTGGCCAACGTGGGGCTCTTTCGGGTCGCTATCATCACGGCAAGGATAACCGCCTAGAATGGATTGAAGGCTCCTCATCAAGCTCCCTTTTCAGCCATCATTCTGTTCCTGAGTAGCGCGCAGAATCCTCTAGGCACCCTACACAAAGGGGAAATCGAGGCATAAGGAGGTCCACCTCCTCTCCCAGAGCTCCCTCCCCGCAAAGCATTCCAGCACCCCTGAAAAGTCATGCACAAGATGATGAGGATACAAACATTTGGATTATGGATTCTGATGACATTTGGACAAAGGTTCCTAAAGGAGTAGACCCGGACTCCCCCATCCTCTGTGCTCCTGCAAATCTCCCCAAGTGTACTGTTGCTGAAGTGGAAGCGGTTATTGCGCAAGCCCCTGCCTGTCCCATCAACGAGGAGACTCCCCACTGTAGTGATGATGAGGATGAATAATGTATGCACAGTGGTTCAGTGTTATTTTGTTTTTTGTTATTTGAGCTCACAGGGCTTTACTGTTATGTTCTACTCTTTTTCTCTTAAATGTATCAGCACTACTGTGCACAATGTAATGCATGTTATCAAGTTTTGTTTGGGCCAGACCCCTTCCCTGCGGCAACCCATAAACAATGTAACAAAGGTAGGGATTGGTTAAGCGCAGCTTACCAACCCTGCGTGTAAAATATGTACTTTTATTTTTCGAAATTAATTGATTATCACAACTTACCAAAAAAAAAAGTAAGGTTTTGTCGAAGATAGATCGGAATAGAATTTCATGATTGGGTCAAGAATTTAATTGTTTCTATATTTCTATGTTTTATGCCTAAGGAAAGGATCCACAACTATGTGCACATAGGCCTTTAAGAGTCTGCATATTTGTGCGTAGACCACCTGTAGTTGTGTGTGCAGGTCGAAGAAGTGTATGTACTGAAGAACTTTATCATAATAAAAGAATAAGAGTTTTGGAAGCATCGTTGTGTTTATCTGTGTATTTTCTTATTATCTGTATTGTGAAGTTATTTTTGTGTTTTATGTTGTGTTTTAATGATAAAGGTGTAATGTGCACTAGTATTAATTTTTCAATGAAGTGTAAACTGTTAAAGTAGATAGATGCATCCACACAGTCCAGAATAATATTAAGATAGAATTTTAGCAATACATCCACACTCCAGTATGCCTCCGGATGTAGAAACCTATTTTTGACATCTCCCAATATTTCCTCGGGTGAGACAGTGATCTGTGTTGTAGGTTGTTTCCGAAAGGGCCAGTAATAAAGGGTTTTTTTGGTGCGCAACTAACTCTAAACCTGGGTTGAGACCCCTTTGATCCAACAAATGGTTCCATTCCAAGGACTGGGATCTGATTGAGGGATATGTGGATGTGGCATCCGGTAAGGAAGGAAATACAAGATTGGATACATCTGAAAGAATGGGTGTTTTCAGCTCAAGAAAACAAAAATTTGCGACTGCCAAATGAAGCTTGGTTGTAGATGTATCTTTTCACAGAACAACACGAGATTTTCTTCGCGATGTTTGTGAATGAACTACATGAATGGTTATCAAGGTTGACTGAGAAAAATACATGTTTTAAGAATGACGAGTCTATTTCATGGAGCCCTGAATTGTTACAACGACTCAAGGAGATCGATAACAACATATCAAGAGTTGTTGATTTTTGGATCGACAGTATCCTAGGAGGATTTATTACTAAGTTTGAAATAGACACATTTGTATCTTACATCGAGGTTGAGAAAATATTTTTCAAGGGCCCATGAGGTAGGTATCTAAATTATTTGAAGTTTTAGAATAAAATGATTTTATGTGAAAATTGCGTACTACGAATTCAATCAGATTAATGTTTGGGATTAAGTATGGAGGAGGATCTATGTGAAGTGGAAAACAATATAGATTAGATTGCGAAAATTACATTGAGACTGATTGCATTCTGTTTTTGAGTTAATCTGAAAGCGAAGGAAAAAGAAGTAACCCCCCAACCCCTAGAGGTGCTTCGCCATTAGGGGAATTTTGAGGTCTAAAATGGGCCTCCTAAGAAAAATGTACAACCAAAATAAAAATTATAAGAACCAGTAGGATTCAATATGATGATGTCAACCATGGGGGATGATTCACTATTTTTTAAGTAAAAGGGTAAACGGATTAAAAAATAATAAAATAATAAAACTACTTTTTCAACTCGTATTTTCAACTTATCTCCCAAAGTTTTTACTCAAATTTCGAGCGAGAATACTCGTTGGTACAATCACATTTTTCATGTAGTGGGATCCATCGAAAGTATGAAACATGGGTACTCCTTGGATGAGGAATTAAATTTTGCATCCAACGAGTACTCCCGTTCGAAATTTGAGCCAAAACTTCGAGAGATAAGTTGAAAATATGAGTTGAAAAAGTAGTTTTTTTCTTTTTTCCCTCTAAAATTTGATGATGTAATCAAATATTATTTTATTATTTCCACTATTATTTTATAATTTACTTAGGAGGCCCATTTTAGACCTCAAACTTCCCCTAATGCAGTTAGGAGTTGAGAATAATCAAGGCACCTCTGGGATTCCCCATCCTGCTACTCCCCTCAACCCCCATCCACCTACCTATACTTTCCCTCCACCTCCACCTCCACCACCCCCAAGAAACATGGATAATTATATCAAGCTATTGATCTTTATAGGACTTGGATGAGAGGATCCTGAGAAATTTTGATTTGTAGCTGAAGTTGTATGGAAAGAAAGACCGATCACCCACAAAGACGTAAAAAAGGCGCAAATTTTCACCACGCTGTAGGAAAGAGTGTTGACATGGTATATAAAGTATTCCATGATGAATCAGGGTGCTTCACTGGATGATACGAAGAAAGCACTAAATGCAGAATTTAAGAAGCCAAAATCACAGTCACTGTGTATTACTGAACTAAGGGGATCAAGAAATTGGTAACTGAGTCTATTTGGGAATTGGACCAAAGGTTCAAAATTTTAATGGGACATGTAAGCTTTACAATCCTTTAGGAACAACATAAGGAGTGGTTTATAGTTGCGCTATTGCCACATATCATGATACCTTTGACACAATAGAATATATAAACACAGGCTGAAACTCTGGAAATTGCGATGAAGTTGGAAGCTTCGCCGGTTGTAGATACCCATGTAGGTGTACAATAGATTCAGAGCCAACTCGAAACAATGCATTTGGAACTACAAGATTTGAGGAAGGGTAAGGAAGTCAAGTCATAAATTTGATCAAAACTATGGTGCATAAAGTGTAAGGCAAAAGGCCACTATAAGGATAAATGCCTTGTGTTCAAAGAATACATCAATAGTGGAGGCCCTAATCCATTGAAACTAGGATAAAGCACACGGTGTGGCATATTTGAAATTGTAGGTCAAAATTGCATGGAATAATTCTATTTGTTGCAGAAGTATGTAAAGACCCTGAAACAACTGTTTTGTAACTTCTATAGCTCAGTGGGGCATGATGAGAAGAAATATCGGAGTTATGATTTGATGATAGAACAAAGTGCAGGAAATTATATAATGGAATTTGAGGGACGTGCACATGAGAATCAAGGTCAAAATTTCGATCAAGGAGGATTCCAAGGATGAGGAGGAGGCACTGGTTGAGGACATGGCCAACTCATCTGTTACAACTGTGGAAAATCAAGACAATTTGCGCGGGACTGTCATAATCCTACCTCCACCTGTAAGTACTGTGAATATTTTGATCATGTGATGGAATATGTCTGGTCCTTATGATAAATTTGTAGGAGAAAAGGAATCAGAAACCTACACAGAATTTGCAGATGATGATCGTTGAACCAAGGGAAGATGACTCATGCATCAACATAGTAACAAGAAGTGGCACAATAATAGGAGATGATATAGCCAAAGGTAAGAGGCCAATGGAAGACACGTGGCTTAGGAATATTGTAGAAAGAGCCCATGGGTTTAGTATTCAAGCGGAAAAACAAGCATTCCTGGAGGCAAAGTGAATTTTCATGGATCTGGGAGCTTCAACATCTAACATGCAGCCACTGCAAAAGTTGATACCAAAGAAGGACAACACTAAAGTAACTACTCAATTGAAATAATTTGATCCAACTATATTAAAATCATTTTTTCAGACTTGCATGAAGGTGTTGAGAGTTCAGAAGGTTGTTCAAGGACTCTAGGAGCTGATAGAATCTCACATTGTTAAATAAGAATCGTGAAGTGCGCCACATGCAACCAACAAGTTGAATCGATATAAGAAGAGAACATGAAGAGAGATGAGACTAACTGCACAGATCCGGGAATATGATATGGATAAGGTAATCCTGGATTTAGGATCTGATGCCAATTTTTTGCCTAAGAAAACTTGGGAGTGAATGGGAAAGCCGAAGTTAAAATGGTTGCCGATCCATTTGATAATGGCCAACCAACATAATATCATCCCTATGGGAAGGATATTTGGTGTTGTAGTAGATATTGAAGGAGTACATGTTGTTACAGATTTTGAAGTAATTGAGATTGTAGAAGATAAAATCCATATCCAGCACTGCTTGGATTGGATTTGTATATTGATACTGAAGTGATAATCAATCTGAAAAGGAGACATATGGTGTTTGAAAAAGTCAATTTAAGGGTGATTTTTCCTTTAGACCCATCGGAAGAAGTGCGCTATATAGCCTGTCCGCGATGAGTACTACGACGCAGACATTGACAATATAAACATGATAAAAACTAAGGAGGAATATTGGATCAATCCCACTGCAGATTAAAGGATAATTTGGGAACATGAAAGTTCCTATATTTCTGACTCTGATGAAGAGCTGGAAAATTGGGAGAACATGTTGCATGAAGTCTCTACAAGACGATGTAAAAAAATTACGAGATCACTTCGTTGCATAATTTCAGAGGTATGTAATTTTACTTATTACAATGGTATAGGAGATGTCATTGTTTTTCTTGATGAATTTGAAAAATAAGTTCTAGAAGAACAGAAGTTCCAAGAATTAGATGTAACCATGAGACCTACACCTGCTAGATGGTGAGGTACTCATAAAGAAAATATCAGAAGTTGGAAATAGTATCATAGACTGATGAAGATTATATTTGGCCAAGTAAATACCAGAATAAAAGTAAAATATGATGGAAAGGATGATCCTTGGGAGCATTTGTTTCACTGGACTTCGGTTTGTGGGGAAGATCCAGAGCCAAAATGGGTACATGTGTTCTTTTACAAATTGGACATGATACCTATGAATTGGTATCTTGAGACAGAGCTGCGACATGGAACAACAAACTGGACATATTTGGTTGAAGGGATCCTCATGAAACTTAGTTTTGAGGATGACTATCCATGCGTTAATGAAGCCCTTCAGGAAGTTAGAGCAAGGATTTTTAAGACCCAAACTGTGCTAACTTGGATGTAGCTTGATTGGACCGCACAATTGCAACATGCATTGGAATGCTATAATGTGACAATGAAAGAAGATGATGAGGATCCGTGCAATATTCATATTCCAGAGTCAGAAGGACATCACGAAGTTGTTGTACCAGAGCCTAAAATCCCTGACATAACACAGCCCGTGAAGACAAAGAAGGTGAATATTGGGTTAGAAGAAGAACCAAAATTTTCACTGATAAGAGATTATTAGGATGAATACACAGTTAGAAAAGTTATCGAGTTGTTGCATGAGAATTAAGAGATCTTCCCCACGAATTTTTCTGAATTGAAGGGTATGGTAGGAGAACTAGGAGTTATGAGGATCACTCTGAAGCCTGGCACGAAGCTAGTAAAGCAAAGAACTTATAGGTTGAATCTAAAATACAAGGGAAAAGTGAAGGTCGAGTTAGAAAATATGATCAAGGCAGGAATCATTTAATTGGTCGAAGAATTTGAATGGTTAAGTATTATGGTAGTTCAGGAAAATAATACAAAGGGTGAGATCAAAAAATGTGTGGACCTGTGGAAATTGAATGATGCATGTGTGCATGACCCCTTTCCCACACCATTCACTGACGAAGTGCTGGACAATGTAGGAGGACAAGAGGCTTATTCTTTCACAGATGGTTTTTTGGGTTACCATCAGATCAGAATTGCGCCAGAAGATAGACATAAGACAACTTTTTCCATAGAGTGGGGTTGTTACCAACACATTGTGATGCCTTTTGGTTTGAATAATGCTCCTTCCATATTTTCTAGAGTTGTAGTTGCAACTTTCAAGGAGTATATAAAAAAAATTTGGAGGTTTAGTTTGATGATCAGACAGTCTTTGGGTTGTTGAAGAAGCATGTTTCAAGCTTGAGATTGATGTTGGATACCTGTAGATAGTATCCTATCTTGTTGAATTTAAAGAAGTGCATATTTTGTATACCTTTTGGTATACTATTGGGGCATTTTGTATGTAAGCAAGGATGGATGGTAGACCTAGCGAAGATGGTTGCTATTTTGAACCTGGAGCCACCTAAAGACAACAAAGCAGTTGTGCATGACACTTGGACATAATGGGCACTACATCAATTTTATAAAGGAATATGCGCATATAAATACACTGATGGAGAAGCTACTGAAGAAAGATGTTACTTTTTGATGGGATGAAGAATTCCAAAAAAGCCTTTACATACTGAAGGAGAAGATGGTAATTGCACCAATTCTAGTTTTTCTGGAGTGGAATAAGGAATTTCATGTACATGTCGATGCCTTTTGCATAGCTCTAGGTACATTATTGGCACATCAAGGAGAAGGAGAAATTTATCACCCCATAGCTTTTTCAAGAAGAAATTGTCCAAGACAGAGAATAATTATTCCATGACAGAAAGAGAAGGGTTGGATATGGTTTATGCGTTACAAACATTCAAGAATTATTTATTGGGAGTGCACTTCAAGATGTTCACTTATCACTCTGCGCTGAAGTATTTGGTAAATAAGCCTTTTTTAGGAGGAAATATCTGTCCATGGTTGTTTTTGTTTCACGAGTATGACTTTGAAGTTATAGTCAAGCCAGGAAGATTGAATGTTAGCCTGATCATCTATCAAGGACAGAAATTGGCGGAGAATCCACGAGCATTGAGGAGAACCTACCAGATGCGCAATTATTCGCAATAAGGGTTGCAGATGGTCACTTCACAGATATTATTCATTTTTTACCACAGATATGGCACCCATAAGTAGACTACGCAGAAAAAGGAGCTGGTAGTTAAGGCAGTTGATTTTTCATTGATTACAAGACCTTTGTATAAGATGGGACCAGATGAAATACTACGCAGATATGTCTCTAAGCACGAAAGGAAGCATATTTTGGCAGAAGCTCATGGAGAAGTTGTGGGAGGACATTATGCAAGAAAGGCCAATGCATAGAATATTTTGAGAGTTGGGTTATGGTGGCCCACATTGCATAAGGATGCAAAGGAGTTTTGTTAAGCTTGTGATGCATGTCAAAGAAAATGAAGACCCTCTAGGAGATATGAAATGCCATTGAATCCGCAGGTGACGTTGCAATCATTTGATAAGTGGGCTATTGACTTTTTCGGACCTTTTAACTCACCAAGAAAGAATATTGGCGCAAGGTATATAATCACTGCAACAATTTATTAGACGAGGTGGGCCAAGGAAAATATAGTGAAGGATTACAGCGTAGGTACCACCGCGAAGTTCATATTTGAGTATATTCTATCCAGATTTAGGTTTGGAAAGATATTGATGCGTGACATGGTTTCACATTTCTTGCATAATATTATTGAGGTGTTGACTGAATAATTTCAAGTGTACCATCATAAAATTACACCATATCATCCTCAAGCGAATGGGATAGTTGAAGCTTTCAATAAGATTATGGAGAATGAACTCACAAAAGTATGCAGTGAAAATAAATGACTGGGATCTGAGAATTCCAACGGTGTTTTGGGAATACAGGAAAACATGAAAGAAATTGATAGGGAAGGCATATTTTAGGTTGGTCTATGGACAAGTAGTCATGCCTATGGAGTACATTGTGCCCATTTTGAGAATTGAAACATTCACAGACATGGATTACCGTGACACAATGGAGGAAAGGATGGTACAATTGATTTCTCTTGAAGAGGACATGTTTATTGTAGGTTATCATTAGCAAGTGCAAAAATCAAGGGATAAAGCTTGGCATGACATGCACATCAAGCATAAGACATACAAAGAAGGATACCTTATATTATTGTCTAATAGCAAGTTCGCGAAGTTCCCAGGAAAGTTTCAAAGACATTGGTTAGGACCATAAATCATTAGGCACATCTCTGAGGGAGGCGTAGTTCAGATCGTGAAGTTGGATGGTCATAAGATGCCAAGATGAGTGAATGGTAGTAGATTTAATATATATAGGGACAAATCTATTCCTAGAGCCTCGCATTGAAGAATGAAAAAGGGAAATTATTAGTGCCACCTACAGTTGAAAGTGGGAACTAGATTATAAAATACTCTACAGAAACTGGCTTCGTTGAAGGAAGATTATTGTGCGATAGACAAGAGTATAGCGAAGTCCGAACGATCCGTGCTAAAGGAATATCACTATGTGGTACTTAGGGGTATGTCGAAGTCTGAAGGAACTGAGACAAGGGAGAAATTGTTGTGATACAGAAGAAGGATCATCGAAGCTCACTATAAATATGACCGTTGGAAGGAAAAAGTTGATGTTAAAGGGAAGTTTCCATTAAAAGAAGCGAGGGAAGTGCATTTATTGAGTATAGTTGGTCGAATCTAGCACAATATCTACGTTAAATGAGCCAAATATAAAGAAAATCATGGGGTCTAAAATTCAAATTTGTTATAAAAGCAAGATCTTGCTCCACATTTTGACACTTTGATTCTTGAGAATTTGAATTTTGAAATTGCACCTAAGTGAGAACAAAGTGATTTTTTGTATGTGTGTGAGGAGTTGGGAAGAACTTGCCAAAGAATGGTAAGAGGGGGACTAGCAGGAACCATGAAAGCCACAACACCAAGTGTCACACGACCGAGGTCACCACGCAAGAAACCAACTACAAAAGAAGCACATCCGAAGAAAAATCACGTCAAGAGACCACATGTGTCCCTTAGAGTGAGACAGTCCCCAAGGAAGAAAATTACTAAGGAACAACAAACTAAGAAGCAGTTAGACAAGAAGAAGTAACCCATGGACATTCAAGACAGTGAAAAAGAAACTGCGGCCCTAGAAGTAGAGATACTACAAGGTGTGGAGGAAGAATATGTAGAAGTTATCTCTAGGCTACCGCCATATATACCACCAAGGAATCTGGGTGCTAAGCCATTGAAATAGCCATATACTATGAATTTCTATGTATTTACACCGCTGCTACCAGAAGAAGTACCTTTTGAAGGTGAGCCATTGAGGAAGGTACCACACCTAAGGATGGAGGACTAGGATTTTAAGGATTCAAAGAAAATATCCCCAATTTGAGCCCAATAGATACATGCACTAGGTTCATTACCTAGAGAATGACGTCACCATATTGGAGCCACATAGGTGGGTTGCGGGAATACAACAAGAAGAGTTGTTAAACATGATGAATGTTCCAAACTTTGGGCAAAGTAATATCAACATAATTTATGTTCTGCAGCTACTTGCTTTGGTGCATGATGGATACCTCTAGCTGGGAGAGAGGATCCCAATCGATGAGATGATTATAAGGAGAATAATTTCCCTACCCTACCAAGGAAAGAACCCCGCTGAGGAGTTCGTAGGAAAGATTCAGGACAAGACTATTGCTGAAGAAATGAAGAAAAAATATAACTTGGTAAAGAATTTGATGGGCTATGTCATTGGCTCCATCAATGATCCCATCATGCACTTCATCATGCACATCCTTGTAGGAAAGATCATGTGAAAATTCCACACGAATGAAGTAAAAACCATTGTGGTTTCTTTGGCTGTGCAGTATAGTAAATGGGTCCAATATAACTGGGTTGTCTACCTATGCAGAGAATTTCTACAAGACTGTTGCGAAGCACAAGAGGAAGGGAAGATGTTCCATTATGCATTGTTGCTGCTGATCATTGCAAGGATGGCCTGGAAGGAACCAGAAGAGTCACAGTCCCCTACTGTGGACCCAAATGTATGTGAAGCTACAAGGTATGCCTTTCTCTCGTTTACTAAGGAACCAAAGCGCGCAATGGAAAATAAAACTTACTGGGCGGTAATGGAAATGGATTTGTGCACAATGTTTAGTCATTGTCCCAGGCTGTCACCTACGTTGTTTGAATATTATCGGGGAGTTGTAGACTTCAAAGTTTTTTTTCACAGAGTGTAACTAAAGGCACAAAAGAATCTAGATGTAGTATGGTACCCTTTTCCATACTTGGTTACTGAACTTGACATTGTGCAGGTCACAAGGAACTGGCCAATAGACCAGCTGGCCCCACCCACTAGAGGCACTGAGACAGGACATGCAGGAACCACTGGACAAGATACACAAGCAGGAAAAGGCACAGAAAAGGAAGTAGAGAAGCATGGCGAAGAAACTGGAGGCACAAAGCAGGGTGGCCAGGACCCTCCAAACGATAGAGAGCAGGAGGAATCCTCGTTTATTGTCGAGAGAAGGGTCCCTTCAACATATATGTCAGTTGCACTGAAGAATCACAAGAAATATAGATCCACGCGCACGGAGCCAATGACCCTCATCGAAGGGGACATCGATGAAATTGGTGATAAGGTGATGCGTATCACAGAAGAGACATGGAGAATGATTGAAGATCAGTAAAAAGTAGTACTGATAGAGGTACAACAAGGAATGCAGGAGCTTAAGGTGCTGGCACAAACTAGACCATAGGAACAACCAGCCATTCAATCAACACAAGCGAGTCAAAAAGCGCAACTAGAGCACCTATTGGAAAAAACTATTAGTGTTCAGATTTTGCAGGTACCCGAAGGAGCACTTCAGTTAGAAGTAGTCGAAGATAGAGAACATGCCAAAGGTTGGGGAATCATCAGCATGAACCTCGTCACGCTCCCCACCCCAAAACTATATGAATTCCATCAAGAGATCATCAAAGAACTGAAGGGGTGATAAAAATGCATGTTACAGGCCCACGATGAAGGTAAGTATGACAAAAAAAATAAAATTAAGTAAATGGATCAGATAATCAAGGAGAGGGGTGAGGAGCGGAAACAACACAAGTCACTGAAGGATGCCATAGACAAGAATTGCAGCAAGTTTCCAGACACCAAGGTCCCCGTAGAGGAAGCCCCAACAGAGAAGGTTTCGAAGCTTTACCTCGTAATCAAGGAGTCCAAGAACAACATGGAGAATACGAACTTTGAATACTATATGCATAACACTGAGCTACAAATAAAGTTGCATCCAACCACACCATTGGAGGTATGATAGTAGAGTGAAGCGGACCTTAAGACCGACTTGGAAGGTATCTCCACCACAGTAAAGGACTCTAGAAATATGTTATATGACACAATGGAGATTTGTACCTTGCTGCAAGAGGATCCAAACATCTAGAAGATTGAAAATGAAGTATAGGAAAAAAAAAAATTGGACAAGATATGGGTCACTGCAAGGACTTTAGCACCTATGCAATGGCTCATTCGGATCACAAAAGGGAAAAATATGTAGAGCTAGATCGAGGATCTACAAAGGAAAGAGAAGCTAATCACTATAAGGACTCATCCATGGCAAGAAGAGGTCATCCAATTGTCTCAGACAATGAATGGAAAGCTTAAAGAGATGGCATAGTGGCAGAGAGACGTGCTTCGTCGGGTCAAAAATTGAGAAGTTATTAAAGGATGTGCATCAAGAAGAGAAACAATTTGCATCAATGATCCATCCATTGAATACAACCTACATAAGCATTGCAGAGAAGTTTTGGGTCGCACCAGCTGAGTGGCTCGGGACGATACACATGTGAGTGTTGGGGGCCTGTTGGGCATGGCCCAACTTGGTCCAATTTTGATTCAAAGACTTTGCATTTTGAGGAAGTGGAGTGAAAAGTACAGCGAAGATGAATTCACCACTAGGAGGTTCGGGGATTCAGGGTGGGTGGAAGCCCCTCATTTTGTAAAGGGGTTGGGTTTATTTGTTAGTATTTATCCACCCATGGTATTGTATTGATGTAAATTTATATAAAGCAATGTAAGGCTTTGTCAAAGATAGATCATAATAGAATGTCATGATTGGGTAAAGATTGTAATTGTCTCTATATTTTTTTGTTTTGGGCCAAAGGGAAGGCTCCATAGCTGTGTGCGTGGAGGCCTTGAAGAGTCTGCATATTTGTGCACAGACCACTTGTAGTTGTGTGCGCAGGTCGAAGAAGTGTATGTACTGAATAACTTTGTCATGATAAAAGAAGAAGAGTTTTGGAAGCACCGCTATGTTTATCTATGTGTTTTCTTATTATCTGTATTGTGAAGTTATTTGTATTTTTTATGTTGTGTTTTTATGATAAAGGTGTAGTGCACACTAGTATTAATTATTGAATGAAGCGTAAACTGTTAAAGTATAAAAATGCATCTGCATTGTCCAGAATAAGATTAAGATAGAAGTTTAGCAATATATCCACACTCCAGTATCCCTCTAGATGCAGAAACCTGGTTCTGACATCCCCCAATATTGCCTCAGGTGATATTGTGATCTATGTTGTAGGTTGTTGCTGAAAGGGATGATAATAAAGGGTTTTGTTGGTGCTCAACTAACTCTTAACCTGTGTCGAGACCCTTTGAGCCAATAGGAGGAGCATGCAAAGATCTTGGAAGTATTTTTGAGATTGTTGAGAGAGAATCAGTTGTATGCCAAGCTAAGAAATTGTAGTTTCTTTCAGTATGAGGTTGATTACTTGGGCAATTTTGTTTCCAAGGAAGGTATAACAGTGGACCCAGAAAATATTAAAGATATCATGGAGTTTCCAACTCCTAGGAATGTGGATGAGGTCTAATCATTCTTGGGACTAACATGTTATTATAGGAGATTCATCAACAAATTATCGTGGATTACCTATCCTATTACATCTTTGCAGAGAAAATAAAATAAGTTTGAATGGACTTAGGAGTGTGAAACTAGCTTTGAGCAGTTGAATAATTTGCTTACAAATGCTCCAGTTTTGAATATTACAGATCTTGATAAGGAGTTCGTGGTATGTATAGATGCTTACAAGAGAGGACTTGGTGGAGTTATGATGAAGTAAGGACAAGTAGTATGCTATGAGTCAAGGAAACTGAATGAGCATGAGCATAACTATGTGACTCATGATCTTGAGTTGGAAGCTATCATTCATGCCTTGAATATGTGGAGGCATTATCTTCTGGGCAGGAGGTTTATTTTGATGAATGATCATAGTGAAATTAGGTATTTTTTTGACCAACCCAGGCTAAATTCCAGGAAATATATATGGTTGGCTACCCTTAGTGAGTTTGACTTCGAGATCAGATAAATTAAGGGATAGGAGAATAGGGTAGTAGATGTTATCACTAGAAGAGTGTAGGTAAATCATGTTTCACGTGATTTCTTATGGGACATATTTCCAGGAGAGAATATTGCAGGCAGGGAAGCATGATGACAGGCACTAGCAGTTGAGGCTCATGTAATAGCGTAAAGGTGATAGGGATGAGGAGTATCATCTCACATCATATGGCTTGGTCAGATTCACGAAAATGATTTATGTGCCAGATGAAATAGAGCTCAAGAATCTTATCTTGAGGGAGTTTCATGTCAATTCGTATGCAGGTCACCCAAGATATGATAAGGCTTTTACAATAGTTAATAAGTTATACCATTGGTCGAACTTGAAGAAAGAGGTGGCTGAGTTTGTTGCTAGATGTTTGGACTATCAACAGGTGAAAGCTAAGTGTAAGCATCCAGTTGGTCTATTGCAACCTATTCCAATTCCAGAATGGAAATGGGAGATCATTTCCATGGACTTTATTATAATTTTTCCAAGGACATCAAAGCACCATGATTCCATCATGGTTGTGGTTTATAGGATGAGTAAGGTAGCTCACTTCATTGTGGTGAAGTCTACTAATTCATCTAGTGAGGTAGCTCATATATTCATCAGAGAGATAGTGATATTGCATGGTGTTCCCAAGAAGATCATATCATATAGAGATGGAAAGTTCACTTCTAGCTTTTGGAAGGAGTTGTTTGTAGGATTGGGGACATAGTTTGCTTTCAGTATAGCTTATCATCCATAGATATATGGATAGACAGATAAGATCAACATGATTCTTGAGGACATGTTGAGGATGTATGTCATGCATCAATAGAGGAGGTGGGGAAAGTATCTGCCACTGGTAGAGTTTTTTTATAATAATGGGTATCGGGAATCCTTAAAGATGAGTCCAGTTGAGGATATTTATGGGCAGAGTTGTAATAATCCTATCAGTTGGAGTGATCCAATGAACAGGGTGTTGATTGTATTGGATATGTTGGTTGAGATGGATAAGGAGATGCAGGTTATCAAAAGGAATTTGAAGAAAACACAAGACAATCAGAAGATTTATGCAAATCAACATAAATCATTCAAGGAGTTTCAAGTTGGGGAGCATGTGTACTTACACATCAATCCCAAGAAGAGATCCTTGAGGATTGGGTCATATTACAAGCTGGAACCTCGGTAATATCCTTGAAATTATTGGACTAGTGGCCTACATACTTGCACTACCGCCAACAATGAAAGTCCATGATGTTTTCCATGGTTCATTACTTAAGAGATGTGTTCAGGATGATGATCATGTGATTTATTAGTCTATATTGTAGGTGGAAACAAATGTATATTTCCATATAGATGCATAGTTCATTCTGTTGCAGAAATAACTCATGCTCTAGAACTAAGAAATAGAAAAAGTTAAAGTGCAATGGAAGCACTTTGGGCCTGATGAAGCTACATGGGAGATGGCTGATCAAATGCAGGTTTTGTATCCTTAATTATTTGTTGGTTCAAGAAAATGAGTTTTTGGTGTATATATATATATATAGTTGTAAATACTACAACGAGTGGTGTTATCAAGCTCTAATAAGTGGTATGTTTGTTTTGCTTCCAGCAGGATGTTATTATAAATACTGCATCGAGCTATGTTATAAAGCTCCATAGGAAGTAAGTTTTTTTTAGCAGCTCGATGATCATAGGTGTCATATAACATCGAGGAAGGTGTTCCCCCAAGGAGGGAGGGGTTTGTAACAACCCCAGGTTAAATTTTCATGTAATCAAGGATAATAAAGGAAAAATAAGATCAAGGCCGTGGGACACATATTCCAGGCTAAATGTTGGAAAAACACTTTAGTGGGTACCCCTTTTGGTTTAATAATTGCTAACAAAATTGGAAAAGGCATTGAAAAATGAAAAGAAGAAATAATTGACATTAAATTATGAGAAAAAAGGAAAATAGGAGAAAAGGAAGTTGAAGAGACACAAATTTTCATGCAAGAAAATTGGAAGGAGAATGAAGGAAAAATTATACATCAATGATAAAAAGGCATCAGAGAAACGATTCACAACTTTTGGGTTTGGTTTTTTTTTTCTAGTTTTGGCTTTGGATCAGTTTGGGAGAGAGAAATAGAGATAAGTACAAGAGGAGAGATCAAGAAAGCAAAGGAAATAAAAGGAAGGAAAAGGACAAGAAAAGGAAAGTAAGGAGAAATGATGGAAAAACAACTTTAGTAGGAATAACTTGCAGCTAACATGTTGCATGTGTGATTTAATTGCTTGTATGTGAATTCATGGTAGATGCATTTGTTTATTTGGTTCATTTGTTGTCATTGGTATGGGTTTTTCCTGGTTTGGTAATGGTTTCATCCTTGCCTTTCCATTTCCTAGATACCCATGATGTGATGAGGTTCATTCTTAGCAGAGTGTAATATTCCTAATTAGCGACAACTAATTGGAATATTCAATTTTGTTCAGTTTTTCCGTCTATAGTTTATTAATAAATAAAAAGTGAGTGAAGAGGGTCTAACTCACTTAAGTTGAATAAAACACCCTCCTAGTAGCACAAAGTTGTCACTTAGAGAGGAGCCAAGGGGGGCCAAGCACCACGTAGAGAGGGGACCCACGTATGCTCTATAAGCTACTGCGCAGATGAGGATGAGCACGTGGAAAGAGAAGGAGGCTATGTTGAGGAGATGAGCCTTAGGGTTGGAGGAAGGCCAACGTTATAAAAGAGGGAGGAGCCTTCTCATTTGATTCATTCTGTTGTTGATGATATTGAGCTGGACTTTTTGTCTTCTTGAGCACGCTGGCTGTTTAGTCTGTCTGTAGCACTATTTAGTGCATTGAGTGTCTCCGGTCGAAGATCTCGCCCTTAGCCCCAGGGGACTTCGAGTGCCTGCTCGAGCAAGGTTATTTCTTCAGCAATTTGTAGCAGGTTTTGGTGTTTTGGTTTACTACGAAGCTAAGCATTCATAGAGACTACGCAGTCACTGAGAAGGAGGACGCAGTCCATCTTGGAGGTGCTCCAGATTGAAATTTCTGTAGGAGATTGAGCCGAGATTTTGAGTAGAGGATCAAACTTTTCTTGTGGGAGGATTTTGGTGGAGTTTGAGGTGGTGTTTCAGTCATTCTCATTTAGCCTCTGCGCAGAGCCTTGGAGGCCAGTGTAATTCCCCAAGGGGGTGTTTTTCGGAGGTCGGCCATTTTTTATATGGTTTCTGGGTTTTGACGGGATTGGTGAGTAGAGGATATTTCCAGATTTTCAGCTCATTCTAGCAAGGGGAACAACCCCTAGTATTCAGTTCATTCTAGCAGTAGCAGCGACATGGCAATTTTCTAGCAGCTGGGACGCAATTCAGAGAGCAACCATTCCTAGTGTATTATAAGAGTATTTCTTCTCTTGCCTTGAGCAAGTTTAGGTGCCATCACTCTGATCACCTATTATACTTCATCATATTTCTCATTTTAATAAAATGGCTTATCATTTCCTCTCTATGTTTCTGGATGAGTTGCCGTACATTCTTTCTATGCTATTATATGTCTGCTGCACTGTTATTTTTTATATATTCTTGAGTATTCTAGTTCTATACCACTTGGTGTGTTTATCTTTCACTCTTAGATAGAGTCTGGAAAGGGCCAGGTAGCCTCCAGATCTCGTCCTCTTTCAGAGGCGGAATATCCGGTAAATGCCCTCCCAGTCCATCTCTAGTTGGATTTTGTCGTGTTTTAGAGTTATCCCCGAAACAGGATATTACACGGAGCTTTGGATAGCGGGAAGGTTTTGGAATTATGTGATGTGGTCTCAGGAAAATTCACAAGGGTTTGGGTGGAGGGTTTTCTCTTGGAATCCCTTGACAAGTGGGTGGAGAAAGGAAAATTCCTCAAGGTATGGTTAAAAAAATCTAAGGCATCAAAGCTTGGTTTGGTTTTGTGATCTTAGTATTAGCTTAGATGAGATCACAATATCTTAACGGTGGAGGTGGCTTAACCTTTGGACTCCCTGGTTGATTATGTCTTGGTTTATCCCATGAGATCCCATATTCATGCTTGGAATATGGCAGGGGGGTGATTGGCTGAAAGAAATATTTGGTTCAGCCTAATATATGGTCGGGTGGTACATGGAAGTTCCTGATTTGGTTGGCTTTTGCGTAATTTAATCAGAGTTATTTTCCTATTATGATCTATTAGCACCTGTACTTGTTGTATGTGGATTTTATGGCTCATTTTTCATAGTTAATATTCCAGTTATATGTTGGTTACAAGCATGGTTCTATCATGTGCTCCAGTTATGAATCTTGTTCATGATTTGATAAATATTTGAATGGTTTATGAATGCATAGGCTAAAAAGTATTGTTGCAACTACTTGAGAGGGAATTAGACCTTCGTGGTGATTCTCAAATGAAGTTCCAAAATTTAAGGTTAGATATGCATTCATGACCTGTAACTTATATGTTTACCATATGTTTGACGAAATTTCTAATGTATACTAGGTTTTCTTGGTCAAGTTATTGCTTCAAGTTTGAATGTTTCACATTTTTATCACCTTAATCATGATTGTGGAAAGTTACAGGAAGTTTTGGGTTGTTTTCTAGAGCCTTTCCTGAAAATGTGGCATAGATCTTGTGACTGCATGCACTGAACTAGGGAAATTGGGTCATAAATGCATGGAAGTATGCCTATGCATGTGGTTATAGCCTCCCAACCGAATGATTGCATTATTATGGATGTGGCTAGGGAGTAAGATGTGTGAAAAAAGGTTCCAGCTCAGGGATTGATCACCTGGGGTGGTTTGCATGCTCTTGAGTGGTATTTAGTCCCTTAGGGTTAACCGTAAGTTGTTGGTTTGTAGGCCTCGCTTCCATAACTCGAACTTGGAGGTTGGGTCATGTCATAGTAGCACTCCACTCACATTTACCCTGGAAATATTGTATAAGCAGGTAAATGTGGAAGGGGTGGTTACACCTTCAAAATTGTCTACTTACCATCGATTCAACCCCAGCCTTTTATCCCTCATGGGATTAAAATATTTTCCATGTGACCTGACCTTATGATTTTTCTCTTGACCATTTGGTTTAATTTATGCTAATTTTTCCATGATGAATTACTGACATAATTATTCCATGTTCCACCCTTTAAGTGGTACCACATGTTACTAAAAAATAGCATAGATAGCCACCCAAAAATGTTGGTTTACCATGGCACGTGTCACCTATTGTACTCTTCCACATCATCATAAATTTTTACATCACTATCCTACTATCCATACCACTCCATCCTCATTTTTCTATCCCCCTAAATTTCTGCATTGACTTTCCATGTTACAATGTTGTGTCCATGTGTCTTTGTCCTACTAGCCATGTTGTTTGCCACATCATCCTCATGGGCCTATCCACCTATCATGTTGTCATGTCCTCATATTACTGGCCATGTTGTATGTAACATCATCTAATTCCTGCCACTTCTCTATACTATGCTATGTGTATCATAACCTGCTACATGCCGAGGTGACACATGTCCACGTGATACTCTATGTACTAGCCACGTCAACAGTTCTACGTCATGCCTACCATGTATCGAGACAACACAGGTCCATGCACTAGCCATGTGAGGATACTATCAACAATATTATACTTGGGTGGAGAGGGTACACACCAATCATGGTCATTGATTGACCTTATGTTAAACTATCAAGGCATTAGCTTCAACCTACCCTTTCATTAACCTTTGGTCTCATGGGAGGGATCCCCTACATACAAGTATCATTGGATTCAACCACATTTGGATCAATGATCAACAAAATGTGCACCATATATTGTTCAAAATTTTGCTAGTTCGAATTTGTACTTGCATTAATTGCACATGCCTCAATACTATTTTTCAGATCCACTAACACAGTTACACCTATTTAATAAATTTTAGGTTTGACACCTTTAGTGCACTAGAAGACTTTAAATAATGTTTTCTCCCGATTCCTTAGAGTTTTAGCCAAGTTCCATATACTATTAAAAATATCTCGCAGAGGGATATCCAACCATAAGATCTACATGCTCATTTGATTGATATATCTCTAGAAAATTCTTAATGAAATCAACACATCTTCAGACCTCCAAACATCTTTTGACATCAATGAAATCCATGGGATAAGTTCCGTATATTGTTGGAAAGCTCTTGGGGAGGGATATCCAACTAAAAACTATGCATTATTTTTTAATCAACATAACTTTAGAAAATCCTCAATAAACTCAAAAAACCTTCATCCCTCCAAATATCCTTTGACATAAATGACATTGATTATCATCAATGACAATGCATTGGTCAACATTATCACCTAGAAACTACTCCCCTCATTTTAGTGATGGATACAATCTAAAAAAATGGAGGATTCCCAAGTAGGTATTAAGGATAACCTAATCAAATTAAGTTAAGTCCCCACTAAGGCTTCTATAGTTATTTTCTACCAAAGGATAAATATAGGAATTTAAGGTTTAAGGTGGATTTTCAAGTGATTTCCACATTTGAGTTCAAAAGTTCCTATGGATATTTTAGAGGCTTATCAACCAATAGAGGCCAAATATAGGTTCCTAAACACACAAAAGCAAGGAAATACACTTGGCTAACATAAATGAGATTGAAAATTATAATTTACAAAAATGTAACAATTTATGGCAACAACAAATTTAGCCCTGGAAACTACGAAATTAAAGTATAAATGAGGGATAAAAAGTAAATAAGAGAACAAATTACAAAAAAATAGTGGTTAAAGCGACATAAAACATCATATAAATCCTTGATGTCATCCCTAATTAATGGATGGAAAATGCACATATAATGTAACTTTTATTTATTTAATGTATTCCAAACAATTCCAAACCCTAGGACAATAACATCCAAGCTAGTAAATGCTAAAAATATATGATTTTTCTATAATAAAACACTAAATTACCCTAAAAAAATAAAAAATAAAATTTTATTTTAAGAGTATAATTGATTGTCATAAGAAAGAGAGGACTATTTCCTTCTCAATCTATGGCTAATGGAGTCTAGGGAAAAAACAAACTTATGGAATTTTGCAGTATATACAAGATTAAAAAATACTACAGTAAGTTAACCTACTTATCCTAGGGTTTTGAAACAAGGATCTCAATTTCTAAAGATCAATTAAAAGAAGGATCTAATGTGTTGTTTACCAAATACTTGGAAGAATGATTTGTTTAGGAATAATAATTAAGCAACTAATATGCTAACATGTTTAATTCATCACATTCATCCAACAAAACACTAACCAATATCCAAGGAGTTTACTTACTATTTTCATCATGCATTCATCCAAGCTTCACCATAACCATCCATGAAAAGATTTCAAATCCACATCAACAATTTCCTCAAGGAATTTTCTTAATTAGTGCTCCATAGTGAACTAGAGAAAAGATTAATAATCCAAGAGATGAATGCCTCTCAAGTTGTGTAATGTTCCAAATGAACCAATCATTTTAACTCAAGTTAGGCTAAAACCCCATAAAGCATAAAAATCCATTATATAAGGTGTATAGGTCATCAATTTGACACCCAAAATAGCTTTAAATAATAAATATACAATGATAAAACATGAAAAATAATTTTGAAAGGCCATACTTGTGACAATAGAGGAATCAAAAGGGTAGATTCATCCTCAAAGGATATGCCCCTCAATAAAAATGTGCAAGTTATAGTCCAAGGGGAATGTCTCCTTATTAAACATTATGTATTTTCATAAAGAAGTGCCCTCCCAAGCCCAATGTCATCCTCCTTAAGCCCCATTCCATGCAATAGGGTACCACATCATCATGTAGGAGCAACATCCTAGCTGCAATGGGAAATGTCCAAGATGGAGGGGGTGGAGGAGTGTCTTTATATGTATTCCAAGTCATTATCAATCTCAACAATCATAATCAAATGTGTAATGTCCATCGTGAAGTGGAACAACCTCGAAAGAATGTGTATTCATCATCTATTAAGAGTAAGAGAAGCATCATCAATTTCCTCCAAAGGACGATGACCATGTGTGGATCATCATCATTACAAGCTCAAGGAATCAAGTAATATCAACTAGCATGGACATAAGAGTTAATGAGGAGTGACAAGTGGACCAAATTCAATGTTAAATCCATATAAGTGTATCACAAAAGTATCTTCTTCAAACTTCACACTAGCTTAAGAATTTATACAAGTTACAAGATTTAGGTATGGGAGGATCCTCAAATGCCCCCTATTATGTGCTCTCAACCCTAGGGGGAGGAATATTTCCTAGATCTACCCTTCAATCAATTGGTGTAACATACAAGTAATATGGTTAGAGGTATGATTCATGAGAGTTGTCATAGTATGACACTTGGGTTATGAAAAACCATCATCCATGAGTGCCTTTGGGGAGGGAGTGCTTGCATTACTTGAGTTACCCTTTCCTCAACACTACTTTTTCCACCCTTTACTTAGCCTTTTTATTTTCATTGATTGGATTTTCTAGAAATCTCTCATTGATTTAATTTAAATCCATTTTTAAGATGGGTAGATCATTACTCATTAGGGTTGGGATGTTTCTTTAAGTGATTTTACATTTATAAGCATTATATGCATGGCACTAGTGTGATGGCCCTCGCCTGAGGGGGTAGAGCTCAAGTTATTCTTCACTTCTGATTTTATATTTGTCCTTTGTTAGTCTTTTGCATTTTGAAAATTGGAACTTGCTTTTAATTTATTTATTTTTTCAGTTGCATTAAACCTATAGGAATTTCTAGTACGGGGTAAATAAGTAACCAATATGAGTGATGGAAAAAAAGAAGAAGATGAGGGATAGGTGGAAAGTGTTAAGTATGGTAGGATGTGGACACACTACCTCTATGAAAGCCTCTTATTCATGCCCCTCCTAAATAGTCAAAGAAAATCCCCAAGGTTTTTTCACTTTACTAGAAGGAATATATGACCACTAAGGTAAAATAAGGACATAAGCATAAATTCCAAGAATCATGATCCATTCTATGATTTCCACCCATAACCCATACTCAAATTCCCTAAATAGTAAACATATGCAGTTCATATGAAACAATGGTGAAAGTACCTCATGGGCTTTAACCACCTTCATAAGGAGAGCATGTTGATAAAGTAGATGAGATTGAAAATGGATAATGTACCTCACGGTATTTGACCTACCTTCATTAGAATTTCATGCTAATAAAGTGTATGAGCTAATCAATGAGCGGGTGAGAGGATTTATGGGTTTGGGAGAACACACTGTTATGTATTGGGATGATATGAAAAAAATTATCCTTAGTAAGTATCAACCATATTTCTGACCCAGAGACACTAGGGAGGATATCATTAGGATGTCTCAACAAGAAGACGAGAGTCTTGAATATTACTTGGAAATATTTTCTTGTAATCTTCAAAAATCCAAGAAAATGCACTAAACCCGAACACCATTGGCACACTTTTCTTAAAGGTAATTAAGGATGAATATATTGATGTAATTAATTTATTCAGAAGGTAACATATCTTATTTACCTTATGAAAAAATATATGATTTTTGTAGGAAGTATTCGAGAGGATGAGAAAAAGTTGGCAAAGATCAAAGGGGGACTTTGACTAAAATCAATGGGTTATTTATAGGAAGTGTTACTAGAGTAGAATTAGGCAATTTAATTGGGAAATTTAAAAGTGACCTCTTAAGTATTATTGGCTCATAAATAGATACACTAAAAATAATAAGAGACAAGAAGAGAAAAATGAATTATTTTCTATATTTTGTCCTAAGTGTAGAAAGAAGAACCTTTTTAGGGAATGTCCATTAGATAATATTCAACTTTGTGGCATTTGTGAAAACAGTCATGTGACTTAAATTTGTATAACCTTACTGAACTCGAAAGAAATATACAAAGGGGAATTCGAAGCAGTATAATCCTTGTACCATGTTTCACCAATAATATTCTTGGAAACTGAGAGCAACAAGCATTTTTCAAGACTCTATTCAACAATTTCCTTAATATTATAATTTAAATACTATATATAAACCTTGGCCCTGATCCCATTCCTTGACAAGCATGGCCTCCTCAGAAGACCTTAAAACAACCCTTTCAACAATGTTATCAAGGACTTACCTATGGAATCCAACCTCTCTACAATCCTCAACAATGTTATTAAACACCATATCCTCAAAAACTGTATCAAAAACAACCTTTTATTTTTCAACCATACCCACAAAAATATCTAGAAGCACCATTTGTTCAATATTCACAATCAACTTAACAATCATGTCCTATTATTTTTCCACCAATGACCCAACCACAATAGCTACAATTTCCACCTAACCAACCACCACCAAGACCAACTCAACTACCATCCTACCCAGTGCAAAATTGAAACAAAAAAATGGAAATATCTATATATAATATTGAACAAGAAATTAATCCTACATTTTCAATTGTTTCTATTCATGGTATCCACTTAAGAAGTAATCCAAAAGGAATCTTATATAATTGCGAAAGAAGAATAAATAGAAGAATTCCTGGTAAAATTGGCATAATAGATTTACACAAAATCACTAAAACTCAATAGGATAATTCACCAACATCTAAATCACCTCCTTACTCAGAGAGGTTTATTTTGGAATAGCCACCGAATCCTCTTGAGTATGATTTTTCAAGTGAATTGAAAAACATTTGTTACAAAATTCCTTTGTTACAAGAAATTAAAGACATATCAATTTATGTAAAAAACTGGAATTGTTGAAAAGGGTTATTATTGATGCCAAAGGTTGTCCAATGGTATATGACACTCCCTCTAATTCCATAGGAATGAAGAGATATGAAATATTTTGTCAAGATGACCCAACCAAAGTACAAGCAAGCCCTATTTGGATACCCTATCTTTGAGGTATTTTTATTCTAATTAGCTAGCTCAAATGGGAGCATAGAATATATGCTTCGAAAAATCATTCCAAGACCTTTCCAATGATATATGGAATACATTCTAATACATCATGGTTGAGGAGAAATATTTTTTTTAATATTCATTATACATTATACCAATTTCTCAAGTCGTCCCCACCAATGGAAAAGTAAGCCCAGCTAGTGAACAAGTCGACCCTACCCTAGACCCTAGATGCACTATAAATAAGCATGAGAAGGAGAATTTATAGCCACCATTCAAGCAAGTTTGGTTCTATTTTAGCAAGGAGTAGATTTGAGGTTCATACCTCATGAACCATTATGTGAAGTGAATTTGAGTTGGATAAGTCTTTGGAGAAGTATTTAATGAGCGATGGAAGGGTTTTTGACACACTTTTTGAAGGTTTTTCTATCCGTTTTAGTTCTGTTTTAAACTGAGGGGGTTGAGTCTTGCTTTAAAATAGGTAGAGTTCCACTTTGTTGAGAGGTCGAGGTTTTTTCTAGAGGTCAATTCCAATTGAATTCAAGGTCTATTCTAAGATGTCAAATTATGTCATGTTGAGGTCTATTCTAGAGGTAGAGTTCTTAAGGAGGACAAACTCTAGTCGCGTTTTATGTGATGTTTAGAGAGGCCAAGCCCTAATCCATTAAGACTTCTTAAATATAATTACTAACAGGTTTTCCAAATTTAAGTACAAGATAATAGATTGAAGGATGAAATTTTTTAAGTTGGTACTTGTAGCATATTGGTTTCCTCATCTTCTTGACAGGTTGGACCTTGCAATTTTTGTAAGTTGGTGCTTACAGAGGATTGGTGTGCTCACAAGTGGTTGTAATAAATTGAATACTATTTGGAAATAATTCAAGTGCTCTTTATTCAAGTTTGTATTTCCACTTTTATCCTTATGTTCATGCATTGTGTTGATGATTGATTATGTGATGTGATTTCAGTATTATGACTAAAAAAGTGTAAAGAATTTAATCTTTATGCTATTGATTCATCCCCATCTCAGTAGTATTGTGTAATTCCAAATATTGTCATTAGATCAGGCTTCTTCACGAAAAGACTAAAAATTGGAAGAAGATCTTACAAGGGACATGAACAATCAAGAAGCATCAATCAAAATTCCTTTCTTTAATGGAACATTTTTTTCCTTTTGGAAGATAAGAATGAAAACCCACTTGATGTCTCATGGTCTTGAAGTTTGGAATTCTACTACAGATGGATATAAGGTTCCATATTCTCCTCCAACTGATCAAGATGGGAGAAAGGTTGATGCCTCCAATGAAAAATCTCTGAACTCCATTTTAAGTGGCTTGCTAGATACATAATTTTTTAAAGTGATGTAATGTGAATCAACTAAAGAGATGTGGGAAAAGCTTGTAAGAAATTATGAAGGAGATGAAAAAAATAAGAAGGAAAATACTTAGGATTTCTAGAGACAATTTGAAAGATTTAAAATTAATGGTGAAGAATATGTTGTTTCTTATTTTCTTCGAGTAGACGAAGTGGTTAACTCTCTCAAAGGACTTGAAGAAAAAGTTGAAGAAACAACAGTTAAAAAAAAAAAAATGAGGTCTACCTTTGCATTTTGATGCCAAAGAACTTTCCATAGAATAATTAAAGGATTTGGAGAATATAAAAATGGATGAGCTTCACAGAATTCTCACTGCATGCAAAATGAGGATGGGAAACTCGTCACATGAGGAAGTATCATTTGAAGCATTTAAGAAGTCAAGAAAAAACAAGTCTAGTGGCTGCTCAATTGGTTACTTCGATACAAAATGGCTCAAGTAGTCCGGAAACTAAAGAAAATATCAAAATTAAAAGGTAATTTACCTCTAATATATTTTAATTATAGTGGGATAGGACATGTTGTTGCTAAGTGTCCTTTTAGGGAAGAAAGCGATGATGTGGAAGAACCTAGAAAAAGGGTCTTCAAAGGAAAACATTCGAGAAAGAAAATCCCCTAGCCTAAAGAGGATAATGATTTTTTTGAAGAATAATCATATGATTATGATGATGATAGAAGATAGATCCTATTTTAGCCACAAATGAAGAATCCAACATAGCCAAATCAGAGGAGAAAAATGAAAAATTAGAAGAAGAAGGTGTTGAAGGCATAGTGGATATTGAAGCAAAACTAATCAATGTATTATAAGAGATTGATAATCCAGAAGAATAATAAAATACTATCCAAGGAAATCATCTTCATCAAAACTAAAAAAGAGGAAGAAAAAAATATTGGAAGAAGTGTTGAATAGTGAACTAAAAGAAAAGGAAGAAAATTGTGAAAATCTTGAAGCAGAAATTGCCTCATTAAGGAAAGAGATAGATAAGCTCAAATGAAACATGAAAATCTATCAAACCCTAGATGCTACTCTCAACAATAAAAAATCAACATATGAAATGATTGAGTCTTGGTTATATGTGTGAGACTTTATACAAATAAGTTGTAAAACCCAAGTCACCATGAAAGAAATTTGAAGAAAACATTGAAAGCTCCAATCTTAGTAAGAGTAAGGACATAAGTCGAGAGGAGTATGAAAACACCAGTACACCAAAATTATATGTTTGATGCTCTGAAGAAGTCCATTCATAAGGGAAAAGGACTAGAAATATTCTCCTAAGAAGATCAACTTCAGAAGAACTATTCCATTAAGGCAATCCTTCTTAGCTAGGTATCAAATTATTTTTCTTGGTAATTGTTTTTCATGCAAAAGTTTTGGACATCAAGCAAAATATTGTAGAACTTATGGGAAATTTTTTTATGAAATAATTTCTCATCAAACCTCTAGAAATAAGCTCACAGATAACAAAATCATAGATATTTATGGCTTCAATAACGGAAATCATAATTCATTTTCTCCATTATCCATGTGCAATATTGAATGTTACAAGTGCAATGATTTTGGACATATGGTTTGAGACTCTCCTACAAAATCAAGAGAAGGGTTTTGGAAGAATATATAGGAATAACCACTAACAAAAAATGTGAACTAGTTATGTATGCTCTAAACAATAAAATTCAATGGTACTTTAATTGTGGGTGCTTGTTGATATTTTTATTGGTTAAGGGAAAAAGTCAACCTCCTAGAACCTAAGTGCGGGCCCCTCTGTGTTTTTAGAGAGGTGGTATTCCTCTTTATTAACACACTCAAATAAAATGAATTAAGATCAACAAATTAACATACACACCTATGAGTGGATGAGGTGTTTTTCAATAATACAAGGAAAATAATAGAAAGAGATGTAAAAATTAAAATTTAAGTACAATACCCATCTATCCCATCACAACAAGAAAATGTGAAGCATATAAAAGGGTATAAATAAGGTAAATAAGTTCAGGTATCATAGAGTTATAGAATAGTTTCATTCATGTAAAATCATAAAGAGCATGGGAAAAACATACACAAGTTTCATACAACTTTAAACAAATTTTTGAACCACTAATGAACTGCTTTCCCAAAAAGGAGCTCTCTGCGAGAGTAAAAACTATTATAGATTTAAGCTTTGAAAATGTATGGCGCTTAAGGAACTCAAAAAAATCCTGATACTTAAACATTATTTAAATGCATTCATCCCAAGGGGAATTGGGATTGAGCTCACATGAACCATAACATAAATAAGATACTTGGAAGAAAATAAGAACTACAGTTAGGGATTGACTTAAACGATGAAGAACACAATCAAGAAAGTTGAATGATTAAATATTGGGAGGAAGAAAGGGAGTGCTTCAAGAATTTAAACTCGCAAAATGTGGAAGGATGGAACCTCACCGTTATGAAACCAGCTCCAAAAATAGAAGAAAAGAGAGATCAATGCCTTAGAAATCAGCCACTTCAAGGGTGCAACCTCCAATACATTACATAAATGAACAATTCTTGGATGATATAGATGACCAAAACCTCCTTCTATATATAGAGTCCATGGGGCCACAATATAATCCTAGCCGACCTAACGATAATAATGCAAGGGCACAATAATAACAATATTGGGGTTACAGGGGTACAACAATAACAATAAGGGGGCTACACTAATAAAAATAAGGGACTAAACTAGTAATATAGGGATCTAACATGCCCCTCTCAAAAAAAGTGTTGTCCTCAATGCTTGAGTAGCTCTATGTGCTTCTATATAAAATTCTCATCCTCCCATGTAGAATCTTCAGTGGATAAGTTCTTCCACTTGATGAGATACTATGAAATTGATCGATTTCGTAGTTGTTGAGTTCTTGTTTCCATGACTACTTTAGGTTCCAATATGATTTTTCCTTCCTCATCAAGTTCTGGCAATATTGTTTGAACTGGAATATTTTCACCTATAACCTTCTTTAAGCATGAAACATGGGAAACTGGATGCCATAGTACCAATATTTTGCAACACCTTGTAAGGACCATAGTAATTTGGTGATAATTTATTTCCTTCTTAGTTTGCTTGAGGGACATTTTGTTTGTATGGTTGTAGCCGTAAAAATACCCAGTCTCCTACATCAAAACTTCTCTCGCTGTGATTTTGATCTACCTATTGTTTCATTCGATTTTGTGCCCAATTTAGGTTATCCTTTAAGAGTTGGAGAACTTCTTGTTGATGCTCGATGTGATCTTCCACTGCTTGAACCTTATAACTTTATCTTAAAGATGATGTGATGGACAGTGGATTATATCCATAAAGTGCCATAAATGGGGTCATTCTTGTTGCAGTATCGAAGGAAGTGTTATACCACCATTCAACGAGAGGTAACCACTTGACCCATTGTGTTTGTTTATCAGATACAAAAAAACAAAGATATCCTTCCAAACATTTATTCGCTATCTCAGTTTGACCATCAGATTGAGGATGATAAGATGAGCTATGAGCTAGTTGAGTACCCAAACAAGAAAATAACTGTCCAAAAATTTCCAGTAAAAATGGGATCTCTGTCGCTCAGAATAACCTTTGGGTTTCCATGTAGCTTTTGAATTGTGTCCATAAATGTAGTAGCAATTGTACTTGATTTAAATGGATGAGATAATGCACAAAAGTGTGCATACTTGGTAATTCTATGAACTACCACCATTATAATCACACTCTTTCCTTCAGACTTAGGTAAGCCTATGACAAAATCCATTGAAATCTCCTCCCATCGTTGACTTGGAATTGATAAAGGTTGTAGAAGACCCGGGGTATTAATTGGCTCAAATTTATTTTTCTGGCAAACTAAACATTCCGCCACAAAATTTTGAATATAAGATTTAAGGCCATCCCAAAAAAAATCTTTCTTCACCCTGTGGTAAGTTATTTAAAACCCAAAGTGTCCTCATAAAGGAGAAGTGTGCAATTATAAAATAATATTTTGTTTGAGTTGAGAATTCTTACAAATATATAAACGTTCTTTGTACCATGAGGAATCATTTTTCCAACTAAATGTATTAGATGTACTAGGATCTTGTTGCAACTTTTGAATGAGTGTCCACACTTCCTCGTCCTTCTTCCATTCATCCCTTGCTTCGGTTATCCAATTTGGTTGGATAATAGAAATGGCACAAAGAAATGCTTCCACCTCTTCATTCTTTCTTGAGAGTGCATCTGCAACAACATTTAGCTTCCATTTTTTTATTATTATTTCAAAGTCATAACCCAACATCTTTGTGACCCTTTTTTTTTGCTCTTCTGAAGATAGTCTTTGTTCCAAAAAGTGTTTAAGACTATCATGATCAGTTTTTACCTTGAAGTGTCTTCCCATTAGGTAAGGTCGCCATTTATTTAGTGCATGTAGTATTGCTAACATTTCCTTCTCATAAATAGATTTTTGTAAATACTTTCCTTTGATTGGAAGACTTTCAAAATCAATGGGTATTCCTTCTTGCATTAAAACAACACCAATTCCATTTCCTGAGGCATCACATTCCACAATAAAGGTTTTTGTGTAGTCTGGCGTAGCTAACATCGGTGCTAGGCACATTTCCTCTTTAAGATGTTCAAAGGCCTTAGTTGCTTTAGGAGTCCATGAAAATGCATCTTTCTTCAATAATGTTGTTAGAGGTGCTACTATTCTCCCATAATTCTTAACAAACTTGTGATAATACCCTGTTAACCCGAGAAATCCTTGCAACTGCTTTATGGTTGTGGGGACTTTCCATTCCTTAATGGCCTTAATTTTGTTAGGGTCTACCTTAACACCCTCGTGAGATACAATATGACCCAGATATTCCACCTCTTGTACTCAAAAGAAACATTTGGATGTTTTTGCATATAATTGTTTCTCCTGCAATAGTTTGAGCACCCTGTCAACATGTTGAACATGATTCTTCCAAGACCTGCTGTAGATTAGTATATCATCAAAAAATACTAGCACAAATTTTCTAAGGAAGGGTTTGAAAATGGAATTCATCAACCCTTGAAATGTAGAAGGTGCATTGGTAAGGCCAAAAGGCATGAGAAAAAATTCATAATGACCCTCATGAGTTCGAAATGCTGTTTTTGGAATATCTTGAGTCTTCATTCTAATTTGATGATATCCTGAACGAAGATCCAACTTGGTAAAATAAATTGCTCCATGTAATTCATCCAATAATTCATCAATCACAGGAATGGGAAATTTATCTTTAATGGTGAGCTTATTGAGCTCCCTATAATCTGGACACATTCGCCATGATCCATCCTTCTTGTGTACCAATACTACAGGAGCAGAGAAATAACTTTGAGTAGGTTGAATTATACCCGCCTCTAACATTTCTGCAATCATACGTTCAATTTCGCTCTTTTGGAAGTAAGGATATCTATAAGGCCTGATGTTTGGAGGAACACTTCCTGGAATCAAATGAATAGCATGATCATGGTCACGAATAGGTGGGAGTCCTTTGGGAGTTTCAAACACCTTGGAATGATTGTCCAAGACTTGTTGGAGATCTGCAGAAATAGATGATTTTGATGTCGGAACTTCTAGTGAGCATAATTGTTCAATTACGCCTCGTTGTTCTTTCTTTAGAAGCTTTGTCATGACATTAGAGCTTATTATCCTTCCTGGCTTCCCTTCAATACCCCGTAATTCGACTTCCTTTCCTTCTGAAAAAAATTTCAAGAAAATTTCTTGAAAATTAAAAGCTACTGTCCCCAAAGATTGTAACCATTGTACTCCTAGTACAACATCAGCACCTCCCATAGGAATGGAAAGCATTGGACTAGTCAATACATATTCCCCCATGGTTAGCTTGATATTATGGCATTGTCCAGAGAAATTTATAGTTCCTCCATTTGCAACCATCACTTGACATTCTGGTGCTGGGTATAGGAAACAATTTAATTCCTTGGCTACCTTACAATGAATAAAATTATGGGTGCTACCTGAATCAATCAACATTATTAGCTTTTTCTTCTTGATTTTTCCTTTTATCTTGAGAGTTTGAGGAGTGGTAATTCCTGCCAGTGCATTACACGATATGGTCGGATTCATTTATTCCTCTTCTGGGGTTGGTTCCTGGTGTATATCCTCTTCTTGTTCATTTTCTTCTTCCTCTTCACAATCTATGTAAAATAATTTCTTCTCAGCACACTTATGACCTTTAGTGTATTTGCTATCACAACTGTAGCAAAGCCCTTTTTCTCTTTTTCTTCCAATTGTTGTGGTGTCAACCTTGTAGGTTGTGGAAATCTAGGCGTAGCAACACTTCCTTCTTTATAGAAGTGAGTGGTAGGCTTCCTTGTCGCCATAATTTCACATTCAATTTTTCTTGCCAACCTGAATGCCTTCTCCAATGAATCAGGTTCCAAAACGCGAACTTCATGTTGGATGTTATCCTTTAAAGTGCCTATGAAGAGATCAATCTTGTGTTCCTCTGGAATATCAGTTACCCTTATATTCAATTTTTGGAAGTCCTCAATGTGCTGCCCCACTAAACCCTTTTCTTTGAGATTTATCAATTGGCTAAAGAAGGTGTTTCTCTTTGTATCCTCATAATGTGCTATCATTTCCTCCGTAAAAATTGACCAAGTGACAATTTTTTTACAGGAGCAAAGCCATCGATACCATACAAATGTATTTTGTTCTAAATGTAAAGTTGTAATGTGTACCTTTTGTGTGTTTTGCACATTATGGAGATCAAAATATTGCTCCATCTGTAGTATCCATGTTACAGGATCCTTTCCATCAAACTTCCTCATATCCATTTTTGGAATATGGTGGTTCTTCCCGCCAACATTAGAGTTTATGAAATCACGATTAACATTTATTTTGTTCTCATCATGAGTTTCCTCTACTATCTTTTCGCCATTAGGAAACATTTCTTGTATCAACTTTGTCAAACCTTCCATGTCTGCTTTTAGATCATTCTTCATGTTTTCAATGTTGTCTTTCATTTTTTCATCGATCTTAGATTTCATGTCATCCATCTTAGCTTCCATGCTAGCTTCCATGCCATCCATCTTAGCTCCCATGTCTTTCTTCAAACCATCCATCTTAGCTTCCACACCTTTCTTGAGAACTTCCATTTCATTTTTTGTTGCTCTTTGTGAAAGGGAAATTTGGTGCACTTGCTCTTGTAATTTTGATATGTCATGTTTCCAGTCTTCGTCTTCATGATTCATATTAGAGCCTTCGAAAGGCTTAATGGGTGTTGAATTATTTTTAGGAGGAATTTTTAGAACCCAATACTGATATCTATTCTACAATATTCCCTTGGAATCAATTCAAACTAATTTTTCACACAAGACTTATGTAATTCGAAGAAAAAAAATATACACCTTTTTCTTGATTTTGAGGAGATCAATATTTAAACTAAATTATCTCTGTGATTTTAGATCTTCAATAACTAAAATTTGGCCCTGCAGTAGCCCTATGAAGCTTCTTTCAAATGCCACAAGTCTGACCTGATTTTGATTCTTCAAGGCAAAGTTATGCCCAATCTCCCACAATGCCCTAATTATGGACTGGTTTAGTAGAGCGAAATTGTACGGTGTGCCACGTGTCACTTTTTCCTCCTTTAGCTCTGAAATTTATACACAGGAAAATATAGTCAATGTAATTGTGGCCACTTTTTACATAGTTCCAATCCGATGCTCAGAGAGAGAGTTATGACGATTTTCCCACGGTCGCCTCTTTGAGATGAAATTCGGGATCCTGAAACAACCCTAACTTCGACAGATCATATCTCTGAAAATATTGTGCACAAAGCTCTAAAATGTTTCCACGACATTCCTTAGGATTTTGGCTTCGCTCTGTAAAAATTTCAGCTTCTTAGACCTCATAGAAAATAAGTTATAGCGAAAATACCACAATGACCTGTTTAGGTTAAATTCAGGAGCCTGCAAAAATCCCTAACTTCCACAGATCATATCTCCGTAAATATTGCGAACCAAGCTCTGAAATATTTACAGGAGGTTCCTCAGGACTTCAGCTTCACGCTGTAGAAATTTCAACTTCTGAACCTTCGTAGAAAAAATGTTATAGCTAAAATTTCACGATGACCTTTTTGGAGCAGCGAAACCCTAGAATCCAAAGCTCTGATACCAAATGTTATGAAACCAGCTCCAAAAATAGAAGAAAAGAGAGATCAACACCTTATAAATCAGCCACTTCGAGGGGGAAAACTCCAAGTTGATGTCTATAAAAAATCATGAGTCCATAGTGTGTCTTGTCTTCTCACCATTGACACATATTTTTAGGGTCAATATGGTTTGTTATGGTGTCCAATCACGTTGTGCCATGACATCATCATCAATACAACGGTTATGAGGTATGTCTGCTTTGTGGGATTGTTACAATTCATGCTCAAGGTTCCAAAAGATGAAATCAATGCCCTTGAAAGTGTCTGGTTGTGTCACCTTGGGAGCTCATAGGCTTGTTTTAACATCAAAATATACTAGAGATCCATTCCTTCTTCCATCGAGAGCTTGCTAGACATCATTTGGGGTTTGTTGCGCAAAGTATGCAGGGGAGGCGCTACACTTACAGACAATTTTTGCGCTCTTTCAAGCCAAGGATTATCACCACTTCTAGGTTCCAATTCATCATTTTCTTGGATTTTTTATCTTTCATGTTTTTTAATTGGGCCTTACCAGTTGAAGAAACACTCAGATAACCTTGTAAAACTTCAAACTTTAAGTTTGTTGTGTTTCTTGTCTGAGCATGGAGAATACGCTATGCTTCACCTCAATTTTTTCATTTTATGTTGTCACCTCCATCAAACACTCAAAGTCTTATTTTACACCCATATTTTTAATCATGTCATTCTATTTAACTAGTCTAGAAACTCACATCTTGTTGTTGATTCCCTAGAATATCAAGAAACCTTTCCCCTTATGCGTTGTGCTTTCTTGCTACACTAATGTTGCAAACGTATTTTCACCATATATTTTGAACCATGTAATAATTTTCCATGAAAAATTTAGAGGATATTCATGAGGATGATATTAATAAACTCACTCAATTTTAGGTAAAAATGCTTCACAATTTTTGAGAAATGAGACATTGTCATCTACAACCATTTTTTGTTTTTCTCGAAATCCATGAGTCAAATTTAGCTCAATTTTTTTGTGGAGAATAATTATAATGATATTAACCTAATGAAAAAAATCATCTCAATCGGGTTCGTTGTTAAGGAGATATTCAAAGAATATAATTTATTAAGCTCAGGCATTGCGCTTTTGTTGTAGGTGGTGTTATTGAAAGATGGAAGCTTTGTAGAATGAAAAGAGGTTTCTGAAGGAGAAGGTGATGATTTCCAGGCTATTTCACATGTGCACTAGTCATCAAATAATTCAGAAATTTATAGAGGCCACATGAACCATCAATTCGTTGCGCATATGTGTTGCATTTTCGTTGAACTAGGAGGTTGCATAGCATCGGCGCTGTGCATCCACATAGTCAACCCTTTGACCATAGAATTCATGTCTAAATTTTATGTAATTAGTTATTTTGGTCATGTTTAATATTTTTAGTTGTCTAAGATATTTGAAGCTCGATTTAGGCATTGTATTTAATGTAAATTTTCTTGAAAAAAACCTTGGTCAAAATGTTCCTAGCTTTTTAGAAAAGCAGTTCTATATTCGCTGCAATAGGTAGAAACAGAAGTCATTTTAGGGAATTCGGTTCCTAGAGGTGGGAACTCATTTTTTATTACTATTTAACATGTAATTTTGATGAAGCAAAGGGTTGGTATGGATTTAGAAGAAGAGACATTGTGCCTTGTACTTTTGTGATATATTTTCAGTGAATGAAGCAGAATGGAGGTCTAAATTTACAGGGATTCCTGTGTCAGTTTCTATGATGATGTGCTTCCTTGTGTTGTAAGTTTTCTATTTGTTATAATCATGCTTTGAATGTTTGTATTCCTGTTTAGCTAAATAAATATTTATATCAAAACTCACTGTTAAGGTGCTATGCTATAGTTTGTTAAACAATCAATGTTTTTCCTATTTGATAACATTTGAAATTCATCCTTCCAGTTATATGTTGTATTTTTCATTTGTTCATCATTCTTTTTCTCACCCGCCTACAATGAATTTGATAAAGAAACATGAAAAATAATTTCCTACCTTTCCCCTATAGAATTATCTTTGATCTCTTCATCCTCTCACTAGAAAATTATCAACTGAACATGACTCCATGCCCAATGGATCATTTTTCTTCCCCGTCAGCAAATTTTTGAAATGTATTCCCCTCTAAGCACCATACCTAGCCTAAGATCTAAGATATTGAATATTTGAAGAGAGAGCCATCTCTAAAGCTGGAAGGGCTAGATTCCTGCATCTTTCAAGTAGTTAGTGGTTACCTATGGGTTTCTTTCCTACAACCTACGGAAATTAGATAGTGCTAACAGAGGGGTCATAAACAAAGGCACCTAATTAAGAACTTATTCTAGCTTCTTTATTCTTATTTTTTATCTCAATTTTTTCGCCTCTTTATCGATATCCAAATCAACCAATGCTTCTCATGTGGTTTGATGTAGTTTCAATATCCCAATGGCTCCAACTTATGAAACATCAACATTTGTTTGAGTATGACCTGTAAATATTTTATTTTGAACCTCCATCCTCTCAACCCTTAACTTCCTGTTACTTATATCATAAATTAAATTATGTAAGGTGACAAGGTGATCTTCAAAATTTGTTGTATCTTCAACAATTTATTCTATTATTCTCAACCATGTGGGATGTAACCCAATCAGGTAATGAAATACTATGAAATTAAATATCCATGATTTAATCCATGCTCTATGTTTCATTTGAACCTTTAAATTTAGCTGATTGAACAATATGTTACTTTTCAAGGGTAAATTTATGAGGGGGGCCTTCCTCACCTCCTCCAACCGAGAGCCTCTCATTACTCTACCTTCGACTCAAAGTATCATTTCTTTTTCATTGATTTGAAGATGACATCAAGTGAGTCTAGGGTGTGGAGGTAGGAGGAGGGTATGCGGGCTTCTTGCCTTTTTTCCTTGTTTCTTCCTCTAGTGCTTGTGTCGGTTTCTAGAATGGCTTCCTCAGTATCACTAGGGAATTCTTTGTCTCTTGATGCACTAATGTGACTTTCTCTAATTTCTTCTATAATCCTTGTGAACAAGTTGTCGTATTTGATGATAGTTAAGTGCTTATAAAATATTTATTTTGGGATGAAACCCTGAATAGCCTCTGCATCATTCAAATTAAAATAATTAAAAAACTAAGTAAATATTTTAATATGGGGTGTATTTTTTATAGTTATCCTCCAAAAACAAAAGGCAAGGAAATAAACTACTTCCTTTTCTACTCAAATAAAATTAACCAAGGGTAATATTATTTGCAAATTTCAGAAAACAAAATAATTTTCCATGAAAAATTTAGTTAACAACAATGGCTTCTCTTGGAATACATATATTTGAATTATGGTATTTTCTTCTCTTTCTTCGTGGATGCTTTTCCTCATAGGAAAGCTTGTGCTTGTCCTGATATGATTTTAGACTCTCATCCAGTTATAATGTAATTAACTTTTTTCACAAACAAATCTTGAATTTGATAGAAATGAAAAGGGGCTTTGTGTCTCCATAATACTAGATACAAAAATTGAACTAGTTCTTCATTAGGATTGAAGTTACTCTTATGGGGTAGGGAATTGAAAACATGACATGATACAAAGGCTATTATCAAATACACCATCATGAAAAATCTATGGGTCATTGACATATTCAAAAACTAGAATTTGAAATGAAACCCATCCTATTAAGTAAAGAGTCTCTTTTATAAGAATAATAAAGAACACAGAGCATGCAAATTGGAACATTGGATGTGGTTTCTCATCCCATTACTCGGAAAAATAGGCAAGAAAAATCTATGTAAGGCTCTGAAAATATGGAAATATCTAAGAAAGAAATTTCAGAGGGAACCTGCAAAGTTGGTGAGATGCATTCCTAAAAAATGTTCATTTCGTCGACTTGAGAGTCCAAGAAATTGACGGCTTTATACAACTTCAATAGCTTATTTGGCTATGGAAATTTGAATATATTTATGAACATCGTAGGGGTTAGAGGAATCAAAATCCTCTTCACTCCCAGTTTGATTGTTCTCATCTTGGGATCAAAATGTCGTGCATAAATGTAATGACCCACCTACAATTACTAAAAAAATATGAATATTAGCATACATACGAGACATCCATATGATAGATACATATGCATAAATCATATGTATTGCATTTTTATACCTACTTGCTAATATTAAATTTGAAGTTTAATTTTAGGTTGATGAATCAATTATCGCAATAAATCCTTAAACTTACCAGAATATAACAAATATACTAAATGGAGTCGTGATATAGGAACCACCCTTGCATACCTACATATATATGTTTGAACATCAAATCAAAATATATCAATATATATATAATAAAGATACTCATAAATAAATTGAAACTAAATTATATTTATAAATAAATTAAAGTCACAAAAGTAATTAAATTTATTAAAAATAAAGTTATAAATATGAATTAAACTAAACACATTTGTTTAAAGTATAAGTTTAAATAAAATATAAATCCAATTAATTTTTTTTTTTAATATAAACATAAATACAACGTTGAATAAGGATTAAAGGGAAACAATATAAATATGAAAGCTTTGAGACTGCCTCAGTAGTGTCGCGGGAGATGGATAACTAAGCTACTCCTCCACGTGTTAAGAGGCTAAGAAAACAACAGACCTTGGGAAAGATGGAGACAGTGGTGTGGAAGGTATAAGGAGAAGGATGATAAATAGAGACAAGGGAGGATTTTAAGGGGAGAAAAGGGAGACGCAGAGAGTAGAAATTTATAACAGAGGCACATGGGAAGATTTTGAGTACTTTGATATTGATTTTTCTTGGAATTATGGGCACGAGGGCTAGAATATTTGTCTTATGGATCTTGGGAATGTACAGGTAGACCCCAGATAGGCTAGGAGGTAAATATTAGTTTGAGTAACTGCGGTATCAAGGACAACAATGACATCTTCAACAGATTCTCGAGTATTTTACTGAAATTTTACTTCTTCATTAAAATTCTAGTCATTCTCTAAGTAAAATTTCTAAATTTTAGCTTTATATTGTTTAATTAAAAATGCATAGTTACATATTTGTTTCATTGTCAAATTGTCGAATTTTGGGTCTTACAAAAAAGATAAACTCTTTCCTTGAAGTTAAAAGAATCAATAACGCATGCAACGTTTTATGACCCATGGTCAATATTTTGTTATTCTTTTTTCTTCTCAGTCAGTGAATTTACATACCATTGGTATGTAGACGACGAGTGAAAGTTCTTATCCTGGTGGGAAAGTGGGTTGAAAATGTCACCACAAATTTCTTCCTTATTTCTTTTGGTAGCCATATTTTGTTTGTAATTAGGAATATGTGAGTAATTATCGATTTTCTTAGTGCCTCTTAGTTGTGAATTACTTGTTCCCTGATATAATTACTATTGGTTACCATTTCACCTGTGAATTTCGTTGGGTGGGATAGGCCAATAAATAGAAATTTAATACATTAAGGCATTGTTTATGGGAGAATATGGAAATAGATCTCGAAGTTTTAAAACCATCACATTTATTTAGCTCAGGGATTGATCTAATTTTTGATATTCTTGATATTAGTAGCATGACCAAAATGGAAACTAATGAGCTAGGATGATTTTCATGCTATGAATCCTTAATATCATGACAAGTGGCATATAGGTAATTAATTATATCGGGTAGGGAAGTGCGCAGGAGTGAAGTGTGCGGGAACTAAGATGTGTAGAGTGCTAACTACATTTGTTTTAAGGAGCATGGTGGCTCTTTTTTCCCTTCTTACAAACTTTTGACACATAACACATTTTCTTATTGAGGTGTATGAATCTTTGAAGAGGATTGGCCAATACAATCATGCTCTAATAATTTTAAAGGGAATTTGTGGTTGGGAAAAAATGTCCCCCACATACTCCCTCATGCATTTATTTTATGATATGGATAGTTTTATATCATGGACACATGTCAATAGGACCCCTTTTTTAATTCTTTGAAACATGACCCCATAAATTAATACATATGAATTACATTTCATCATTAATTCCATTCTTTCTTTTCTTTTCATGCCAATGGGAAATTCTCTAGATTGCTAGTAGAAAATAGTGTCTTTATACCATTTAGATGCAAATAAAGATTGATTTTCACCGGTTTTTTTGTGAGCCTCGATATTTACTACTCCAATTCCTGTGATTAATTTACATAATCATTTTCCTTTGAAAAAATTTTGAGGCTTTATTTATATTTCAAATTAATGCAATTTTGTAAGCCAATTTTCCCATTTTCCCTCTCTGAGTTGTTGACTTGACATCATTTTGATAGGATGGTAAGGTACATATTTAATGGTGTGGGAATTTAATATATAACTTCTAAAATAACCAATTTCCTTTACTAGGGAAAAATCTTGTTTATCCAACAAAGAATATTTAAATTCATGATCTTGGAGAGACTTACTCGTATAATAAATTGGGTGATCTTCTTTCATATTCTTTTTTTTATTCAAGACAACAACAACTGTGTCATCAGACGTAAAAGTGGATAATATGAAATCATTTTCATAATTATGACTTACCAAGATTGGAGCTAAATAAATTTCATTTTTGATGTTGTTAAAATTTGTTTGTTTTTCACTTGTCCAATCAAACTTTTCATTTTTCTTGAAAAATTCATGTTGATTGGTTTTACTATTGAGGCATAGTCAAGAAAAAATATTTTGGAAATTTTGATCTTTCTAAAGAATGATTGTATTGATTGGAAATTTTTTTTGGAGCTTTCAATTATAATATGCCTTTAATTGTTTTAGGATCAAAATATATTCTTTTTTAACTAACAATGTGACCTGACAATTTTCCTTCTGATACATCCATCAAACATTTATTTGGATTCAATGATATTGCATATTGTTTACATATTTGGAATAGTTGTCTCAAATGAAATCAATGTAAATTTCTCAATTTGGAATAGTTGGTTAAGTCATCTTGATAGCATGTTGTGATCTTTCCAACTAAATCTTCAAAGGCATGACCCGTGGTCCTCTGAAAACTTTCACCTACATTTTTTTATCCAAAGGGCATGTAAGCATAAGAATATGTTCCCCATGGTCTAACAAATGTTTTCTTATGTCTATCACCCTATGACACCAAAATTTGATTATACCCTGAAAATCCATCTAACATAGAAATTATTCTTGATCCTATAACGACTGAAGTAACCTCTCCAAGTTGGTAAGAGGTTAACTATCTTTTATTGAAGCTTTAATTAGGTCCCAAAAATCATTACATCATGATTTCCCCATTTTTATTTTTAAAAACAACATGATTCAATATCCATTAATAATGACACATCTTGAAAATAATCTCGACTTTATCCATTTTATCAATTTTCATCTTAACCATTTCTTTAAGCTTAGGATTTATTATTCTTGGTTTTTTTATTGGATTCACATTTTCCTTTAGTGGAATTGTATGTTGGATGACCCATTTGTCATATTGTTTCAGATCTTGATAAGTCCATGCAAACACATTATGGAATTCTTTAAATAAAATCAATACTTTTCAATTTTCTCTCATGCTTAGCCATTTGGGATTTTTTCTATCCTCGATATTGATCCATCTGATTTTATGTACATTTTCTATAAATAATTCTTCAGTGATTTGTGAGGCTCCCACTTGATCATCCTTATTAAACAATGATTTAATTTATGTTGGGATTTTACTGTTAATATCTTGTTCTTAAATTTCTTCGTTAGTCAAAAAAAATTGAAGAATGTGTTATTCATTGTCAAAGGCTTGGAGATATTCTTGAATACCTGGAACTAATGGTCAAAACAACATCTCAACCTTAAAAGAATCAAGTCTTGAATTTGGAGCAAAAAGAGAAGTAGCAATGGCTAACAAATCAACTTTATGATGTTGATCTCTTGAAATGAAGGATACTTCTAATGATTCAAAAACAAAATTGAGATCCCACACCCTTCTTACATAAAGTTTCAACTTTCCCAATTTGGTATTATACTTTTTGTTAAATTTATTAAAATTAACTCTGAATCTCCCATTACTTCGACCTTTCTTATTCCCTTTTCATGCACTAGCACTAAACCTTGAATAAGTGCTTACTATTCCACTTCATTATTTGTACAATTAAACTGTAAAGAAAATGAATTTGGAATATGTTCACCATGTGGCCCTTCCAAAATAACTCTTCCTTTTGAACGTTTATTTAACAAAGTATTGTCGCAGAACATTTTCCAAGTGCTAGGTTCTAGAACTTGATCAATACTCTGTACAACATCTACATCGTTGAGAATTACATAATTATCCATGCATGTGTATTCCTACTCGATTAAAGCCTCAATTTTATTATTTTTAAAGAAAAGAGGATTCCTCTGCTCTCGTGGTATTCTTCTCAATCGACCATTCTTACCTAGGATCATCATGCAAAATCCAATGTTCATTAAATAGCTCCCAATTGGGAAGCACCATTCTTGTCCCAAACCTAGTCCATATGCAACTGGAAAATAAACAACAACAACTATACAAGTGGTTGTAATATGAGGAGAAGAATGAGTATTTTCATAAATACCCTTTATCTCCCCATACGCAATTAATTTCCTTGAATCGATTGCATATATACTCTCTCTGGTCTCATAATATTTAGTAAAATCCAAGCCTATGGCTTTCATGATGTGGAGTGGAATGACGTTATTAGTAGCTCTACTATCAATTAGACAATTATGCAAAATTAATTCAAGAGTTTCGAGGGATATATAAAATGGAGGCACCTTTCCACATGATTTTTCTTGGATCAATGGATTTTCTTGTGCTGGGTCATTGTAGTAGCTTCAATCCTTGTATTTGTAAATTCTTTGCCCTTAAGATTTTGAATAAGAATTTCTCTATGTTGAGGAATTTTGATAACCTCATAAAAGGGTAAGATGATATTTTTTTTTTTTCAAATTATCCATTATATTATAAGTCAACTTGGTCAAGTCTTGAGATGGCATAGCTTTATCTTATGACTTAGTAGGTTCTGCTGCTATTTTTTCTTAATTTGGGCTTAGGTGATTCGTTATCATTTTCTCCTTTGTTTTATTCAATTGAGTTTGAGTCTGGGCCACATTTTCTCAATCCACATATTTTTCATCTTCGTGTACCAAATGTTCCTAAATGAAGCATCTTGTATTATCCCACATTTCCATTGCTTCTAAAAAAGATTAATTCTCTTGAGACTCATCCTCTAATGTCTGGAAAAATTCCTCTTCTTAAACTTATTGGTCATAAAGTATTACTGCACTTGGATTTTGATTTCTTGGGGGCCTTGGACCTATTTTTGGCATATTACCCATATTTTAATTTTTGGGTAGTCCAATGGTCGAATATCTTTGAGGCCTTTGCCCATGATTTTGTCTTAATTGAAGGATTTCATTTTTCATTTTCTTCCCTATTCTATATAGTTGAGCAATCTCAGAATCAAATTTCGAAGTAGATGCTTCCTCATTCCTTGGAATTTTCTTAAATTTAGAGGAATTCCTTGAAAAATACCTCTCCTATGCTGATTTCTTGTATATTTCAAGCTTGAGTTTGTTTTCTTGAATTTGTGATTATGAGGGGATATTTCTTCCTTTGTGTTTTCTCCAAAATGATTTTTGGATCAACACCACTATGCAACATATCTCCTTCCATCTCTTGAGCCTTCATCATTGCATCTTGTAAGGTCTCTATCCATATTGATATCATATCATACTTAAAATTAGAAGGAATAACATTCACATAACTCCCAAATATCACAGGCTAATTAGTATTGGATTGTTCATGCATAAATTATAGATTTTTGAAAAATATGAGATTGAAATCTCTGAATTTTTTTTTGAATTTTGATTTGGGTAAAATCAGTAAGTAGAGTTTGATACCCTATCGAGTGATAGTGGATAAAGGAAATTATCTAGTAGAAGTTTATCATCATAAATTTATATTTCTTCTTTAATTTAATGGTAACCAAGGTTAGGGTTAGCTTAAAAAATGCATTTTTATTAATTTTCCATTGTTTAATGCTAGCACAATTGCTTAGCCCAAATATTTATTAAATTAAAAATCACTTTTAAATAAATTTAATCTTCCAATGACAATGAGAAATTGTATACAAAAAAATTAATCCAATACACAATAGAAGACAACCAAGAACAATAACAAGAGACACAATATATGGTCAAAGACCAAGGGAAAACCCCACAAGGGGGAAAACCCTTTCACAATTCTTCTTTTTTAGATTGTCATAAAATGTTTAGTAGAGAGATATAATGTTCCAATACAACAATAAAGAGTCAAAGTTAAATATTTGACTTATCCAAAAATTCACTAACCAATATCCAAGAGATGATCCCAAAAGTCAAATCTAATCCAAAGTCAAAGTCTGCAATTTTTTGTCAAAGTAAACAGCAATCAAATATGCCCTAACTAGTCAACATTCAATAGTAAAATCAACTCTAAATCAACTCAGTCAATATTAAAAATATTTAGCCTTCCTTGCTATTCAAGGATCAGTCAAAAAAACCCCAAATAATCTTGGCCAAAGGAGATACAAATTATGTAGTCAAACTTTAAATTTATGTGACCAAACTTCAATCAACAGACCTGTGGTCAACCCAAGTCAAAGTGCCTAGAAAAGTTTAATTTCTTCACCAGTGAAATCGACCTCAAAAAATCATATTTTTTCTAAGTCAAAGCAAGTCAAATTTTCGAGTCAAAACTGGTCAATGACTGTCCAAATAGAATAGTCAAAGCATAAAATCAGACCTAGCTTCCTTCCCTTCGCACATGTGAACTCAAACCTCCTTATTTCATACCTATATGAACCAATCACAAGAGGAGAGAGAATATGTGTTGAGCGATGATGATTCCCAAATGAGGTGACCTTGAGGTGTATTTATGCATTGGAGGAGACCCAATTTGGCCTTTAGGTTGACCTGTACTTTTGAGCACATGTGATTCCATCATTAAAAAGTTTCCCTTAACAAAATTAAATTCTTCCAAGGGATAACAAGGGTATTCCTTGATGATGAAGTTTGTTCAATGGAAGGAATTTATCCCCGAGTTTCCAAATTTACACTCCCTCTCAGTTAGGGAGAAATTTTCGACTGCATCATGAATCTCATCTCAGAAATCACGTCATTGTGACCAAGTCATATCTCATCTCTGCTCAATTATTCTAATATGTTGAACATTCTCGAATCTAAAGAAGATGAATCATCGGCATAGGGGAGCTCCATCCACCACCCTATATCCAAGGACAATAGGTGAGATCCACTTACCGTAAGGGTAAGGACCACACTCTATCCTATTGAATTGTGACAATAGAAAAGATTTAATTATTTAGAGGGGTAAGGATCACATTATGTACTATTTTATGTTGATAATTCCCACTTGGACCCTCAAGAGGCAAGTGGTAGGACACCATCATCCCATTACTTGAGCGATATACTAATTACCATAAATGGTAAGGATCACACCCTATCTCAAGTCACCTCAACCCATTGGCTAGATGGGGAGGAACAATCCCAACAAGCCCAACCTATGGGTAGGATTGAAACTAGGGTATACTCTACCAAGTACCAGACTTGATGGTAGGGGGAGATACCCACTTTTCATAAATGGAAAGGATCACGCACACACCCTACAGTAATAATAGGAAATATATACTTACTACAGGGGTAAGGATCACACCCTATCATATTGTCTAGAGTTCCCTCAATCCCAGGAGCTCTTTGGCTCAATTATTCTCCACGTGAGCTCAAACATGGGGAAAGAGAATAGCTTAGTGTTCTCGATTAGCCGAGACCCTTACCCTGGAGGGTCATATCCATCAGTCCAATCTGCTCCTTGAAGAATAAGAAATTCCCTTTCGAAAAAGCCTTGGTGAGTAATTATGATATATGTTCATCAGTCAAAATATGATGGAGTCTCACAACTCCTCTCTGCACCATGTCTCGTGTAAAGTGATATATGTTCCCAATATGCTTAGACTTGTCATGATACACAATATTTGCTACTAATCAGATCCCACTCTTGTTGTCACAATGTATGACCATCATATCCATCACCCTCTCAAACAGATCTCAAAATATCTTCCTCAACCATAATTCCTCATATCTAGCCATGATAGCAGCAATATACTCTTCCTTGGTCGTGCTTAAAGCTTCAGAATTTTGGTTCCTACTCATCCAAGATGCCATGGAAGAAACCAAACTAAAGCAACACCCTGACTTACTCTTACTGTCAATAAGATTTCTTTACGAGTCAACATCAGTGTACCCATGAAGTCGCACATATATGACAGTATATCTCAGACCAAGATTAATCATCCCATGCAAATATCTCAACACATGCTTGAGAGAAACCCAGTGTGCATGAAGAGGATCAGTCATGAATTGACTCAAAGTGTTAACTTCAAAACATATGTCTGGATGGGTGTTCACAAAGAACAACAATGCCCCAATCAATTATCTCTACTCAAAGGGATTCACCAAGTCAGGTCCTGCAACATCTCCACATAATTTCTTGAAGTTCATCTCCATCAATGTGGCCATATACTTGCTTCTACCATTCCAAATATTTCCAAAATTTTCACAACATATTTTCCTTGAGAAAGGAAAATATCATTGAGCCTTTTCCACACTTCTAATCCTACGAAATAATACATCAATCCAATGTCTTTCATTTCTAATTCAGAGGCCAGCTCCCTCTTACACTTGAGAATAAGAGGCTCACTACCTTTCAAGAATAAATCATCAACATATAAAACTAAAATAAGAGGCATACCTTGGACCACTTTGAAGTACAGGTTCGGGTCAAGATTGTTTCTCGTGAATCCAAGCTTCATCAGATAACTATCAATAAAGGCATACTAGGCTCTGGGGGCTTGCTTAAAACCATAGAGTGCCTTCTTCATCCAACGCACATGAGTCTTCCTATCATGTACTTCAAAATCTGATGGTTTATCAACCTATACTTCTTCATGTAGAATTCTATGAAGAAATGTAGTAATCACATCCATCTGGTGAAGAGTCCATCCTTGACTAGAAGCAAGGGAAAAAATACATGTAATAATGGTATAGAGGGAAAAAGGTGCAAATATATCATCATAGTTTTCTCCCTCTTTCTTGGAGAAACCTTTATCCAATAACCTCGCTTTATATTTCTCACACTGCAAGGAAAATACCTTCTAGCAGATGTTTTTGAGGAACCCCTTATAAAAATAGCCCAGACATCCGTTTCTAGCGGAGGTTACTAGAGAAGTTTGGCAGGTGGAGGTTTTTGCGGATATTTTTCGTCCGGTGCACTTATCATCCTAAACTGCACTAGTGCGTTCAACAAGAGAAAGAACCGGTGCGCACAAAACATTGGCACATCAGACATTGTGCGCTCCGTACACACTTATCCAGTGCATCTTATTATTCTATCGCATCAGTGCTTTACAAATATTATGCACCGGTGCGTCCTAAAATGTCGTGCCAATAAAGAAACCACCCGATGTGGTCTTAAGAAACTGCACCGGTGTGCCTATAAAACCCTGTGCACCGGAACAAGGTTAAATAAAAAAAATTACAGCCAAAAAACCACATTTTTCACTTTTCTCAGTGCTCCAAATCTCTCAAGCATCGATGCAATTTATCCTTGTCTGAGCCGCCCTGACATCGGTGCTCCCATTGCACCCATTGCACGCACTGTTGTTGTGCATTTCCCACCAATCTCCAACTTGAAATTTGTAAAATGGTGGGAAAATTTACTTTTGCAAATTCTATAGCCAATATGGCTCCTCGATGACTAAATGTACAGGTATTTTTCTTGTTTTCCATAATTTAGCCTTTTAGCGGATTAGAATTTCAAATTACCTTAAAATTAACCATTTAAAAAATAAATAAAAAATTGTCGCACGATGCGTCGAGCCATTCAGCTCGCACTGGTTCGCAATGCTACCTATAAATTTATAGGCCACACTGCAACCAATGCTAATGGTATCCGTACCAGTTCTGGGGTGGTACCGAAAGGCGCACTGTGCTATTTTAAAATTTTAAAAAAGTGCGGTGTAGTCGGTTACCCGGCCGCACTGTTTACTCTGTGGAACAGCGAAAATGTGGTGCGTTGACTTAAATATCCGCCCCAGGGCAGGTATTTTTGTCAGCACACTGCATTCCACATTTCGAAAAGGTCAACGGTGCGGCCTGGTAAAATACTGCACCATTGACTATGTAATGATGTTAGGAGGTCGGTGCGCTGATCAAACTATATGTCCCGAGGCATAAAGTTTGGCCAGCGCACCACCCTCCTGACACTGTTGACTTAAGAAGAATGCCAGGAGGGCAGTGCACTAAAAATTTTTAGGTGCACCGCCACCGATGCGCTGAAGATTTTCTAGTGCACTGCCACTGATGCGTGACAAAAAAAGATGCACCGGTACCGGTGCATGCCTATTTTTTGTGGCGCACAGACTATTTTTTTTTTCTTCCAAAAACAATTATATGTGTATATTCCTAAATACATCTCATTTAATAAAAAATTGTATTTAATGTGTCAATCATTCAGAGACGTGAAAGGAGAGAAGAGAAGGAACAACAACAACAACAACAGGTGGACCAATATAACATGGTTCGCCTGTGGGAGGCACAAGAGAGGGAGATAGATGCGTATTCTCGCCCTATTACAACAACTACCCAGGGGCTCCTAAGGCAGTTAGGCCTACTCAAGTTCCTTGAGGAGGCTACTTCCCTAAAGGGCCATGGTTTTTTTTTTAGACATCTTATCCACAAGTGGAATGCCCACCTACAGGCTTTCTGGGTTGGTCCTAACTAGTGGTACGCGCCCACTGAGGAGGAAATATGTTTCATTATAGGACTATAGAGGAGAGGGGTGGATTTTCCCTCAATCCTAGAGGTTCTAGTTGGCTATGTAGCAGGGAGTCAGTTGGTGTACTCCCAGAGATACATTAGTGCAGATATAATGTCTCCTTCAGATTTTCAAGTCTCTGGAGGTTAGTTACATATTTTTGCACTTTGTAGTGAGGAGGTGAGGTGCCTCTCACTTTTGATTTCGACCATTTCACACAACACCAGTGACAAGAAACATGTTAGTTTCCCACTTCTATATTATGTTGATTATTTAGTACAAGAGCCATGAATTGTCAGGTGGTCTACCATTTTTTTGCGACAGTTCTGTACAGCCTTAGATAGATGTCATGCTCATGCACAAGGGAGGGTCAACTTCCCTTTTGCTTCAGAGTTTTTTTGTTTATTTTTTGAGAGGTTTCCAAAGACGAGGCCTACTTTTGTTTGATAGCCTCGTAGGTCGATGTTGGAGGCACGGATGCACATGTGGGGGCAGATGATGGCCAAGAGGGGCGAGACTAAGTTTTCCACGAGGATATCGCATGATGCACTAGAGTTGCTAGCCAGTGTTGACGAGCATCCCTTCGTTATGGTCCCCTATCCTTATGCTGGTTTGGATTGGCGAGGGTGTGCCAAAATCCTCTTCACAGATGATGATTCACCGGATGATAGAGGTAATATTACTATTTTATTTAAATTTATTCTAATATGTTCTTTAACTTGTTTTTATTAAATTGTGTAATGAAATTGTCTAATTATTGTTGTGTACTTGTATATATTTTGTAGACATTGGGTCTTTTGATGGCGAGGACATTCCAACACCACCACATGATCAAGGTCTGGATCCTGATGACGATCAAGATATGCCAGATGCCAAGGATCATCAAGAGGCCGATGCAGAGAGACATGCTCCTGTTGGTGCGTTGGTACCGCCTTTTTCTAGGTGCGATAGGCTTGATAGCAGATTGAGGATGGAGTTGGGAAACTAACTTTGTGCATTGATTATTGAGGCAGTAGTCAAGCCTGCTACTATGAGAGACATACAAGTCGATGGTAGGCTGGTACATATGTGGAGAGGCATGTCGCGTGACATGTACAGCCTGATGCGGCATGTCATAGGAGCTACGACCTTAGTTACGCAATTGAAGAGGACCCTTGCATGTTATAGGCATGGTCGAGACGCAACACGTGATCGACGGTCCATGAGTAGCACTAACGCATCATCTGATGATCACGATCAGGGGAGTGATCATTGTTCACCTCGTGTCCAACCAGATGAGCAGCCTCCACTAGCATCGAGCAGCAGTCATCATGGAGAGCAGGTTGGACCATCGACCATGTCCAGTCATCATGATGATCATGAGCAGGCTAGACCATCGACCATGTCCAGTCATCACGATCAGCAGCCAAAAATTGATCCTGATCAGCATGAGGCACTAGTACCATATCAACAGGCATGTGATGATTAGCATGTATCGACTGATCTTGTCGAGGCCGCACCATTGACTGAGTAAGTCTCGACTAGTACTGTTATTGATGATGTACCATCAGCTGATATATGGCATTTATATTACAGTTTTATATTTTTGACATTATTCAGTTATATATATATATATATATAGTCCATGTATTTTATGTTCATGTTGCAGTTGTACTTAATTTACATGTTGGTGATCATCATGATGTGTATATTGTTAGGTCATGTTAGATATGTTCATTTAATGTGCAGCTTGTAGATAGATGTGTATGTGATAACAGTTATTTCACATGAGATGTATATTTGATGTTTGTGTTGTGATGATGTTATATAATTGTGTTTTGTTAGATGATCATAATCACGATGATGTTAGCGAATTTGAATGTGTTTTTCAGTCAAATATGATGTTTGTACGATGGTTATCATGATCGTGATGTTTATTAATTAATTTAATATTAAATGATCATGATATTGTAAAATTGTAATATTTTCAATCCTAATTGTATATAAAATTCTAAAATTGTAATTGTAATTGTATTAATTGTAATTGTAATATGTAAAATATTTGTAAAATTTTAATTGTAATTGTAATATTTAATTTGTTGTGAAATGATTGTAATTGTATATATGTAAAATTGTAAAATTGACCTAATTGTAATTCTAATGTATGTAAAATTATAAAATTGTAATTGTATGTAAAATTCTAAAATGGTAATTGCAATGGTATATATGTAAATTTCTAAAATTGTAATTGTAATTGTAAATTTTTAAATTTGTAAAATTGTAATTGTATATATGTAAAATTCTAAAATTGGAATTGTAATTGTACGTGAAATTGTAAAATTCTAATTCTATGTAAAATATTTGTAAAATTTTAATTGTGTTACTGTGAAATGATTGTAATTGTAATTGCATGTAAAATTCTAGAATTGTAATTGTTATTTTAATTGTAATTGTATGTGAAATTGTAAAATTGTAATTGTAATTATAATTCTAATTCTATTTGTATGTAAAATATTTGTAAAATTTTAATTGTATTAATGTGAAATGATTTTATTAAAAATTTTAAATTTGTAAATTTGTAAAAATTTAAATAATTGTAAAATAATAAATCTAGAATAATATGAATTATTGTAACATAATAAAGTTTAGAAAATAATGCAAATAAATTCATGTGTTTTAGAATTATCATTATTTTATTATGATCTTACATACAAAAAAAAGAACTTTATATAGTACGTCATTGTTTTTGAGATCAACATAATTGCAAATTATCAAGTGAAATATTGATTTTAACATTAACACAATGCAAATTACCAATTAATTCAAAATATGTATTATAATGTTTCGAAAAACCCACCTTAAAAAGTATAAATATTGATGATCAAATAACACATGTGGCTAGATTGTAGCTAGAAGATGCAATATTGTTACAATTGGCAGGGTGAAGCAGCTGCCCATTTTCATCTACCAAATGTGCCTTGCGGTATGCTGCTCCTGATAAGAGCTTCCGACATTTTGGAGTTGTTTGAATATTTTGTGCATCTGAACTCAATGTTGAATCTGCATGAACCTGCAAATTTTTATACATTATAAATTTAATTAAGTTGTACATGATTGACATGGATAAAAAAACATAAATTCAATTAGATAATGAAAATATAAATAAAATCCAAAGTAAATATTATGTCTCGAGATGGACAGGGAGAACTACGCGATGGACTTTGAGAAATAGTATGGAACGAGCTGGATTTTGAATAATTTTCTATTCAATATAATTATGATATTTTCTCTCTGCATTTGAACAAAATCAACAATAAATTTTGGTGCACACACCTAAAAGTAATTTTGGTGCCTTAAAAATGGACTTGTTGTTATCCGTGCTAATGTACAAATCACCGCACCGGTGCATTTTTTACTGAACACCGGTGCGGTGTTAGAAACGGACACACCGGTCATGAATAACCGCAAATAAAAAAACGCAACTCTATTTTCTTTAAGTCAAAAAGAAAGCAGTAAATTGAAAAATGGGCAACAAAATATTTTCAAAAATCTAATTTCATAAAACAATTCTTTAAATACTAAAAACTTTTCATTATTTCACTATTTTTGCAAAAAAATTCAGCCAAAGATGTACAAGAGACATAGTTGGAGAACCAGAGCATGAGAGCACTGTGGAGAAGTGAAATACGTTCGAATAGAAGTATTCAGAAAATCAGAATTCCAAACCTCTGGTGATTCAAACCCTCTAGCACGAAATTTCAAACGATCTCGTGATTAAAGTTTATTGTTTTTTTTACATAGTAAGAAAAAAATTTTAATTTATTTTTCATTTTCAGAAACAAAATAAAATAAAAAAATCCATTTTTCCCCTAAACCCTACATTATTTTTGTTTCTGCCCTTTTTTCTCCTTGTTTCTGTGATTTCATAATTAGGACTTTTCATTTTAGATTTATAGGGTTTGTATCGCTATATATAGGCCTAAGACATCCAACCCACGGGACGACTTGCATATTCAGATCCCAATCCATGTCGGCCCTTGTTTGAATTTAAAAAATAAAAATAAAAATTATCGCTACGCCATGCGTAACCTAGCGCACCAGTGTGCTAGATTATCCTAGCGCACCACAGAAATACTGTGTGATAAAAAAATTAAAAACAATTTTTTTTTAATTAGTGCGCCATATGTAAAATAGGGCACCGATGCACTATTTCATTATGGCACACCACACTCGTGTTGCTTTGCAATTTTTTTTTTATTGTTTTAATCGGTGTACCATGTAACATATAACGCACTGCACTGGGTCTCCTAGTTCACAGATAGCACCGTATGGTGATCCCTTGTTTGCGCGAGGCGTTTATGCTATAAAAACTAACACTGAAATTTTTTTATTGTTTTGTCTGTGTAAATCGGTGCTCCTTGTTGACACAGAGCACCATGGGTGTGTTATACAGTTTTGGCAGTGTGTTTATAAGACCATTACGTACCGACGTCAGTGCGTACACCATGAATGGCTCATCGGATTCTTGAGATTTTTTTTTTTACCTGAAAAGTTGACAATTTACTTATAAAATATATTAATGAATGATATGGTACATGTTTCATATTGTTAAAGAAATGGCTGACAAGAGATCAAGTAACAAAAATACTGATAACAAATCAAGAAAAGCAAAAAAGGCAAGTTCTTTGTAAATTCTTTACAAAAAATATTATTTTTGAACTATATGTAAGTTTAACTAATATGTATTGTTTAATGTGTATCATGCAGAGCCACAAAATGACGAAGCTCAATAAGATTATTTCTGATCTAAGACCAGAAGAGTGTAAAAGCTTAATGGAAAAATTGCAAAAGGATGAATCTGGTGAATGAAAAAATACTATCGATCCAATATGAGAGTCTTTTTTTATTTTTCATTAGTAATATACTTAAAATGATTAGATAACATGTGTCAAACAATATATTAATTCACATCTATTTAATGTTCTACAGGGACCAACAACTCAGAAAAGAAATGTTTTTTTAAGAAAAGAAAAAAAATAGAACATGCAAATGAAAATGAATTGCTCCTTAGCTCATCTGGAGTGGTAGTGGAGGTTAACGAAATGGGGAAAAACTTTTACAAATGTTTGAGGGATCTAGTGGAATGAATGTATAGACGTTCTTTCCACTTAAAATAAAAAAATCAATCCAATGATTCCAAGAACCAAATTTTATCTAAACTACAAGAAGAGTTTCTAGAGAATTGGTCAATGAGACATGTTAGAATTTTAACAGCAAAAATGTACAACAACAAAAAAGAAGGAATGAAAAAGTAATATTCCTTTAAATGTTTGTCTAGAATTATTTATAAATATCATTAATAAATATCACTTTTGTTATATTTACTTTTCACATATCAATATAAAAATTAAATAGTTTATGGTCATGTTACATTTTCAGGAAGATTATGAAAATCTCAAAAGATGAACGAGCTGACATCATAAATATGCCAGTAGGAATGTCTAAAAATGTGTACAAGGAGATGATCAAACAAATGGACAAAATTGCATCGCAGGAGGAGCAATCTCAACAACAACGTGCTTCAAATGTAATATGTAATCACTGAATTTTTCGATCATCAGGTACAATAAATAAACAATTTAGCATTAAATATTAATTTTCAAGTATTTTCTTGCAGAAAAGAAAAGAAAATGGAACCCATTCAGCACATAAAATAGGACTAAAAGGAAGAAAAGGGTTGATATCTAAGTTTGTGAGTAATTGTTACTTCATTATAACAACTTAACTAGATTCCATTTTTGTATTTTTTAAGTTGTTTTACAAAAATCATCATTGAATGTCTTCAAACATGTGCTAACAACAAAGAAAAACCATAAGATGAATTGATTGACATTGAGTTAAATATGGGTTGTGAGTATATGTTGGCATATCAGAAATTAATTGTGGAATTTGTAAGCATCTATCGATCTTGTTTTATTTAGCTCTGTCTAGAATTAATAGAACAAAAAAATATTTTATATTAAATATATGATTTGTTATGGGGTATAAAACTTGCAAGAAAAAAAATATGGAACTGTGCCAACAGATGAAATCTTGAAAGATGGCATGCTACATGGTTTTGAAAGAATGTGTATAGTTCATGAGTCAATTTTTTCTATGGTACGTCATTTCTTTTCGATTTAAATTGATGTATATTATTTAATATTGCAATATTCATTATCCTCACCAATGTATATACACTCATTACAATTTATTTTGATGTTTGTAGATGGAAGGTGAAGAAGAAAAAAAAACAATCAACACTGTGAACAAAAAATTCCTGAAAATAACCCAAGTCATGGAAGTAGCTCTAGCAGTGACAGCAGTGCAAGAGAAGAATGATGATCACTATGTTTGGATATCAAAGCAAGGCATTGTATTTTTTGAAATATTTGTCTGTGAAATCAAACATTTTGTTTAATGTAATGGACATAGGGTCTCAATTGAAAGACAAAGGGATACCAATAAATGTCCCATTTTGTATGACAAATACTATCTTATTCATATATATATATATATATATGTTTTAATTTATTCTATTGCATTCTCCATTTTCGCTGTGAAATGTAACACCACTGATTAAATTTATGGATGATTAAATGTTATAATGAAGAGATGTGAAATTTTATGATATGATATAACAAATTAATCCAAACATCACATTAAAATGCACTAACAAAAATTTAATTCATATGAATACTATTATAAGATATGTGTCGTCTTTTGATGAATAATGAATTTTAAAAAATCACAATAATTATGATATGATATAACAAATTAATCCAAACATCACATTCGAATGCATTAATAGAAAATTAATTAATATTAACACTGTTACAAGATGTGTCGACTTTTGGTGAATAATGAATTTTAAAAAATCACAATAATTGCACTATCACAGGTCGATGTTTCTAAAAAATACAAGATGAACACCAGTGTGTGTCAGTTACTGTACACCGGTGCGTTTGAATGATACAGCACACCGGTGCATTTCTACGACCTATAGGCACCGCACAAATACTAATACCAATTATAAATCTTGGTGCGTTTGTGTGATAATGCGCACCGGTGAATTTATGTGAGTATACGCACCGGGACATTTGTACGACCTATGAGTAGTGAAAAAATACCAATACGAATTAGAAAAAATGGTGTGTTTGTCTGATATTGCGCACTGGTTCGTTTCTATAACTTGACGTACCGGTGCATTGAGATGACCTATGGGCACCGCACAAATCCCAAGACCAATTAGAATGGCCCTGTGCATTGCATCACCAACACTGAGCCCCGGTGCAGTTTTATACATTGACGGCCTGGTGCATGCACCTTCGACCACCTCGGGCCACCTTCTAGATGACATGCACTGGTGCGTTGACACCTTAGTAGTGCACCGATGAAAAAAAATCTGTAATAACCTCTGGTCGCCTAGTTTTTTTAGTTGTGTTGAAATTCCGTTAAAAGCTCCTCCAAAACCTCCGTAACTATAAACAGATGTTGCAGCAAATGTGTTTTTGACAATTTTGGCCAATTTTATAACACTAAAAACCTCTTTTATAACCTCCGCTAGAGGGTATTTTCCTTGTAGTGTCAATACTTCCATAAACTCCATGTTTAATCTTATATAACCATTTTGAAGTCACAACAGACTCCCTTTAGGTCTTAGAACCACTTCCCACACATCATTCTTCATAATCTACTCATACTCTTTGGTCATAACATCCTTCCAAATGTGTTTTTTCATTTCTTCTTCAAAGGTGTGGGGTTCAACCTATATGATGGAGCTCTATAACAGACCTCTTGAAAATTCCATGTAATAAAATTTAATTAAGGAAAAATAATAACCACGGTTATGGGACACTTATTCCAAGCTGAATGTTGGGAAAAGCATCCTAGTGTGGGTTTTGATTTGGTTTATTATGGATAAGGAAATTGGCAAAGGCAATGACAAAGGCATTTGGAAAGGAAAAATGGAATTTTTGGCAATTTATTTATGAAAATAATGGAAATTGGGAGAAAAGGAAGGTAAAAGATCACAGGTTGCATGTATGGAGGAAAATGAAAGAAAATAATGGAAAATGAAGAAAATAGAGGCCTAATTGATAAAAAGGCTTATGAGGATCAGTTGGTACCTTTTTTTTTTAGTTTACTTTTGGATCTCTCTCTCTCACTCTTAGACACTTAGAGTTTTTTTGGAGCACTTCAACATTGGATCAATAAAGGAAAATAAATAAAAGAGGAAGAAAATATCAAGCAAGGAAGCTACAACTGGTTTATTTGCAGGCATCAATTTGCATGTGCAATTTCCTTGCTGTATTTGGTATGCATGGTTATGCATGTGTGTTCTTGGTTCTCTTTCTGTCATTAGCATGGGTTTTTCCAGGTGTGACAATGTTCTTCAACCTTGCCTTGCCATTTCCAGATAGCCATGGTGTGATGGGGTTCTCGCATTTTGGTTGAACTGGATTTTTGGATGGATTCGAAACTGAATGAGGTGGATATTTGAATGAAAGAAAACATGGCCTGGTAATTCCTGAATGGGACTATGGATTTTTGTAAAGCCACTAGCCTAGTAACCCCTAAACTGGATTGTGGGTTGTGATAAATCCAGGTATTGTGTGCCTCAGTGGGCCTAGGAATCCTCGACCAATGAAAGACATGATATACGGTAACGCCTAGAGGTGGTTTTCCTTGATCAAGCCTATTAATCCTAGTTGGTGAATGGCGAGATATATGGTAAGGCCTGGAGGGTGGTGTCTCGATTATGGCGTAGTAATCCCTGGATCGGACTGTGGATTACAGTAAAGTCTAGAGACTAGGAGACAAGAAAATTCCTCATGGTGTGGTGGCATCCATGCTTTTTTATGGCCTAGTGATCCGATGAGGATTGCAGTAAAGCCAATTTCTATTAATGAGGGTGAGGTGGTTTAGCCTCGGGAAGCCCTGGTTGGCTATTTTGGTTATAGTCCCACATTCATGCTTGGAATACAACATGAGGGTGATTGGATGAAGAGATATTTGGCTCAGCCAATCTATGGTTGGGTGGAATGTGGTAGTCTCATACCGGGTTGGATTTTGCTTCATTAATAAGAGGTTATTTCCTTGGTATTTTAAGTGTAAATGAACTTGATTATATGTGGCATGTATGGTTGTTGTATCCTAATTATTTTTGTTTTTTATATGTTGGTTATGGATATGTTTTATGACCGTGAAAAGGTATGGTTCTCTTCATGTTTTAATTGTAAATGAATGAGTAATGAATATATGACCTAATAGATAGTAATGTAGCTAATGATATAATGCACCAATTATTCTTAGCGATTCTCAAATAATTATAAGACCCATATGCTCATATATGTTATTATGACCTGTAGAATGCATCTTTGTGACATGTTTGATGAATAAAATAGGGGTCCAATCAAGTCTATGTTCAATAATTTGCAATGGAATCATTGTCTCTATGTTTCATTTCATTTCTATAAATTTCATGAAGTTCTAGGAAGTGACTGGGTCCTAGCCTTGGAATTCAGCCTTAAATCTCACACTTGTTGGAATAGCACTGGCAGAAAAAGGTCACAGTTGCACTCAGGCAGGCTCATGGGAGCGACTGGGACCCATGGTCACTTAGAGGGACTGGCAAGGGAGCGTTTGGGTCTCTAGGACCTTGAATTGTTGAGTTTCCTCAAGGTTAGTCACTTGGAAAGGTGGGGTAGCTCCTAGAGGTTTTGTGGTTATGTGGATGATCAGTTTCTTTGTGTTTTATCGGTTCCACTTCCTTAAGTTGACCTAGGAGGTTGAATTAGATCATAGTAGCCTATCGTCACATGTTTACCCCAGCGGACCAGTTAAATTGGGTAAATGTGGGAGGGTGGTGTTACAGAGTGGTATCAGAGCATGATTCACCCCTTGGACTGGATGGTTGGTATGTTGGTCATGCATTCATGTCGGTTGCATATGTGTTCTCATGTTTTTGGTCTATACATTGGCTGTGTATGCATGGTGTTGGCTAAGGTTGCAATGGTGTTTCCATGTGAAATTTAAGGATGTTGTTGTTGGGTGTGTTTATCATGATTTTATGTCAGTTACACACTGGATATGCATGTCAATGTTTGTATGTAATGTGTATGTGTGTGTGTCACACATATTTTATTATTGCATGCATTGTGTCTAGTTGGTGTTATGGTTGTAGTATCATGCATAACAACTAGATAATGGTTGAGACAATGATTAAATGTTGATATGATTATGTTTATATATGTATTGTGCTAATATTGTCGGTTTTGCGGATGAGATTTCCTCCTCGAGTTATACTAAGGTACATTGGTTTGTTTATGATTTGGTTTAGATGACATAGTATGCCTTGCAGAAGATATCAAGATGGTAGACTAGAAATATTCTCCCTATGAATAAGATGAGTAGTGTGGTGTTGGGAACTCTTCGAATTAGCAGAGACACATTGAGAAGTTTGAAGGAATAAATAAGGAGTTGCAAAGAGGATAATTACGAGAATCATGTAGGCACATGAAAAACAAGCAGAAAGTTAATGCGGTAATTCTTCAGAGTTTGTCAAAATTGCGGAGACAAGGACCACTTCGGATCATCTATGGATATGAGGATGGGACTAATGGGGCAAATGGTAGTAGGTATCATGGTGGTCATGGGTCATATAGAGATGATACCATCGAAAGATGGTAGATTTTTGGATACTCTAGATAGGATAGGTTGGACACGAGTATCTGTGTCTATGGTTTTGGTTCGACGGGAACTATGATCATCATCATTATCACCCTTACGGGAGGAGTGATGGGGGATACTTGTCGGATGAGTTTAAGAGAGCGAAGCCACCCACTTTTGATGGAGAGTTTGAAGAAGCCCGAGGATGCAAATGCTTGGATACTTAGCATGAATAAGTTCTTTGAACGACATGAGTATACAAGGAATATGAAGGCCAAAATAGTTATCTTTATCCTTAAAGGGAAAGCGAATATCCGGGTGGGAAGATTTAAAAATGGGTTGGAGACATCGGGACATAGGAGTTGAGTTGGCATGAATTCAAGAGAATTTTCAAAAAGAAGTACTTGTCGGAAAGGTACTATGATGACGGATGAGGAGTATATGACCAAGTTCTTGGAGCTATTGAGGTATATACCGTATCTTAAAGAATGAATGACGGATGAGGAGTATGTGACCAATTTCTTAGAGCTATTAAGGTATGCACCGTATCTTAAATATGAAAAGTCCAATGTTCGAATATTTTTTCGGTGGATTACCATTAACATTTAGAGATCGGATTGAGTATGATGATCCTCGGTCACTTGAAGAATCTATTGGCAAAGTGAAGAAATCTTATGAGCAGTGAAAGTGTAATAATGAATATCAGCAAGGATGGAAAGGAAAAGATAAAGATAAAGGTAAAGATAATTGGTAACCAAAAAATAACAAGGCCTCGTAATGCGGAAAAAGAAAGAGAACGTTGCACCACATAAGAATTTCAATGCGGCTAGCGACATGGGTCACACAACAAAATAGAGGCGATGGTACAAGACGGTTGGAGTGTTGGAAATGTGGTAAGGAGCATCTTAAAAGGGATTTTGACAAAATCAAGGTGGTAGGCCTCGGATCTATGGTGCACGGGAGGCATAGATCAGCTGGTGGGATTTTTGCGCAGGAATTCCCTCGTATTTATGCGGTGATGGATAATAGGCGAGGAGAATCATCGGGCATCTATCATTGAGATGGATGGTAAGATTTGTGATCAATTTGTTTCTATTTTGATTGATCTTGGATCTAATTATAGTTATGTTAACCCTGAATTGGTGGATAAGTGTGGTTTGAATAAATAATTGCACGCAAAATCTTGGTTAGTTATGCAACCAACTCACAAAATAGAAGAAAATATAGATCAACGACTTAAAAATTATCCTCTTCGAGGGGGAAACCTCCTTTACATTACATAAATGAAAAATTCTTGGATGATTCAAATGAAAAAAACCTCCCTTCTATGTATAAGAGTCGAAGGGGTCACAATATAATAATAGCCAACATAACAATAATAATGTAAGGGCACAATAATAAAAATAGTGGGCTTCTATGGGGCACACTAATAAAAATATGGGGACAACATGGGCACAAAAAATAACAATAATGGGGCTACACTAACAATAACAATAAGGGGATACACTAGTATTATAGGGACCTAAAAAGGTACTTGTGGGATGAGTTTAAGAAAGCAAAGACACCCACTTTTTATGGAGAGTTGAAGAAGCCTGAGGATGCGGAGAGGTTTGGTTAGTTGGCATGAATAAGTTCTTTGAACTACATGCATGTACATAGAATATGAAGGCCAAAATAGATATCTTTAGCCTCAAAGGGAAATTGGATATCCGTGGGAAGCTATAAAATGGGTTAGAGACATCGGGACGAGGAGGAGTTGAGTTGGCATGAATTCAAGAGACGTTTTCGAAAAAGAAGTAATTTTCACAAAGGTACTACAACGAAAAAATCTAAGGAATTCTATGAGATTAAAATGGGATAGATGAAAGTTAAGGAGTATACGACCAAGTTATTGGAGCTATTGAGGTATTTATTTTATCTTAAATATGAAAAGTCCAATGTTCGGAGATTTTTCAAGTGGATTACCATTAGCATTTAGAGATTAGATTGAGTATGATGAGCCTTGGTCAATTGAAGAAGTTATTGGGAAACTGAAGCACTATTATGAGTAGTCAAAGTGTAAGAATGAATATCAACAAGGATGGAAAGGAAAAAGTATAAATATAAAGGTAAAGGTAAATGGCAGACCAAAAATAACAAGGCCACGGAAAGCAACAAAGAAAGAGAATGTTTTACCACATAAGAAGTTCAATGCGGCCTAGACAGGGGACATGGGTCAAAACAACAAAAATAGAGGGTGATGGTACATGATAGTTGGAGTGTTGGACATGTGGTAACTACTATCTTAACAAGGATTCTCCACAAAATTAGGGTGGTAGGCCTCGGATCTATAGTGCACATGAGGTGCAGACTGTCGGGGATGTTTGGCAGAGCATTCCTCGTATCTATGTAGTGCTGGATAATAGGCAGACAGATCATCAAAAATTTATCATTGAGATGGAAAGTAAGCTTTGTGATCGATTTGTTTCTATTTTTATTGACCTTGGATCTAATTATATTTATGTTAACTCTGAATTAGTGGATAAGTGTGGTTTGAATAAATAAGTCCATGCAAAATCTTGGTTAGTGTACCTAGATATGGGTACCAAGAAGAGAGTTCACCAATGGGTAAGAGCTTGTGCGTTTGAGTTGAGTGGTATGCCTACTTCCACACATTTGAATGTATTACCATTGGAGTTATATAGTATGATTTTGGGTATGGACTGGCTATATCTTCATAGGAACAAAGTGGATTGTTACAACAAATATATTGAGTGATTGGATGCCAATGGAAAGCAGAGAATATTACAAGGTAAGTAGAAAGCAACATTATTTAGAATGGTGACAACTACGCAAGCAAATCACATTCACAGGAAAAAGGGTGCATTAATTGCGAGTGAACATCTCTAGTGATAAAGGTAAGGAGGATGAGGATATAGAGATATTGAGCGAGATATCTGATCTTACAACATTTTTAGGATGTGTTTTAGGTAGAGATATCGACAATTGTTGCCTCACAGAGAAGTGGACTTCTCCATTGACTTGGTACCGGGAGCAACACCAACATCAAAGGAACCATATAGGATGAGTATTCTAGAGTTAGTAGAGCTGAAATTATAGTTGAAGGAAATGCTTTACAAGGTATATATTAGACAAAGTGTATCACCATGTGGTGCATTTGGTCTTGTTTGTGAAGAAGAAGGATGGTACTCTTAAGTTTTGCATTGATTAAAGGTAGTTGAACAAGGTGACCATCGAGAACAAGTATACGTTACCGAGGATTGATGAATTATTTGATCAGCTAAAGGGAGAAACAATGTTCTCAAATATTTATTTGAGATACGGATATCATCGAGTGCACGCATGAAGGAAGAGGAAATTTACAACACAAATTTCCAGGACAAGGTATGGGCATTATGAGTTTTTGTAGTTCCATTTGGTTTGACTAATGCTCCAACTACTTTTATGTGCTTGATTAATGGTGTGTTGTGTCCTTATATTTACAATTTTGTTATTGTATTCATTGATGAAATCTTGATATATTCTAAGAATGATGAAGAACATGTCGAGCAATTAGCAGCAGTATTGATATTGTTGAGAGAGCATCGGTTGTATGCTAAGCTTAGTAAATGCGAGTTTCTTTCAGAAATAGGTACATTATTTGGGGGAATGTGCTCTCAAGGAAGGCATAGCGAGTGGATACATAGAAAATAAGGGCTATCATGGAGTGGGAATCTCCTATAAATGTGGATGAGGTAATATCATTCATGGGGATAGCAGGATACTATAGGAGGTTCATCGAGAACTTCTCTTGCATTGCATATCTTATTACGTCATACGCACGGAGGAAAGGCAGGAAATTTGAATGGATAGAGGAATGTGCAACAAGTTTTGAATAGTTGAAGCGAGTTGTTGACAAATGCTCTAGGTGTTAAACATTGCGGACTAGAAAAAAGAGTTTGTAGTGTGTACGAGATGCTCGCAAAGAGAGGGCTTGGAAGGAGTCCTCAATAAAACCCCAAACTACGATGATCGATATTATTTCTTCTACTTATTAATTCGAGAAACAAGTTATATACGGTGTTACACGAGTAAATATCGAAATAAATTTTCTATAAGACCTTCACAATTAAAAATAATTCTAGAAAATTAAATGAAAGGAAAAAATACTAGCACAAGTACAATCACAATGACAAATTTATTTTTGGACAATTTTCCCCGAAAAAAACCCAATGTGGGAAAACCAGACGTAGTAGATAAGGGTTTCTTTATTATTCTTGACAAAATCTCTTGTAAAAAATACAACAGTAGAATAGATGAGGAATTTCTGTGAGAAATTTTACAAACAATTTTCTCATGCTTCACGGTGAAATTTTGAATTTGGAGAGGACTTGTTTCCATCATCTAGGCGTCTTCTTGTCTCACGCTATGCGCAGTGACTACACAATCCCAACATACAGACCTCTCCGTTGTCCCTATCCCACCATCACAACCTTTTTCATTGTACCTCGCTACTGCTGCTTCTTCCGATCTAATCTTGCACTCCACGACGATTGCGGATGCCCTCTCTCTCCAACCTGCAAACTGTCCCTGACGATTCGATTTTCTCTTGTCGAAATTCGGCCCGGTGAGAAAATCGATTTTGCTCGAGCAGCCCGAGTATCTCCCCTGGTGTGTTTTCAAATTCCCATCGAAGTCTTTCTTATAATCTTCTCGTTGAGAAATCAAGGGCCCAAATTAAAACATAATCATGGGCCAAGATTAACTTGACTTTCTCTCCGTCTTTTTCTAGAACATTCACACCCGAGTTCTATTAATACACTTTAATTATTTTAATTCCCTAAGTTTAGACTTAGGATACCATTAAAAAATAATTAATTATTTTAATAAAACCTCATACGGGTAGAATTTCCTAAAAATAATTCTAGGGTATTTTGGAATACATTTTTCTAAGCCTCTCGCAAAATTTGAGACTTAGAGCACATTTGTTGCTACCCGGGAATCAAAAAATCCCTCTTAGCGAGGAATGTGTTCTAGTAATGCAACTTTGTTGAAGCATCACCACGACTCGTAACATATCCCTCTCGCACTACTCGATGTCGACACTGTTTTCCACCAAATACCGCATTGTTGTATCTATGTTTTTGTTGACCCTTCATATTGTTGCCAACTACTACATTTTCACCGCAACTCCCTCTCATATGTTGTCTGCTAGCAATTGAGGACCCATTTGTTTCTCCTACCGAAATGGAGTTCTCGTACCATAACCATCTCGCTCCCTGAACTCGAATGAACTTAGATCTTCCTATAGCCTTTGTGAGTATGTCTACTACTTGTTATCCTATGGGGACATCTCGCGGTTGTCTTGCCCCACGGCCCCGAACAGAGTCTCTAATAAAGTGACATCCGATATCTATGTGTTTCGACCGATCATGAAATACTAGATTCTCAAATAGTTTTGATACTATAGAAATTATATGCACTAAGCATGCATATGTCCTAGATTCACCCGATCTCACAATATTTAACTTCTTGCAAGATAATGAATCATTCCATTGTTAATATTTTGCGGAAAAATTAATTGCACACACATGTAAAGCATAAATAAAAACAATCGCACATAACACGGTTGTTTAACGGAAAGCACGAGATCGAAAACCCCAACTATCATATATTATGTATCACGGATATCATATGACAAACTCATACAAAGCTAAGTACATCAAGCTCTCGATGACAATGACAATCGTCATACACTAATCGTGGAAAAAATCTACAAATCCATGCACCGATCTTTGCCCCCTAGCAGCCTACCTCCATTATGCAATCCAAAGTGATTACAAAGACCAATTCGATGCAATCCCACTCTCCTTGGTCGCATAATCCTCATTGGCAACTCCAATGCGTGTGTGATGCAATCAATGCATCACTATAGTCACAATAGATAGTCCATCTTGCCCTTTCCACCCTATCTCTCCACTTCGAGTCTCCAATGGAACTGGCATGCACTATAGTTAGCTGATGTATTGTCTCGGTTGATTAATGAGTTATTATTTGTGAATTAATTAACTAATTAATTCACTCCACTCTCACTAGTGTATCATTCATTTAGACTAGATACAACTAGCTCAGCCGGAGTCTAACTGAGTTAAACTAAATACAACTCCATAAATACTCTTCCAACTCTTGTCATAACTACTGCCACTTGAGTTCTAACTAAATCCTCCATGCATGAACTCTAGTAAACCCTTGGGAATTGCGTAGATTCCCTCGGTCCCAACGATGTGCCACATACGTACACCGAAACAAAGTGCTCCAAGAGAATAAGTTGTTGTTTAGAGTCTGATTATTATTAAGAGCTAATAATAATCGACATGCATATATTTTTAGATCGGCGATCTATAAATAGAATTCGCCCAATATTCTAAAAATAGTATTTCATATATTTTTCCAACTTGATCAACCATCCACAAATAACATCCTACAACTTCTGAAATATGATCATCATGTCTAAAAATAGACTTGCGCCAAAAAATAACTCGCGAGGGCCCACTTAGTGAAGGCGACTCTTTTCACTAAGCTCATCATCTTGTTGAATCTCAACACTCCCTCTCAACAAGATAGGGATTATCCTTCACCCCGATCCCGCCTCTATGGTATTTGAATTTGCTCAGTAAGCGCCTTCATCAGAATATCCGCATCCACGATCCTCGCGTAGGAATGTGCGAAGCAACATGATCTTCCGCCTGCACACAATCTACGATATGATGATACCGGATATCAATATGTTTAGATCTATCATGAAGCATAGGATTAACCGAGAGTTTAATGCAACTCGATTATCACAATGTATCAGCTGTGGGATCTAAATGTGAACCGAACAAACCAACCGAGAATCTTCCTCATCCAGGATAGCCTCACATGCGGCTTGACTTGTTGCCATGTATTTGCCTTCTGCGACCGAGTGCCACGGATCTTTGTTTCTGTTGTACCAAGAAAGCTGTCGTAGATATGATACTGAAAATCCCTCCTCATGTGCTCTTTCTATCTGTTGGGCTTCTGCCCAATATCGCATCCGTGAAACCATGCAACTTCACCTCATCCAGTACGATTTCGTACGATAAACCATACTCGGATGTGCCCCCGAGATATCTCGGGACATGCTTTCTGCCTTCCAAAAGAGCTCGGTAGGCTTAACCATCGCTTGTGAAAGTTAGTTCACCGCATAGCATATGTCCCGGTCTTGTATTGACTAAATACATGAGAAAACCCACCAACTATCGACAAACAATGGCATCGACTACCTCTGTCGATGTAGCATCCTCTTTCTTCCAATTTCCTAGAAGAGGAGTGTCGATAGGCTTGCGACCTTACATGTGAAACTTCTCCAGTATCTCTTGGGCATACTTGCCTTGAGACACAAACAACTCTACCTTTCCACTGCCATGTTCCAATCCAAGGAAATAATGAAGGAGGCCCAAATCCTTCATCTCAAACTCTTTTGCAAGATCCGCCTTGCATGAGTGTATCAGCTCGCTCATCACCCGTTAGTATTAAATCATCAACATAAAGTACAATGATTAAAATCTTACCCTCCACCACAATGCGAGTACAGTTTTCACATCCGCCTCACTCTTGGTGAAGCCAAGTCCATGGAAATAGTTGTCGATCCAAGTGTACCAAGCACATGGTGCTTGTTTTAGCCCTATACAACGCTCTTTTGAGCACCGCACACATGTGACTCGATCGTCGAAGATCTCAAATCCTTCGAAAGCTGCTCAATGTACACCTCTTCCTCAATTATCCCATTAAGGAACGCAATCTTCACATCCATCTGATGAATGTGCCAACCCACATCCGTCTTTGAGAGAGAAAGGATGGTCCGTATGGAAGAATACCGTGCGACTGTGCAAAGGTTTCTTCATAGTCAATCCCCTCAATCTGTGAGAAGCCCCAAGCAAAAAATATTGCCTTATACTTCTCGACGTTCCCATTAGCAGACTTGCTTTACCTTGTAGATCCATCTTGATCCTACAAGCGATTTTCCCACCGGCCTTGGAACAATCTCCCAAGCATCTATTTCGACAATGGAGTCATACTCCTCCACCATGGCATCTACCCATGTGGGCTCCTGCCTTGCTTCTTCGAAAGAAGATGGCTCTATCACGATACACTTGCTCATAAGAGCCATGTATCTAGTAAATCGGTTAGGTGACTATCTCTACTCTGCGTTATGATGTAGGGACTCCTACATTCTCGTGCCGCATCAAGCTTCAATCTCTTAGCTTCTATGGTATGCTTTCTCGCCTTGTACGATGTTTGGTTCCGCATGAGTGGACTCCTCCACTCCATGAATCTCCTCTTGTGGCTGATTCACATCTAGAGGATCATCTTTGGGAACAAGAAGTTCCTCTTCCGCATGCAAGTGTAGCTCCCTCTCAAGCGACAATTTCATGGCTTTCACCTCATTGAATTTTATATCCCGTCGCACAACAAAGTCAGTCCGACCGTCCGGAAGATACACACGATAATTATGGGGTGTTTTCGTGTACCCACAAATATCCCAACTACGCGATCGGCTCCAGACTTCTTCGGCGTCCTTTGTCACATGAATGTAAACGGGTAGAGCCAAAAATCTTCAAATGAGAAATATCGGGCTTCTTACCGCAGTAAAAAGCTTCTTCGAGTGTACTCATTCCAATTACTCTATGAGGACAATGGTTTTGCACATAAACCGCGGTGTTGCATGCTTTCGCCCACAAGTGCATCGGTAGGCCTTGGTCATGCAAAGCATCGCTCATGCGGCACACGATTTTTAGTTCTTCCTCTCCGCGACCCCCATTTTGCTTCGTGGATTATGAGGCGCTATGAGTTCTCTTTGAATTCCTTCTTTGCTACAAAAGTCTTTGAATTCGCCTAAGATGTATTCACCACCATTATCGCTCGTAGAGCTTTCACTTGCTTCCCCAACTCCTTCTCCACCAATGCCTTGAACTCACGTAACTTTGAGGACGTTTTCACTCTTTCTATCCGCATGAAGAAGGTCCAGAGCATCTACGAGAATAGTCATCAACAAATATAACATAATACTTGTGTTTTCGTTGTTGAAGCAACCGAGAAAGGTCCACACACGTCCGTGTGAATTCTCTCTAGGATCACCGAAGCACGGTTCTCCTTATCATGAAAGGTGGTCTTCACAAACTTACCCATATTACATCCCTTGCACTGATCCGACTACGCAAGAGTACCCTTGGGAAGTCTAGTAGAAATCGATGCAAAATCTTCAAAGCGCCATGGTGAAGATGGCCCAATATCCCGTGCCATAATTCGCCCTCATCCACGGCTCACCACTTCTTCGCTTTTCCCACCATTGCACGGGCGCAACCATCTACCTCTAGCTTGTAGAGATTCTTAATTCGAACCCCTAACTTCTTGGTTTGACCCGTTGTTTTATGTCGAAGAAAGGCTTTTCCTCACTAAAAAACAACATCATAACATTTGTCTTCCTCAACATTGCGACCGAGACCAAGTTATTCTTCAGCACACGGAACATGCATAACATCCTTCAACAAGAATGGATTATTGGACTCCCTCTCAAATTTAATGGTCCCAATTCAGGGCCACACTATACCGAGCCATCGTCACCCATCTCTATATGCATCCGGAGGTCCTTCTCCTCCAAGTCACTAAACAACTCTTCGTCTCCCGTCATATGGAAAGACGCACCACTATCAAGATACCACACCAATCCCATATAGCTTTGAAACCAAGCATGCGATCAAAGAGAAATCAAGTTCAAAATTGCGAGGCTAAAAGGCCTCTCCACCGTAGCCCAACAACCTTCTCCGTTGAAGCCCCGAAATCGGTCTTACAACTAGGGGGATACACCCGGTCCGTACCTTGGTTAGCGCCTCCTTTCCGTTTGGTGTAGTGGATCCGACTAGGATAATGGGATCTGGCTTCCCAATATGTGTGTGTGTTGAGAATCGATATTTCCTTTCTAAATTTCCTAAGTGAAATTCTTTATTCTATTTCTAATCTAATCATATAAATTGTATTCTATAATTCTAAAACCGAAATATCTAATTCTAAACTAACTCCGGATGTAATCTTTTTGTTTATGCGATCTAAATGATTTCAAATAACAATCGATAATAAATATCATTCAACTATTATAAGAAAAGAATTCAATAAAGATAAACCACTTCATATAAAAATTTAAATGAAACAATGGTGAAAAACATATCGCATAATAAGCTATTCATACATTAAGCTTAAATAATTAGCTATCACCGTACAAAAGTGTCAAATGATAACTCAAAAAATTCAAGCATCAATATATAAACAACCGAAAATAAATATTACTTTAACACAAAGGCGAAATAGTTAAGAGATAAAAGTACCATTTATAACTAGTTCTACTCATGAGCTTCAAGCAATAATGACTTATCTCCTCTTAATCCAACATCCACTAAGAGTACAAAAGTGCAACATCAATAGCAGATATTAAACGCAAGATATCATCAAATCCTATTCCATTCATTCATCAAAACCTCCTCCGAGGGTGCAAAAGTGCATGTTCGAGGACAAGTTTTCGATACTTCAGACCCTTCTCTAAATGCATGAGAAGGGTTTAAATACTAATAAATTAAATCTAAAAATATTTTATTACAAAAATTTAGGATTCGGTTTAAATGACCGTCTTTTTTCTAGAAAAATAAGGTAAAACTAATACTAAATCTAAAATCAAAACTGATAACTAACTATTTGTGAATTTGATCTTCTTTGGAAATTGCAAGTATTCATCATTGATTTGAGAAGATTAGGTTGGTCGACTTCGCATTTTAATTGTCCTGCAGAAACGCAAGATTTAATAAATGCCGGCGCTATCTTCTTAGAATTGATGATGCAATTGAGAGCCATGCATTGGTTGTGTGGTTTTACCAGACATGCCCATTAAGAATCCCAATTTAACTTGTTAACTTTTTAATTAATTATGCCTTTTCCCGATGCTCGTTTCCACTCGTCCGCAATTGCCGTGCTTGTGGTAGGTATCCCTGGAATAGTTTCGAAATTAAATTTTCCTTGTGAAAATTTTCATTTACACAATCAATAATATTGCTTGCTGTCAGAAGCTTCTTCTTCCACCGCTCGTTCTCAAGATTCTGATCTACGTATCCCAATTATTGAAGAGCATTTATTTATGATCGTCATTGATGATTGGTGCTCATTGATGATCGGTGCTCCCGCTATTTTCCTCCTCTGCCTTTTGCCAAGCCAAATAGTCAAGAATTCTTTATTAGTTGGAATCATAATCATGTCGAATTTATGACATGATTAGTGATTTTATCACTTTCTTCAAAAAGAGTTCCATCAGAAATTTTTGGCATAATATATCCTTGCTGGCAGAAGTTGTTTATTTAAGGAAATAGTCTTTGTGGATAAATCTTCAGTGATCTTGGGGTCATCTTTTTTGTGCATATCTTGCATAATCGTATTTGTTTTCTTTTCAAACTCCAAATTTTTCCGATATCCGATTCGCATTTGTTGAAACTCTTGCCGTAATTTTTCAAGTTCATGTATCTATGCTTCACCGTTAACAATGGCTTGTTGCGCTTGTTGTTGCAGAACTCAGATTTGATTTTATTTTTAATTCAATAATCGTCGTACCTCGTATGCTTTATCAATGGTCATAGAGGCATATGCTCTCGTAATCCGAGATACAATTTAGTAAGATTTTCAAGCTTGATCAAAATAGTAGATCTTGCCATAAAACATCCAATTGTTCTCGTCATGAGATAGTGCACTTTCTAATTTCCTTTTCTTCCTTTGTTTACTAATGCTTTATGTTGTGGACTATAGAATATATCAAGAGGAGGAATTTCCTCTATTTGAGCACAAGCTAAGAGGGGAGGGGGAAATGGGAATATGTTCTGTCACACATTGCTAGTTTCTCTTGTGACTATATTTTTTATTGTCCGTACATTAGTTACGTGAGTCCGTGTATTCGTCCTTCAACATTAATCAAATCATTAAATGTTTCTCATTCTTTTTCTAACTCAATTTCCGACGGATGGTTGTTGTTCACGAGAGTGGGGGAGATTTATCCGTGGAGGGATTGAAATCTCGTTGATGTAAAAGTTCTTTTGATTGGCAAGATCCTTTTAATGACCACTTTTTTATCCCGTCATTACGCTTTTCTCGGACTTTGACTTGACTTCGTTCGTATCCGAACTCCCAATAAGACCGATGTCAAGTTTGTTTCTGCGGGTTCCAAGCGCAAATTATCCAAAGGGATAGTGGTCAACCTTCTTCTCGTACATTTTAAACTCTTGGAATTCTTCCGGAGAAAAACGTGTTTGAGCCGAATGCAGAATCTCTTAAATGTGCATTTTTCTTGAACATATCATCAAAAATATCCTCTTCTCCGGTAAAATATTCTTACCTTGACCGAAGTGGTGAAATTCTTAACAACATCATATGGTCGAATAAATTCTCTTGAAGCTTGAACAATCAGAACATGTAATATTGTTTACTTTTTAAATGCATGACCAACATCAAATAATAAATACAGTGAAATTGTATGATGTATTTCTTTATCCTTTAAATCCTTGGTCCAAACCTCCTTCTCTGCAGGTTTGATAGGCAATCTCTCGGGCCATGAGTTTATCCAGCACATGCAAAGGTAAAACATAAGGAGAAGCAAAACTTCCAAAAACCCTAACATATGTAAATAATTCTTCTCCAAACCATCTTGCGACGGGGAGAATATCTACTTCTGCTTCAGGGGCAAATCTTGGAGAATCATTATTATACAACATTCTGTAAAGAGGCAACATGATGCCATGGCAAATCTTGTAAAAATGGGGAATGAACTTTGAATCCCACAATTCCTTGTGATAAACATGAATGGGTAGGGGATCTTGACTTGTCCATTTCCAACCCATTAAAGGAAACTTAGAAACATAGGAGATTGAATCCATCACATAAGCAGGTAAATAAAAAGGAGGATAAATCCTCTGAGAGACAGTCCATTTAGACCGATAATTCAAAATATCCGTGGCTAAGTTATCAGACAAAATCTTAGCCCAATCCACAATAGTAGCATTAACAGCAGCATTCAATAACAGTATCCATTTAGTCGAAAACTTATTGATGTCAGGCTTTCAAAAAATCCTACAAAGCATAGTAGCAGCAAAGCAATATGGAGAAGTGAGAGAACCAATACTGTACATACCGTGATTATCTTTCTTCAGTGGTTCATCTCTCCTGGACCAATCTTTGGTGCATTCTGTCAGGTTTTGATTTTCTTTAGCAAAGTTCTCCATGAACTGTTTGTTTTAGGTTGCCTGTGGCTCCGGCAAATGATACATAAGCTTCAAATCTTGTGGAGCGAATGAACCAATGAGTTCTTGCCCCTGAGTCTTGAACTGTCTGTCCGTAATATCAGTGCTATCCAGCACCCATTTAATCATATCCGTATATGGAAGAATTTTAGGTCTTGCTGCTATCCGGTGTAAGAATGAACAAGCTAGCTCTGTAAGAGAGGCTTCAGAAGACCAATGTGATCCTGCAGTAGCCGTAACTTGCATTACTCTTGGGTTTTCTTCTTTAAGAAGATTATACATACCCTCCCAAGTAGTGATACTAACGTCTTTGTTGCAGGCGGTTTCTGTGTACAAGGACGCCATCTCTTTACTTTCATAACTCAGAGCTTTGTCTTTCTTTCCCATAATACTTTGAATATCGCTTTTTATAGTTCTCTATTCTTCGCTCCCGCAGTTTACGAATTAAGTGAAAGTAATGATATGAAAAGGTGACGGGAATGTTTTAAATGCTGAAAACGTATAAAATATACTACCTTACGTGAAATAGTCTTTTCATTAGAACGAAACCATTTTTCATTAATGAGTGACAATCAATTCATTGATTAACATTAAAGTGCTTAATGGAGTCTTGATTTATGGAGAAAGATTCTTCGTACAATGAGCCTCAAAGATATGCGATAAGGCGATCTGCGATTTGCTTTGCAATATCGCAAAATCGCAATATTGCAGATCGCAAAATCGCAATATCGCAGATCGCAATCTCATGAAATTGCAATATCATAATAGCGCAATATCGTAATATCGTGAAATCGCAATATCGCAATATCGCAGATCGCAAGATATAACATATGACAAACATCCGTTAAAGTATTTTATGCGAAATGCGATTTGCGATATATGTTATCGCACATCGGTGATCTGAAGTTTTTCAATCGTAAGATATGATATGCGATGTGATGAAGGTTCTTTTAGCGCGTAATTTCACATCGCAATTTTTAGAATTTCGTTTGTAAAAATGAATTCATTACCTTTTGGCGATGCGATCTTCCTCAAAGAATGATTTTATCCTATGCTATCATAAAACTTAAGTTTTTTGGTTTTTCCAAGGTACATTCTTCTAAGTTTATGATAGTAAGTTTTATTGAAAAAGGAAAAACAAGCACTACTTGATTTTTAGATTTTTTAACTAAGGGTCCCCACTTATTTAGTATTATCACTAATAATAAATAAGAAGGGGGGTTGTTGCTGGCCACAACAATTGGCGATTCACTTGGAAGAACCAGTTATCTCTGCTTTTCTTTTGAATTTTCTTAAACTTTCAAAATAGAAATTTTTTAAGAAAATCAAACTTTATTATAAAAAGACAAAGTACATTATGCTTTTATCTATCAATGATATTTAGTTTCTTCTATATTCAACTTTGACTATTTCACTCCCTCAAGCTAGTCCTTGTATCTATATCAGTCACTACTAGGTTTTATAAAGATAAAACAAAGGCTTCTCTGTAAATCAGTTTTAAATATGCTCATTTGTCGTAGGTAGAGCCACTGCTACCAGTAGGCGTTTATAGCCTCGACAGGGTTACCTGTTACCTAGCAATGATCCTGTATCCTACTTAGGAAAATATACAATTTTCAAAGATAAATCCATATCCACACTTATTGTTTTCATTTTTCTTTTTTATCCTTAAAGAACAATGTCTTGGTTTGGTAGCCAATTTATGACAGTGTCATTCACTTGATTTATAACTTTTCTGAACAAGCTGGCTCGTGATGAGACCCCTTGTCTTTTGATTGTAATAATCTTGAGTCATTGCCTTGTTGTGGTATGCAGTATTGGCAAAGTCAGCAAGTTATAATATCTATGATCATGATAAGTCAGCTCGTGATGAGACCTCTTACTCTTTAAGTTAAAGTGTATTGTTGGATTATTCTCTGAACATTATAATTTTCTAGGTAGGGAGGAAGTCATTGTTTCCTTAAGATAGCTCTGGACGAAAAAGGTAGAGTTTTTTTGGAAAGAACTTTTCTACAGAGAATATTTGTTTTGTTATTGATACCTTTCATTAGATTGACATAAAACAATTTCCCACTAAAAGTTGTTTTTTATCAAAATTTTCAAATTTGAAACTAATATCATTTCTAGGTTTAAAGCTTTTAACTATATCTTTAAATAACAATGATCAATTTTCTAAAAGAATTCTATTTATAAAAGTGAAAAGACAAAAACCAAAAAGAGAATTTGTGTCTTTTTCGTGAATTTCCAAATGTAACCATTTAACACCGGTTTTATTATGACAATTAAGAAAACTAATATACAAAATAAAAGAGTGATCTTCTATGGAAAATATTTTTTGAGGATCTGTCCATTAACAGATAAATACTCTCTTTTTCCTGTTAAATCCTGTAACATAAAAGTAGATGGACCTATGATCTCTGTGATTTGGAAAGGACCAAGCCACATTTGTTGAAATTTCGTATGTTTCCCTTTTTCCTCATGAGCTTTGTCCCATTTTAAAACTAGATCTCTGACTTGAAAGTATTTTCTGGATGTCATGTTTGAATCAAAAGAAGCTTTAACTAACGCTTGGTGATGAGCATGAGTTATTTTGGCCTTTTCTCGTTGTTCTTCTAGCTTAATTATTTCCATCTGCCTTAGTTGTAAGGAAGTAGTTGGTGCTTCATCAATATATTGAACTAAGGCTAAAGAAGGAATTGCTAGATGAGTTGGAAGAACTACTTCTTTCCCATAAACTAAATTAAAGGGAGAAGTGCCAATGGAGGCTTTCTACGTTATTCGATCTGCCCATAAAGCATATATTAAAGACTTATGCCAATTTTTATGATTTTGATCAATGGTTCGTTTAATAATTCTGATTAAGTTTTTATTTGTGGATTCAGCTAACCCATTTCCCTGTGGATAATAATTGGCAGATTATTTAAGTTTGAAACCTCTCTTGAGTGCAAATTCAGTCATAGCATTGCCAGAAAAATATGATGCATTATCAAACATTAAAGCAGAAGGTAAACCAAACCTGGTGATTATGAACTGATCTATGAACTCAATGATATGCTCGGCATTAGTTGTCTTGAGAGGGACTGCTTCTACCCATTTCGTAAAATAATCAGTTGTTGTAATGATATACCTATGTTGCTTAGAAGAGTGAGGAATGATCTCACCTATTATATCCAATCCCCATTGATCAAAAGGCTATTTGATGTTAACTGTTTGTAATGGCAATGATAGTTTCTTTTGTCTTCCAGCAGCGGTTTGAAAAACTTGACATTTCCTTACATAGCTATGTGAATCTTTGAATAGTGTGGGCCAGTAATAGCCTGCGCAGAGGATTTTATGTGCAGTAGCATCTCCAACATAATGTCCACCTGCTGGCCCATCGTGAAGTTCCTGCAAGACTTTTTCAGCTTCATATTTCTCAAGAAATCTAAGGAGAACATAATCATAATTCATTCTAAAAATAACATCATTCACAAGATGATATTTTTTAGCCTTTAACCTCAGAGCTCTTTTCTTGGTGTAATTGAGATTTGGAGGAGAATATCCATTCTTTAGATAAAATATGATATCAGCATATAATGATTCAACATCATTTAGGCTTACCTGATACATTTGTATCTCTGCTGATGGTTTTTCAGAAATAAGCGATGCCCCAGCTAGTATTTTGCAAAAGCCTTGACCTCTTACAATACTTGCTGGTTTGATTTCTACATCATATTATTGTAAGACAGTAATCCAATTGGCTCTTTTCTCACCCACATCTTTCTAAACTAAAAGATTTATTATCGCTGGAAATGGTACTATGATTTTTGTATGGGTTTAAGTAAAAAGGGTCTGAAATATTTAATTTCTTTGAAAACAGCATAAGCTTGTTTCTCTACATCTAAATAATTCAATTCAGTCCCCTGTAAATTTGAACTAAAGAAAGTAATTGGAGCTTCTGCCTTGTCTTGATTTGCTTGAGTGAGTATTGCAGCATATGATTTATCAGAGGCAAATGTATACAAAATAAAAGGATCTAAAAAATTTGGAGTTGCTAAGGATGGAGCATTAACAATTGTTTGTTTGATCAGATTGAATGCCTCATATTCGTTTTGGCCCCACTTGAAGTTTGAATTCTTTTTAATCATTGCTTGTAAAGGAGATACAATTCTTGAAAAATATGGCACGAATCTCTTTACAAAATTAATCTGTCCAAGGAAATATTGCATGGCTTTCTTGTTGTGAGGTAAGGGTATTTCAGAAATCTCCTTGATTCTATCAGGATCAATATGAATTCCAGATTTTGACACTATGAATCCAAGAAGTTTTCCTTCACTTAATGCAAAAAAGGATTTTTTTGGGTTAAGTGAAATTCCATACCTTTGACAACGTTGAAAGATCTGTTTTAAATCTCTAAGATGATTGCTTCGTTTCTTGGAATATACAGTTATATCATCCAAGTAAATTACCACTGATTTGTTAACTAATCCCTTGAATGCGATGTCCATGGCTCTCTGAAATGTGGCACCAGTGTTGATCAGACCAAAGGGCATCTTTTGATATGCGTAAGTGCCCCATTTGGTTCTGAATGTGGTTTTCAATTGATCATCGGGATGGACCAACACTTGGTTGTAACCAGAGAAACCATCTAAGAAGGACATTAATTCTGATCCTGTGACTGCCTGCAGTATTTGATCCATGGGAGGTAAAGGAAAATTATCTTTTTGGCAGGCTTTGTTAAGATTTCGAAAGTCAATGCAAATTCTAATGTCTCCGTTCTTCTTTCTAACGGGAACCATATTGGAAACCCATTTAGAATGTCGAACGGGAAAAATGATTTTGGCTTTCAATAAATTATTGAGTTCAGATTTGATCTGGTTTTCTAGATTGGGATGGATCTTTCTCAGCTTTTGCTGGACAGGTTTTTCATCGTTTATCATTGGGATAGTATGTTGGATGATAGAAGTGTCATAAGTTTTGAGTTCATCGTAGTTCCAAGCAAAGACACTTTTGTATTGTTTCAAAAGACGAACATATGCTAATTTTTCTTCAGGAGCTAGGCCAAGGCCTAGGTTGATATTCTGTGGTTTGGTATCAGTTCCTAGATTTACTAATTCATAGTTCAAAGTTGAACTTTGCAGTTTTGAATTGGTAGATCTTTTGAATCGATCTTTTAAATCATAAAGGTCTTCTAACTTGACTACTGACTTTGGCATAGCATTATTAGTGCTATCTTGTTGCAATTGTCTGTCATGTTGGTCTTCATCAATTATCTGATTAGTGTAAGATCCTTCAGATGTGAGGAAACTTACAATATCAGGATCATCATTGAAAATCCTCCAATTGGTAATGTTATCAGGAATAGAAGGTCTAAAGATTAATTCGATTGAAAATCGATCAGGGCTACAGTCTTCTGCAGGGATGAGCTTAGAGGCCACGTTGGCTAGAAGGTATGCACTAGCATTTTGGATTCTGGGAATTGATGAAATATTAAATGATATAAAGTGTTCAGTCAGATCTTGAACTAAAGATTGATAATGCTTCAAATGACCTGATAAACAATGTATAGTATTGCGTATCTGTTTGATTACAATTTCAGAATCTCCGAAAACTTGTAAATATTTGATGTCTAATTCGATTGCCTTGTATAATCCTTGGACTAAAGCCTCGTATTCTGTAGTATTATTGGTGCAATCGAACTAGAGTCTGCAAATTAGCATAATTTTGTTTCCCTCTGGACTAATCAACACGCAACCTGCTCCTGCTCCTTCATTAGACTTAGAACCGTCAAAAAATAACTTCCAAAATAAAGATTTATTTACAGGAGTATCTACAAAATTAATGCATTTAGAACTATCGGTTTGAGAAAAAATTTCTACTTGAGATAAAACAACATGTTCTAAATAAGGTGAAGTATGAGCATTGAAATTTCCTAAGAAAGAATCAACTGAATAGTTGCCAATGATATTATTGTTGTATGCAACCGGTTCATTTTCTCCCTCCAGTTCTGTTACTATGTATTTCTGATGTTTTTCTCGCTCAACCTTTATCTGATTTGGTTTACCATTGTAAGGAAGCCACATATGCGACCAATCAGTTGTAAAATATCCATGAAGTTTTTCTGACCAATCTCTGCTAAGAATTAAGCCATAAAATTCTAGAATATCTGCAACTAAAATATCGATAACTTGACATACCTTTGGATTAGATGACAACTTTATGGTAACCTGATTTAATTCTCCAATCACTTCAAATTGCGATCGATCTAACTGGACTATGCATACAACAGATTTTTGAGGTTGAATATTCAACTTTGCACATATTGATTTTGGTAAAATATTAGATGAAGCTCCAGAATCCACTAAACAATTATGAAATTTTTTATTGAAAACTTCGTAAGTAACAAGAAATGAAGGAGTATGATATCTCGACCTTCCTCCAATTAAAGCGATATTTTCCAGATCAACTTTGCTAATTGCATTAGTTGGAGGTCTTCCCATCTCGTTGGAAGCTTGAGAGATTACAGGATCGAGCAAAGGTTTTTCTGGTATAGCATGTCATTCTTTCAAAAGTACCTTTTGCTGGTGTTTTAACTTGCTCAATTCATAAAAAGTGATGTTAGCCCTAGTCTTCTTCATATCTTCTATGATATTATACTCCATTTCATCTGAAACAATCAGTGTTTTTGATGGAGTTGGCGAATATGTTTGGACTGGGCTGGTTTGAGTTGCTTTGGATGTCGTTTTCTTGGATGCAAATTTATCCTTAGTCGTTGAGCTTGCGCTCTTTGGCTTAGGAGTAGCTTGAGGAGGATCAAGTTGATTTCTACTTCGAGTGCTAACCGGGGATGCTTCTTGATCTTCCTCATCTGGGAGGATGAAATCCCACATACCTTGTACTTCTACAACTTCTTCTTCATCGGTAGTTTCTTCAGTAGCAGTTTCCTCTTCTTCTTCTTCTGATTCAGCATTAGTAATAGCATTTGGTGGCTTTGGATCAGTTGAAGGATTTCTTCTAAAAGGCTTGAAAGACTTTTTAGAAGATGTTTCTGCCACTTGTTTCTTAATGTCAACCATTTCATTAGACATGGTTTTCAAAAATTTCTGCAATCCTTCTAAATCAAATGGATCTTTTGATTGTTTTTTCTTGGGATCCTCCTTAAAAGTAACCTTCTTGGATTTTTGTTCTTCTATCGCATTTTTCTTATCTAAAGCAATGATATGTTTCTCTACCGCTATTGCCTCCTTCATGTTTTCTGCTAAAGTTGTTTTGTTAGCCCTATCAACAAAGATTTCTATGTTTGATGGTAAAGCAGAAATGTACCATTCACTTCGCACTTCTTCGCTAGGCTTGGAAGCAGTAGGAATTTTGTTTAACAATTTATTGAAACGTGAATTAAAATCCTTGACAAGTTCTTTTGAATCAGCTCTAAGATTAGACAAATCATTGATCAATGTTGCTGTAGACCTGTCATCACCAAATTTAGTCAAAAATTGATCTTGAAAGATATCCCAACTAGTAATAGATCCAGATGGTAATGAGAAATACCATGATCCAGCTGCTCCTTGTAGGGTATAAGGAAAAAGTCGGACAACAACATCTTCATTAACAACTCCGTTGAGATTTATGGATAACATAAAGTTGTTGATATGTTCTTCTGCTAGCATGCCTGCTTCAGGATTAAACTTAGGCAGCCATTTTTCAGGATGGGCTGGTAATTGACTCAAGGGTGCAAGCATTAAGACTGCCCCTGGATTATTCCATGGCATTTGGGCCATCACTGAACTACTAATAGAGGAAAGTGAAGAAGATGAAACCTGCGATTGGGAAGATGAGGATATTATGACTCCAGATGTTTGAGAAGGAGATGTGGAAGTTCCAGTAGACTGACGGACAATAGTATGAAGTGGAGGGGTGGATGGTTGACCTCGCGGTGAAGAGTTTGAGATGGATAATGATGATAAAAGAGTCTCACTATAAGACCCTTTAGGTGATTTCCTTGCTCTCTTCCTTGTAGGTAGAGGTAACTCAGTTGGTTGAATGCCAAGCTTCTCACTCTGTAATCTAGTAAGAGGATGAGCAGGATTATATTGCGAAGTCACACTGCCTTGAGATTTATCAGATCTTTGAGGTGATATTGAGAATCGTTGAAGTTTATGAATCAAAGATTCAACTTCAGGGGGTTCAATAGTAGATTCTTCTAAAAATTCAGGGTTTGTGGCAGTGGCTGTTGTTCTTTCGACTTCTGGCTCTAGATTTAAAAATTCTATGTGCGATAGAGAAGTCGAGGAAGATGGTGAGGGCGATTTACTCTCAGAATGGTATTTAGATTTTGACTTACTTGCCATTCATAGTTCGGTGCCCTCCTTCTAGCGCCAAATATGTTGAAGCCCCGTAAATCGGGTCTATAACAAGGGGGATACCCACCCGGTCCGGACCTTGGTTAGCAGCTTCTTTTCCGTTTGGTGTAGTGGGTCCGACTGGAGATAATGGGACCAGTTTCCCAATATGTGTGTGTGTGTGTGTGTTGAGAATTGATATTTCATTTCTAAGAAAGTTCCTAAGTGAAATGATTTTATTCTAATTCTAATCTAATAACATGTAAATTGTAATCTAATTAAACAGAAATATCTAATTCTAAACTAAACCCGGGATATAATCTTTTCTTTATGCGATCTAAAATGATTTCAAATAGCAATTGGTAATAAAGATCATTCAACTGTTATAAGAAAATAATTCAATAAAGATAAACCACTTCGTATAAAAAGTTAGACGAAACAGTTGTGAAAAATATATCGCATAATAAGCTATTCATACATTAAGCATAAACAAGTGGTTATCACCGTACAAAAGTGCCAAATGATAACTCAAACATTCAAGCGTTAATACATAAACAAATGAACATAAATATCACTTTAACACAGAGGCAGAAATAGTTAAGAGATAAAAGTACCATTTATAACTAGTTCTACTCATGAGCTTCAAGAAATAATGACTTATCTCTTCTTAATCCAACATCCACTAAGAGTACAGAAGTGCAACATTAGTAGCAGATATTAAATGCAGATATCAATAAATCTTGTTCCATTCATTCATCAAAACCTCCTCGGAGGGTGCAAAAGTGCATGTTCTGAGGACAAGTTTTTGACAAATTTCAGGACCCTTCTCTAAATGCATGAGAAGGGTTTAAATACTACTAACTAAATCTAAAAAATAGTTTATTACAAAAATGTAGGATACAGTTTAAATGACCGTCCTTTTTCTAGGCAAAAATAAAGCAAAATTAATACTAAATCTAAAATTAAAACTAACAACTAATCTACTTGTGAATCTGATCTTTAAAATTGCAAGCATTCATCATTGATTTGAGAAGATTAGGCTCGCCGAATTCATACTTTAACTGTCTTGTGAAGATGGAATCGGCAAGAGCTGGCGCTATCTTCTCGGCAGAATTAATGATACAATTGAGAGTCATGCATTGGCTGTGTGGTTTTACCAGACATGCCCAGTAAGAATCTCAATTTAACTTTGTTAATCCTTTAATTGATTTTGCCTTTTGTTGAGCTTTTTGTTTCCACTCTATCTGTAGTTGCTGTGTTTGTGGTAGGTATCCTGGAGTAGTTTCTGGAATCAAATTTCCCTTGTCCAAATTTTCATTTATACAATCAATGATATTGCTTGCTGCTGTAGCTGCTTCCTCTGTCGCTTGTTCTGCTTCTTTGATCTGTGCATCCCAATTATTGAAGAGCATTTCTTTATGATTATCATTGATAATTGGTGCTCCTGCTCTTTTTCCCTCCTCTGTCTCTTGCCAAACAAAATATTCTGTAACTCTTTTATTCGTTAAATCATAATCATGTCGTAAGTCTACGACATGATTAATGATTTTATCACTTTCTTCACAAAAAGAGTTCCACTGTGAAATTTTTTGGCATAATATTTCCTGTTGTTACAGTAGTTGTTATTTAAGGAAATAGACTCTGTGATAAATTCTGTGAGCTTGGGGTCATCTTTGTGCATCTCTTGCATAATCTTTATTTGTTTCTCTTTTTCAGCCAAATTTTTCTGATATCCGATCTGCATCTGTTGAAACTCTTGTTATAATTTTTCAAGTTGTTTTTGTGCTTCACTGTTAGCATTGGTTTGTTGTCCTTGTTGCAGAACCTGTACTTGATCTTCTTTTTCATTCAATAATTGTTGTACCTCAGATTCTTTGTCGATAGCTGCAGAGGTATATGCTCCTGTGATCTGAGATAATTTAGTAAGATTTTCAGTTGGATCAGTAGTAGGATCTTTCCATAAAACATCCAATTGTTTTGCATCATGAGAGAGTGCACTTTCTAATTTCCTTTTCTTCCTTTGTTTTCTTACTACTGCTTTATGTTGTGGACTATAGAATATATCAAGAGGAGGAATTTCCTCTATTTTGAGCATAAGCTTAGAGGATGGGGAAATTGGAATATGTTCTGTTTCTGTGACATTGCTAGTTACTCCTGTGACTATATTTTTTATTGTCTGTACATTAGTCACAGGAGTCTGTGTGTTCTGTCCTTCAATATTAATCAAATCATTAAATGTTTCCCATTCTTTTTCTAACTCAATTCTGATGGATGGTTGCTGTACAATGAGAGGGGGAAGATTTAACTGTGGAGTGGTTGAAATCTATTGCTGTGAGAGTTCTCTTGATTGGGAAATATCCCGTACTGACCCTTCACTTTTATCCTGGTCATTATCAGAATTTTTAGAATGTTCAGAGGTCTCTTTCTCGGATTTCGACTTTGACTTATCTGTACCTGAACTTTCACTAAGACTGATACTAGGAGTTGGTTCCCTTACGGGTTCCAAGTGCAAATTATCCAAAGGAATAGGGGTCAATCTTCTTTCTCTGTACATCTTAAACTCTTGGAATTATTCTAGAGAGAATCACATCTGGGCTAAATGTAAAACCTCTTTAAATGTGCCTTTTTCTTGGAACATATCATCAAAAATATCATCTTCTCTAGAAAATACTCTTACCTTGACTGAAGTAGTGAAATTTTTAACAATGTCAAAGGGGTCGAATAGTCTTCTTGAAAAATTGAACAATTGTAAACATGTAATATTGTTTACTTCTTTAAATGCATGACCAACATCAAATAATGAAAATGCTCCGCAGGACACAGGAAATTGTGGCCAAATGGACTTCTTTTTATCCTTTAAATCTTTAGTCAAACCTCCTTCTCCGCAGTTTTGATAGGCAATCTCTCGGGCCATGATTTTATCCGGCACATACAAAGGTAAAACATGAGGAGAAGAAAAACTTCCAAAAACCCTAACATATGTAAATAATTCTTCTCCAAACCATCTTGCGACAGGGAGAATATCTACTTCTGCTTTAGGGGAAAATCTTGGAGCATCCTTATTATACAACATTATGTAAAGAGGCAACATGATGCCATGGTAAATCTTGTAAAAATGGGGAATGAACTTTGAATCCCACAATTCCTTGTGATAAACATGAATGGGTAGGGGATCTTGACTTGTCCATTTCCAACCCATTAAAGGAAACTTAGAAACATAACAGATTGAATCCATCACATAAGGAGATAAATAAAAAGGAGGATAAATCCTCTGAGAGACGGTCCGTTTAGATAGATAATTCAAAATAGCCGTGGCTAAGTTATCAGAAAAAATCTTAGCCCAATCCACAATAGTAGCATTAACAACAACATTCAATAACGGTAGCCATTCAGTAAAAAACTTATTGATGTCAGGCTTTCCAAAAAGCCTACAGAGCATAGCAGTAGCAAAGAAATATGGAGAAGTGAGAGAACCAGTACTGTACATACCGTGTTTATCTTTCTTCAGTGGTTCATCTCTCCTGGACCAATCCTTGGTGCATTCTGCCAGGTTTTGATTTTCTTTGGCAAATTTCTCCATGAACTGTTTGTTGTAGGTTGCCTGTGGCTCCGGAAAATGATACATAAGCTTCAAATCTTGTGGAGAAAATGAACAAATGAGTTCTTTCCCCTGAGTCTTGAACTGTCTGTCCATAATATCAGTGCTATCCAGCACCCATTTAATCATATCCATATATGGAAGAATTTTAGGTCTTGCTGCTATCTGGTGTAAGAATGAACAAGCTAGCTCTGTAAGAGAGGCTTCAGAAGACCAATGTGATCCTGCAGTAGCCGTAACTTGCATTACTCTTGGGTTTTCTTCTTCAAGCAGATTATACATACCCTCCCAAGTAGTGATACCAGCGTCTTTATTGCAGGCGGTGTCTGTGTACAAGGACACCATCTCTTTACTTTCAGAACTCAGAGATTTGTCTTTCTTTCCCATAATACTTTGAATATCGCTTTGTATAGTTCTCTGTTCTTCGCTCCTACAGTTTACGAATTAAGTGAGAGTAATGATATGAAAAGGTGACGGGAAAGTTTTAAATGCTGAAAACGTATAAAATATACTACCTTACGTGAAATAGTCTTTTGATTAGAACGAAACCATTTTCATTAATGAGTGACAATCAATTCATTTATTAACATTAAAGCGCATAATGGAGTCTCGATTTATGGAGAAAGATTCTTCGTATAATGAGCCTCAAGGATATGAGATAAGGCGATCTGCGATTTGCTTCGCAAAATCGCAAAATCGCAATATCGCAGATCGCAAAATCTCAATATCGCAAAATCGCAGATCGCAATCTCGTGAAATTGCAATATCATAATAGCGCAATATCGTAATATCGTGAAATCGCAATATCGCACAATCGCAATATATAACATATGACAAACATCCGTTAAAGTATTTTATGCGAAATGCGATTTGCGATATATGCTATTGCACATCAGTGATCTGAAACTTTTCAATCTTAAGATATGATATGCGATGCGATGAAGGTTCTTTTAGCGTGTAATTTCGCATCGCAATTTTTAGAATTTCGTTTGTAAAAAGGAGTTCATTACCTTTTGGCGATGCGATCTTCCTCAAAGAATGATTTTATTCTATGCTATCATAAAACTTAAGTTTTTTGGTTTTTTCAGGGAATTTTCTCCTAAGTTTATGATAGTAAGTTTTATTGAAAAAGGAAAACAATCACTAATTGATTTTTTGGATTTTTTGAGTAAGGGTCCCCACTTATTTAGTATTACCACTAATACTAAATAAGAAGGGGGGTTGTTTTCTGGCCACAACACCTCCCAAAGTTTCAGAAGCTTTGCCTCCTTTCTTCTCCTTTCATATGAATACCCTTATGCCATTAGTGTCCTTTTTAATTCTTCCATCTTCAATTCCAAGTCTCTTTTTGCTTGGAAGATATTACTAAATTCCATGTTATTCCACTGCTTTAGTTTTGATTTTATATATCTTAACTGGGCCTACAATTTGTAATATTTGATCCCCTGATTGAGATTGGATCTCCCCACCACTATTTGATACTTTCCATGAAAGAGGGATGCTCTATTAAAAATGCCTCAAATCTAAAGGGTCTATTTTTAGGGGTACGTAACATCACAATCATTAATATCATCGACTAGTGATTTGATCCTTCGTAAGGGAAGATATTTGCTTTCATATCTGTCTCTCTCATTAACAAATCCTATGAAATTAAAATTATGTCTAACCTTGACACGGCTTGGTACTGCCTTCCATGCTCATTACTCCAGGTGAAGCAACCATTGGAAATTTTCATATCAATTAGATTAGCATCATCAATGAATTTTTTAAAAGTTTTAGAATCTATGTCTATGTGCCTTTGGCCTCCCTTCTTCTCTGATAGGGAGGAGATCATATTGAAACCGCCCTAGAATCTTGGGGATGTGGCCTTTTCTATTTCTAAGCCCTTTAAGATCCTGAATGAGACTACGCTTCTCCTATATTCGTTGAGGGCCATAAACATTCGTAAATACGAGCGACCCCGGGACCCCTATAACCTGCATTTCCAACGATAAATAAGATCTTGTAGCTTCTGCATCAATTAGATTCAGGACTCATGGGTTCCACCAAGTCACCAAACCACTTGCAAAACCTTGTGTTGCGACCTCCATGACATTAAAACCCCTACCTAGTTTCCTACTTACCTCCATGATCTTCTCTATAGAACACTTTATTTCTTGCAAAAAAACAAGATCTAAATGTTCCATTTTAAGCTCTCTCTTTTTAAGCAGTCTTTGTTTCTTGAGGCTATTTATGCCTCTTTCATTTCATGTTTAAATACGAAGATTGGGTTGCAATCTTAACGTTCTCATTTTACCTAAGTTGATCAACATGGCTCCCAATTCCTGGAGGGCTATGTTGTTAGACTTCCTTCCTCTTTTTGATGGGTGTGTCGTGGTGCTAATATTGTCTCAGATCCTAATGCCTTAACTCCCATCTCCGCTATGTATATATGTGGGCGTTTCTGTCCTCATAATTTAGTTCTTCTCTCATGAGGTAAAGATATTAGATCCTATCCATCTATTATGTTGGGATGGCCTCTAGTCCTTGTTTTCTGGCTTGTTCCACCATTGTTTGAAGGTCAATCCCTTCCCTTTCCACTATTTCATAAAGATATGGGTCCTCTGTACCCACTTCACTTGGGCTCATCTCAACATCTCCTTCAAATTTTGTTGACATATCCATTATGTCTAAGTTTTTCCCTGGATCTCATGTTTGCTGCAACATTTCTTCCTCTTTACCTACTACTTGTTCCTCATTTTTGTATTCTTCAGTCCTATGATTCTCCAGGTTCTCTTCTGACAAGACTTCAAAACTATTCTTCCGTGCCCTTTTACCTCCTTGATTTCTTTGTTGTTGTCTTCGATTTTCATGTCCCCTTGTATTGGGTCTCACAAAACCATCAACATATTTTCGAACTGGTTCTTTCCCCTGCTCCTCATATTCATTTAGAGGGAACTCCCAGATCAAGTGGCCATGTTCATGACAATGTCTACACCTAAAGGGAATATTTTCATAATCAACCAATTGTAACCATATTTCATCCTTGAATTCTAGTTTGACTGCTTCAGGTAGGGCACTGGAAACATCCATTTCCACATATTTTTGCATACGATGTATATCTTCCTTGTAACGTTTCCTTTGATATCTTAATAAATTTTCTCAGCATGTCTTCTATGAGATTTAGGGTCGAAGTTAGCCCGTACTCAAGAGGTAATGAGTAAAACCTAACCCAAACTGGGACTTTAGTGAAGGTCTAATTTTTTGGAGTAAAGTTTTCCATCCACGACTACATGTACAAACCCGCTAATGTAGAGCAATAGGGACTACTGTCAAAGGTTCAGTCTCTATCCTCCATATTTGCAAAGACCACAATAAAGAACCCCTTTGACCCCAGATGCAACTCAGTCTCCCCTCTTGGTTTCCAATAGTGTTTGATTGAGTCACATATTTTGTTTTCTTTGGGCCAGAGGCCCATAAACTTACATATAATCGCATATGATCACATATGATCTGTAAAGGCATGTGTCTCAGGATCGATTATTAATGCCGTTGGGATTATCATCGTTTTGGGCTTACACTACCAATTTCCAATTGTCCCTTTTGAATTTTGTTGTTGTTGTTAATATGCCCGATTTCTTGCAGTACTTCTGACCTCTTCTCTTCTTTGACCATTCCTGCCTAGGGTACCTACGCCAACCGTTCCTTGGTTGTTTCCCGACACATCTTCTTATGTGAACCCGAAACCTGCCTTGGACCCCTTCCCTTTGCCCGTTACCACATTCCAATAAGAGGGAGCCCCACTCCCTCCTCCTCTAAACACCATCTGCTTCAAACCCTAATCACACCTACATAGAAACCCTCGCTCCATGGTCACTCCCCCATTTAGGTCCATTGTTAATTTTTTTTACTTGAAATAAAATTTATATTTGAATTTTTGTTTCAATGTTTTATAGTAATATTTTGAATAAATACAATAATTTTTTTTATAATAAATAAATGTTTGTAATAATTGAAAAAATGTTAAAATATTTGCAATATTAAAAATAAAATTTTATTTAAAGATTTCTAGATATAAACTTTTTTCTAAGCTTTCAATTATTTTAAGTCGAAGCTTTAAAAAAAATTATAATACAAAGTTTTGTTCCTATTCTTAAGTTAAAAAAAAAACATAGAAAACACTATCTCTTAGACGAAAGGGACCACAAAATATTATAATGATTTTAAAGCATGTGAAAGATTACTGACATAACAGGAAATAATATCGAGGATAATGTACATATTACAAAATAAAAGTAGATAGCATATATTAAAATAAAGATTACTAAAATTCAAAATATAAATATTAAATAAATGCAGATAGCATATATTAAAATAAAGATTAGTAAGATTCAAAATATAAATATTATTTTTATTATTTATTTTTCAAAAAAAATTAACAATAGAAAAAGATTAGAAAAAGATTTGATTCTTTCACATAATTAAAAAATAAATAAAACATGTAAAACACTTATATATGCATAACTAATGCTTTAGCCTTTAAATTTTTAATTTCTTCTATACCTCTTTTCTTTTTAAGAAAAAAATTATGCTTGCGTATTCCAAAGAAAAATTGAATGGTACATAAATGTTAATTCATAGACAATATTCGTGAGTGTCACTCGCCCATTAAGAATATAGTGTAGTACTTGTAAAAAAAAGGTAGTAGTATAACAGTAAAAAAGGAATTATCCAAGCTAAACAACAATATAGCAATATTAAGAATAAATAGACATATCTAACAATTTTTTTACCTATATAATTTTATTTATTTTTAATATGGAGACAAGTTGTCTCCAAGAGAGAGTAAACAAAAACCTACCAAAAATTTATCCAAGATATTCAAAAAATGATAAAATCCAGTCTGTAAAAGGACTTTGCTTGATTAAAATCGTTGGTTAAGAGGTAGACTACATCTTTCAATTAGGTATGAGGATTTCCATTCTTCAAAGAAGATAATACCAAAAGCCAAGGGGAGGTCTCTTTTAGATAAAGAGTTCACCCTTGTATTCCATTTCCTGTGGACATGTTGGAAGGAAAGTGAGTGGAACCTTTCCTTCATGGCCAATATCCTATCCTAATAGTAACACAAATTAAGTACCTATGGAGAACATATGCCAGTCAACCATTGAATAATACAAATTGAGTCCCCAAATATTTGTAAATGGTATATCTTTTTGTTTATAGAGAAAGCTAGTAGGGTCCAACATGCAATTAGCTTAGCTTTGGTATTTGTGCCCTGTTCAATGTTAATCCAAATATCATGAAATTTACTACTAGGAAGTGTGATGTGGGCACCTCCACCACACACACCTCCTTGAGAGGCACCATAAAAAAGCCTACTATACAGTTCAACTTTGGTAAGGGAAAACAAAATTGATTGGCATGTGAGGGAGGAGTTGGTCTATGAAACTCCTTGAAGAAACTTATAATTATAGGCAATGCCATCTCCAAGTTTGTATTAAGATTATAAAAAATACACATGTTCCTCATTCTCCATAGTCCCCAAGATATGAAATGGGAAGTGTCTTATGACTCCTCATATAAGAGACCCAATAATGTGGACGGTTTTCAAAGGAATTGAAAAGTGCAGAAACATGTTGTCCAAGAATATTCTCACAAACCATACCACTTCTCACGCATGCCAACACTTTGCTAAAGAATAAAGTTATCATCACCTTATGCTTCCTTTATCCTAACGATCTTGAAATGGAAACTCCAATGATTTACTAGCCTTATACATATTGTATGAGGGGTATTTTAGTAAAAATAAGAGTTTTGTCTTTCATCTCATTTGTAATTTAACATAAAACTCTTGTAATTTTAATAGTTGTGTGGTTTTTTAATTCTCCTCTCTTCCTAGTCTCAATTTCTATCAACCTTTAGAGGATTTCTAAGAGATATATTTTTAGCAAGTTAGTGACTAAGGATGGAGGATTTAGTGTCACCACGACTACATTGTCATTAGCGTTGAATTCATTTTCAAATTTTGCTCTAGTAATTTAGTGAGTTTGCTTTCAAAAAATTCAAGAATATTTTTTATATTAAAGGAGCAAGTATGAGAGTCATTGAACAAGATGGAACATGAGCTTATTAACTAATCCACAAAGTTTATGGCTGTGAGGGACAAAGTGATGGCTGGAAAAATGGCTAAATCAATAACATAAAGGGAAAAAGAGAAATTAGAGATCAAGGATCTCAAAATAGAGAATGAGGAACTAAAGTAGAGATTGGGGAAACTCATTGTTGAAGCTTCAAATGCACCCAACTCTAGTGAGGAAATGATGCTCAAAGATCAGGAGATGGGCAACACGACACGACAAAACACATAATTACAAGATAAAATAAATTGATTGTGAAGATGAGGAGGGAGAGGTTTTAAAAGTAGGTTTGGAAATTACAGTGAATGCTCCAAAGCACACTCCATTTCCAACACGAGGATTGAATTGGTTAAAATATAGCAGGAAAAGATATTGATTTTCTTCATTGAGAAGCCTTGGTGAAATGTGAGATAGCTTACTATATGATGAACACGAATCTAAAACAAAACTGTCAACTATGACATTCTAGAGTAAAAGGTAATGGGTGGCTCCATGGATGAAGATTTAATACTTCATTACCCACCATCCGCTTCAAGGCCACTTAGCCATTACAATTTACAACCTATGTACAACAAGTATTATGTAACAACCTACAAAGGTTACTTGGGATTCGAGAATGGAATTTAGGCTCCAATACATATGCAGACTATTGATAAAAAATAATATTGTTTTAGGAAAATCATTAACCATCAAAAATTCATTCTAGATACTTATGTTGAATTTATCTTCTAGAAAAAAATGTGTAGATTCTTTGAAACATTTCCTAGAATTTAGACAATTTTTTCTGCAAGATAAATCCAACGTGACCTCAAACCGTGAATTTTTTCATACTCAGATTCTAGATACTTAGTTGTTCATTCTACGAGACAGTGGCATAAAAGGCTTAACCATATTTGATGGGAAAAATATCCTATGGTGAACATTTCTCCTATCAAATTCCAACACTAGTTACAACTGGGATTTGAATTTGGGTGAAGAGGATAACATCTTCTCCCCTCAACCACCCAAATTAAACTTATCTAACCATTTTCTTATGTGGGGTGAATTCTATTATCTGAAAAAACTGGGAATTACATAGCAGTTTTTAAAATCAGGCTAGTCTCTCACAAGGGAGCTTGAACCAAAGCCAAAAATATACTCTCCTTAAGGATGAGAGATCCAATTGAAAATTGAAAGGTAAGAAAGTGACAAGACTACATCTAAAACTATGGCTTAACTAGCCTTGTACAAAAGAAACTACAAATATGCAACCACAAAATAGAACCATATCACAATCAGGTTGAGGGGTCTGAATTTGATCCTGTAACTGGGATGGGAGTTGTCGGGTCTGTTAAAGTATATCCCGCTGCTTTGGGGATGCTAAGGTGATGCTCAATCTTCTCCATCCTCCTGTCAAGATTCATTAGATGCTTGTGCAAGTGCTCAAGGGATTGAAGGACGTCTATATGGGATTCATGACGATCTAGGATAGTCTGCCCCATTAGAAATTTCATCTACCAATAAAGGCCAATTATTTGCATATACTAGTAAAAACTTCCTCTCGTATGATTAATATCAAGGCTCTAGCTTGCCCATTCAATTAAAATTTCTATGTCTGAAAGGGACGTTCTCTGAGAAGAGGATTCACCCTCCATACTAGTGATTTCATCCTATACAAGAGAAGGAGTGAGCTCCTGATAACGAGATGCAAAATCTTCAATCCAATGATGCATACAAGTTCACCCCTAGTGAACCAACTCTTGATAAGAAGTGACCCCCCTTTGGACTTGAACCGACTGACACAACATGGAGAACTAAACAACCAAATATCCAAATACAATATTTTTTCCCCACTGATTAGGGGCAAACTTGAGAGCCTAGGCATGCCCAAAACATATAATGCCCAAAACTCCAAAAAGGATAGCACAAGAACCAACTGGAATATGATTCAAAACAACAAAACACATATACGAAGACCATGACCATACCTCTGACCACTAGCTTATCTCATGCCACCATTGTATTGCCTGGCGAGGAAGCCCCCATGCATACAGAGGAGGCATAGTGGCACCACCATAAAATAAATATGAAGCCATCTTTGTAGCTCAAGAAGGAAGGCAGAAACTAGAAACAAAGCCAAACTCCTTTACCCACCAAGACTCCTCCCACCAATGATGCACCAACTGAATATCTTCCCAATAGAACAAGTGCCAAGATACAATCACCAAACAAAAGAGGGCCTAGTCCCACAAACAAAAGACATCTAACACAATCTGGGACAGAGCTAACAATCCCCAACCTCCTTTTATCCACCCAAAACCCAACCTTAGGGAGAGGCACAACCACCAAAGAAGCCAACCACCAGAAAAGTAGAGAGCTCTTAGGGCCACTGATAGAAGGAAACAACATATCTAATAGCAAAAATCAGAGCCCAAAATAAACAACATATAATAGCTAACAAAATTAAAGAGAAGTACCACTTTGACTGCTAGAAGTAAGATAGAAATAACCGCTATAACTGCCATAACATAGGTTTTCGGCCGAGATCTCTACAATTCAGCCAAATTAGACTGAAAATTATAATATTGGAGTGCCAAACACAATTACCTCTCTCCACCAAGCTCGACCATGCTTGGAAACACATCTTATCCCTTCTTTGGCTAGCATGTAGTTTGAAACATGTATTCACTAAGGTGCCAAATCTTTCATAGGTCACCCTAGGTCCAACACCATAAAATCCTTGCCTCCCATTCGACATCAAACATAGTTTTATACTACCATTTCCCTCCTCTCACAACTAAAATCTTTGTAATTATCCACAAATTTTATAGTATCAGGATCATCATGCAAAATTTCTTCTCTACACACTTAAACATCTCAACAAACCCACCACCTAAATGTCAACATCTCTTTACCATGACAAATACAAAAATCATAAAAATCACACACTCCATTATTTACACTTACCAAAAATATATTGCCATATCCCTAACTTATAAACTCGACTATCTAGTAACAACCACACCTATTGTATTAATAATCCATAAATTAAAAATCTTCAAAATAAAATAAAATAAAAAATACATTAAAAAAAAAAAAAACCAAAAACCTATCTCACCCATATCTTATTATAAATCCAAGAATCCCATTTAAAAAAAAAATACCCCAAACATATCGCACTCCTATCTTATTATAATCCATAAATGAAGATTCCAAAAGGGAAAAAAATATAAAATACCTTAAACACAAATACGAAATAAAAACTAAACCAAAACGTGTGTAGACCACAAAATAATTCATGTAGTGTTTCTTGTGTAATGTTAAGCCCAAGAACCCAAAATAAAATTAAAAAATCACTTTCACATATTTTCAAATACTTAGTGTTTGGCAAAACGTACGGGAATCCAATTTTTTTGCAAAAGTTTAAATGTATATTTCAATTGACAAAACGTGTGGGAATCTTGCCTAGAAGGAAAGACATTTGATAGGGTACAAAGTTGCAAATTGTGTTATACTTATTTTGTTTCTTTCAAAGTTGTTTTCTTAATCAGATTCCAAATTTATTAAATTTAAAATCAATTTTGTTTGGTTATCAATTTTGTGGGTTAGTTTTAATTCATTGTGGATTTATATGATATTTTATAATATGATTATAGTTAAATAATTTTTTTAGTTAATTATTTTTTTTTATAAATTTGATAAGATTATATCTTTGTCATATTTAATATATCATTTTTATATCTAAAAAGAATTGAGCAAATGAGAGTAGGTAGATGATGTAATGTTATCTTCAAAGAAGGCATGCATGAAAGAAAGAAAATATGGATGAGACAAAACTGCACATGGGTACAAAAATGGAATATCTACCTCAATGCTTGCCCCACAAATAACAATGAGCTAAAGAATTTTGTTATGGAGAAGTTTCTTAAACAGGTATGAAGAAAAGAGTTGGGTAGAAAAAAGAAGTACTACATTGAAAAATTCAACACTACTTATGATCTCCAACAAAAAGAGTACATTGGCAACATTCCATGGAGAGCAGAGGTTCTTATTGCTCAATTAAGAACCAACTTGCATCATTTTTGGTGTGAAACAGGATGATGGAAAAGGCCTAAAGAAGCTTGAGAAGAAAGAGTGTGTACATTTTGCACTTTTGGGGCAGTGGAATCGCAAAAACATTTCATTTTGGAATGTAATGCGTTCAAAGACATCAAAGAAAGTTATGGGAATCTGTTAGCATCAATTTTTTGGCATTGTCTTTTCAGCGATGAGATTGTTGGAAGTTTGGGTCAGCTCATCATCAATTTGAATAAGAAAATGACTGAAATGCAAAAGGCGAAAAACAAGGAATTCATAGTCCAATAGACTATTTTTAGTATCGAGGACGTTAACATTTCATTTCATTTTCAGAATAGGGAATTGAACCAGTAACTTCACACCAAGAAGTGCTTTAAGAAAACACCCGATCATCACCATTTATCCAAAACTCCATAAACACCTAATAAACTAAATTTTAAATCAAATTTATTAACCAAAACAAAATTAAAACCAATTCCATCCCCACAAATTAAAAAACAAATTTAAACCAATTTTATTATCCCTAAGACACATATTCCAAACTTAGTAGATTTAAAAACAATTTTATTATTCCAAGATAAAGCTTCGAGGAATTCATTCGAGTTCCATCCCCGACAAATTTAAAAACAAAATTTAAACAAATTTTATTATCCCTAAGACACATATTCCAACCTGACTAGATTTAAAATTTTTATTATTATTCCAAGATAAAGCTTTGAGGAATTCATTCGAGAGGATTGAGCCTTTTTTTTGGTTGAAAGCACCTTAATTGCCGAATTTAGGTAATTTTTCTTTCTAAAAATAAAAATTCCATGCTTAATTCCCTCACATCGAATGAATTCCATAAACTTTGGAATGGGCTAATCAAAATCTTCTTTAATCTGAAACTTGGATTCTGTTCTACGAAAACAATTTTGAAAAAACAATATAATAAACATAGTTGCACCTGAATTCCGGCCATGGTTGAAATTTATTCGATGTTAGTGGATTAACATCGAATTTTTAAGAAAAACCACCTGAAATTCAGCTACGGTAGAGTCCCTTCCGGCCTAGTACAACCAACTTCTAAGAGAATCACGGATCTGACGTGGCAGAGCGGTTCAGGGGTATGAGAAGGGGGCAGTACCTACGGATCTTCATCCAGAGAAATATATAAATGATTTTTCATGATGACCAGTCATTACTTATTAGCCGAGCGGAATGATTGGGGTAGGAATGGTTCCACACTCTAAATGGTTGTGAATTGAGTGCAGGGTACAACACACTCTATATACATCTATAACGATCTCAATCATTCCCTAAATTTGTACTCTTTGGGTTTTTGTTTTTGCATTCTCTGAGCTGAAAATATGGGAGAAATGGCTGATCCTCTTGATGCTCTGCGGGCTCTAATGGAGGCACATTCTCCTCCCCTGCATGCGCTCGTTGTTCCTTCGGAGGACGCCCATCAGGTTTGTTTCTTCCCCTATTCTGCCTGTGTCAACATTAATGACCAGATTTCGGACTTGGTTTTTGTGTTGAACCTAATTCCAGCAGCCCCTTTAGATGCCTTCCATGCAAGAACATACTGGACAGTAATCTTAATCAATAGTGCATGGAACTCGTCCCAAAAATGATCCAACAGATTTTTTAGGGCAATGATTCGTATGATTTCGGATTATTTGGATTTAAAGGGTTTGCTTGTTTTGCTATGTAAAAGTTCCATTAATCAGCTCTACTGGCCTGGTTATTTAAATTAGAATAAGGGCTGCTTTCAAATGTCTGATAGGTTAAGAGTGGATTGTCTCTCGAGGATATTTTGTAGTTTATGTAGAAATATTATTTTTAGCAGAACTTTATCAAATCGCTTAATGCTGAAGTATTTACCCATACGCTCTAGCCTCAACTGATTTTCTTCCGTGTGGAGGGGATCAGATAAGTCCTAAATTTATGTTGTTTTGACGAAATGTGGGCAATGGTTCCAATAGGTATTTGTATTGTTAAGTACAGTGGATTTGGTCTGATAGTTAGTGGGTTATAAGTTGTTGGACTCATAGTGCGCAGTCCCAACATGGGCTTCAATATCAGGGGCGGGCTGGATCTGGATATATGGGTAACCAGGTCTTTGATGGTCTTAAGTGACTTAACTTTCGTCTTCTTCCTTATTTCTTTCAGTGGTTCACATTTTGATGTATACTTGCAAATGGCCTTCTTATTAAGTTTATTGTGAGGAAACAGAAGTGCAGAAAGTACCCATTTGTGTAGTCAAAATGCGTGCATTAACAGCAAGAAAAGACAAAACTGATGCTGAAATTGGAGAGATGGAAGCTATATTTTTTGACAGATCCTTCCTCTCATCATGATGTGGCAAACATAACCTTCTCCAATTTGGAATCATTACAAATAAGTGTGACCAACTCACAACACTCTATTTGATTCAGTGTAGCCGATTTACATATAGGAATTTATGTATTCTCGTGATAGTTGGAATCACCACAGCCGCATAATTTGGAATGTCGAGTGTTAGATACATTTTTCTTATTTTAGTAGCTTTATGTGGATAACAAGCATGTTGTGAAGGAGGCTTGACATTTGAAGAGGGGCTGGGGTGAGGGTTCATGTTATCGGATGGAGCGTTGCCATGTTTTTCGTGGTCACCACATTGCTGCGGGCTATGGATCCAACTTTGGATAATTGGACATTTCTCCAACATTCCCATGTCGTTGAACTTTTAAAATGCACATCACCAACATTTAGTTGGAATCTATGGTTTTGAAATATTTATTGTTGAAGAGACTTAATGTTATTTTTGTAGTAGAATCTCAATGTGCATGGCATTTGCATGAGATTGGGGATTATTGAGAAGTGCAATGCAACTTTGATTATCACATTGTAGCACAATTGGTCTATGTTGGTCTTTGTCAATGTTATATGAACTGAACCAGTGATTGAATCGGTAAACCCTCTGAACCGGGAACTGGTTTGAATTGGACTGTAACTAGTAAAATTCTGGACCAAAATACCGGTCGACCAAAAACACATAAAATATTCAAATTTAAAAGAAAAAGATATGTATTGATGTGCATCCATATGAATCCAAAGCATTTATATACAAATAAGCAAAAGTTCTCATTTATATAGCATGTAAGGGTGCATCAAACCAAAAAGCATGAGGTGCAATCCATATCTGAACCGAAAATACATCAACAAACAGGGTCTGAATAGCCTCTAGCATCCAAAAAAAATCATGCTACAACAAATACCTACATATCATCAAAAACATTTCCTATATTGGGATCTTTGTCATCAATATGATGCTCTAAGCACTAAGTAAGATAGGAAAATGTAGAATTTCAAGTCAAAGTTTTGTTTGAGTGATGGGAACATTTTACCAGTGTCATGATGGAGGAGTTTGACAACCAATGTCACTAACATCAACATACGTATAAGGCTTGGTGCTCTTGATTAAATACTAGTTCCATTCTCTCATTCATGTCAAAATCCAATGGAAATGTTGCAATTCCCCCAATATTGAAATCCTGAAATACTGTTAAGTTTGCTTGATTTTGAGTGAGATCTAAAATTCTACTTTCTCCACATGAAATCCAATGAGGTCAGAACCACTCTCAAACATCCCGAGTCATTTCATGGTAATGTTAAAAATTTAAGTAAAAGGATGAAAATGAAAGATAAAGGACAATGTCACTTTTGCTATTAAGAATTTAACATTACCATGAATTGCATAGCAATACTAGGGCCATAGGCTTGAATATTAGGCTGGCCCCTCAAAAATTTTGTATTTTTTTTTGAAATTGCATTTGGAACATCTTTGGTCAAATTTTATGGAATCGGCCGGTTCAGCGAAAAAAGGGCAGTTTGGTACTAAATTGGCCATTTCTAGTTCCAAACCTCAAATCGGACTGATTTGACCCCCAAACTAGTCGAACTGGCTGGTTCCGGTTGGGTTCCAATAACACAAGTCTTTGTCTATATTTGTATCAAGTCTCCAAGCTATTTTTCTTCCTTTTTAGTTTGGGTTGTAGCTATATACTATGTTTAAACTTTAAATTGTGGATAAGTCAATAGAAGGTTGCTTCATTCCATGATATCACACTATTGTTAAACATGATAAAATAGCCCATAGTAGATCTCTTACTATCAATGCCACATGCCTAATCAAAATTGCAAATTTAAAGAGCTCTATCCAACTATGGTATCCATATTCCTACTAATACTAATACTACATGTTTTGTTGAGGTAACAATGAATTCTTTATCACTCAACTTTTGTAGGGCATAGTTTGAGAGGAACTTTCTAATTGAACTCATCACTAATGCATTGTTTTATTGAGTGTTCAACATCACATATATTAAACTCCTAGCAACATTTGAATATAGGATATTGTAGATGGTTTCTCACTTTTATTTTCATCTTGCGTATTCGTGTCCAATAACTCAAAAATAGGCTCTAATAGAGTGCTTTATTTCCAATGGAGTGTTATTGGCTTGTATATCTCCATGTAAAATTGTCGAAGTATGCCTTCACAATACATTTTTTTGAATAATTGCACTACGAGAATCAAGGTGCATTCCACTGCTTGATTGGGAGTGGGGTTGATCCATCGAATCTGTGTATGTGTGTGTGCTACGGTGGGTAATGGTGCATTGAACATGGACAATGAGTTTTATATGAACCTTGAGATTGTGAAACTCAAGGATGTATATGTTGGAAACACTGAGAGGGGGGTGAATCAATATTTCTTTTCAATTGTTTTTTTTACCAGTTAGATCACTTATATTTAGAACACACAATGAACAATAAGAATAAATGCTTTTATTAATTTATTCTTTACAATAAATCAAGTACAATATATGTAGGGCTCCAACCCTAGATGAAGACACCAATCTTCAATCGCCCAGGCTCCAACCTTTATTGTGCCAAGCACCGACTTGGACTTCCAAGGATTGTGCCAAGCACCGACTTGGTCTTTCCAAGGCTCCAACCTTGTCAATTCCGAGGCACCAACCTCAAGGGCTCCAACCCTATATCTGGTACAGGCTCCAACCTGGTCTCTTGAGGACTCCTATCCTCTAGGGTTCCAACCCTATCTTCCAAGGCACCGACCTTGTCTCTATGAGGCTCCAACCTCTTGGGCTCCATAATGAAATGATGTCTTCAAGATGTCAAAAAATAATTTTCTCTATGACTGTTTGGAATTTTTAGTGCAGAAGGTGATTAGGACAGCAAGAGGTCATTAATGGCTTCTCCAGTGTAATGTATCCAGCAATGTCATTATATGTCATTAAGTATGGTGAGGTCATTCATGTCATACCCATCATTGTCCATGTCATCATCATGTATGTCCTTATGTGTGATAGTGTAGCATCAATCATGTTACCAACCATGTCATAGTGCAGCATTCATTAATTTCCATCCAGAGAGCACATCATGAGATATATATTTCATCAACGTAAGGTCATTCATGTATAGTCCTCCATATGTCATCAAGGGCTTGTATATTAGATACATCATTGGCACTTAAAGGCTAGATCACTATGAGCATCAATCATAGGCACATGGTTGACATGACATCTTTAGACTTCCTTATTAAGAGTAAGGACATCATTCGGGTTCTAGGGCATCTTCATGGTTAGTTCAAGGACATCATCATTAGGTTATTATGATCAATGGACATTTAGGCAACATCACACATCATAAGAATTTTCCATCACGAACAATGCGATATTGACATCTTGGTTAATGCCATATTGACATCAATGACAACCTTGATTAACAGTATAATCTAGATGATGCATTGAGCATGGATAATGAGTTTGATATGCACCTTGACGTTACAAAACTCAAGGATGCAAAATTAGCCCGGTGGGTTAGCTCAAGTGGTTGGGAACCATGATTTACAAGCAGGATGTCTCAGTGTCAAGTGTCTAGGTTGGTTGCCTTTGTGATATGTTAGTAGGCCTTTATGATTTGATACTATATTCCCTTGTCAGGTTAGGTATACTATAGTATACACTAGTGGTTTGCCTTGGTTACCACTCATTGTGGGTTTCCCACACATGGTAATAAGGGAAAAGAAGAAAACAGGGAATGCAAAATTGAAATTGAAGTTTTATTCATATTGTTGTTGCATAAAAATGCCCAAAATTAAGGAATGCAAGATGGTGATCCACAAAGTTCAAACAACTCAAAATAACTTCATCATAAGTCGAGCAATTTATAAGTCTAATTTAGGACTTGAAGGTTATTAACAAAAAATCAAAAGAAGAAGTTCAAGCTACCAAGCAAGTACACATGTAATTCAACAATCCATAAAAGTAAGAAAACTTTCATTCAAATCTTAAGAAGTTGTAGGGTCTTGGAGTTCTCTTGCTTTCTTAGTGGATGCCCTTAGTGTGATCACACGGAGAGGTTCACTTGTTTGGAGAATGTCATTCCTTTTCTTGGGACATTGGGTGCCGTAGTGACCAAACTCATCATGTCTGAAGCATTTGATCTTTGACAAATCCTTCTTCTTTTTGCCTCCTTTTGAGCTCTTTCCTTGACTGGGACCCTTCTTCGCCTTTCCCTTACTGGCAAGGTCTACATTCTCCTCCTTCTCAACCTTCGGCCCTTTGCTACTACTATTGGTAGTGCCTTGGACAAGATTGAGCCTAAAATCCTCCTGTGTGAAGTCATTCCAAAGACATTCCCAATCTGGCAAATTGTCTCGTCTAGTAATCCCCTAGACAAACGTTGCCCAATCTTTGGTAAACCCATTAGAGCAATTAGCACAAGTTCACTGTCCCCTGGTTTCTCCCTTACAACTGCTAGCTCATCTCGGACATTCTGAATTCTGGTGAGGTAGGGAGTTACTCCTTAACCCTTCTGCATCTTTGTGGTCCTCAACTTCTCCTTGAGAATCATCTTACGATTCTTTGATGGATCCTGGTATAGGTTCACAATGACATCCCACATGTCCTTTGCTATTGCCTTCTCTACAATATGTGGAACAATATGATATCGAACCCCGTCCAGGACCACTCTCTTCGCTTTGGCCATATTCTTCTTATACTCATGAAAGTGGATAGGATTTGTCGGTACAATTATGGTTGTTGTCACAAACTCCTTTAGGCCACGCTCATCCAAAAGGAATTACATCCTAGCCTTCCAGACACCAAAGTTTGAGGCTGCTATTGGAAACAAGTCCCTAGTTAAGAGGGAGCTTGGGAATATTCCTTTTATAAGGATGAGTATATCTTCCCTAGTTGAGAGGGAGAGAGACACATCATTCTTGTCTTCATAGTGTGAAGAAAGAATGGAAGATTGGGTAAGCATTTGAGATTGATTTCGATACTCTTTGAGGATGTGGTAGGGCATCCAAGATGTAAGAGTAGTCGAAGAGGAAATTCCTTGAGGATTTGTTATTCCAAGATAGGAATTGTCCTAAAAGGATATACCCTTTGAACACTCGGGTGGCGTATGTGCCTTGAGAGACAATGATGATGGTGTCCATCAATCATTGGTCTCGCCAGCATTGTGCTCTGATCTTGTGGAGAGATAGAGCTGTTAGTCAAGGCCTTGCTATGTGACAATGTTTGTTGGTATGATGAGATGTTCTGGCATAAGCTAAGGAAGTAGCTTATGAGATGGCTTACCAATCCGACTCTTCTTATGGGAATTCTTTAGTTTGAGAATGTCCAAGTACCTTGTATGAATTATGAAGACCTCCCTCGCTAAGAGGGAGTGTTGAAATATGTAACTAGGTTTGGTCTTCATAATGACATATGTAATCATGATTTTATGTATTTGATGTAAAGAGAAAAATAAATACTCAATGGGTGCTTGACCTAAAAATAAATTTCCCTTCAGCATAAAACTCATGCCTTGAGTGCTTCTAGGGCTTGTCATTTAGTCTACAAGTCAATTGAGTCATTGTCGTGTATTGAAGATCCATTTGAGCATGTTACATATTGTAAAGGAAAATTTAGTTGAGTCAAAAATAGAGTCAAAGACCCTCCAAGACCTTGTCAATTGTGTAAACAACAAGTCGGTCTTATCAAGTGACAAGTCGGCCTAGGGATGGGGACAAGTTGACCTACAAGATGTGACAAAGAAGCCTATATAAAGGGCTCAACCTCATTTGCAAAGATCATCCAATCATATCACAAAAGTTTGATAAGAAGACAAGAAGAAGCCTCATATCCAAGAGAAGGAGGAGGCATAAAGAGAATAAAATCAAATGGTTTTGGATTGTTTTTGGGTCATCACTCTCACACGTACGAAGAGGAGCTAGGGCATTTTGAAGTTGCAACAAATCAAAATTGCAGTCATCGACAAGAGCGGAGTTTTGGGTCGAAAGGAAGTCTCCCTTGCAAGCCAAATTGATAAGGAGAAGAAGTCATCTCAAGCGAAGGAGAGAAGAGGACTAAATCACCATAATTATCTCACACGTGCCACCTAGGGTTTTTGCGGCAGGGGCCGAAAGTTGCAGGTCGAAATCACAGTCAAAATTGCAGGCTTGAAATCTTGATCAAAGGTTAAGTGGAAGCAGTTGGCAGGCAATTTGACATGGGTTAAGAAAGCACTTTAGGGAGAAAATTTGACTTGGTCTTGGAGGGGTCTTGGTCGAGGGTCATAGGTCTTGGAATTCGTCAATAGGTCTTGCAGGTTTTCCTCTCAAGAGGAGAGGTTTTGGCCCTGGCTGATAGCCTATATCTTGTGCCCTTTTGTCTCATTGTTATTTATTGTTTTGGTAGCTGTTTGATGATAAGAACTCTAATTATAATCAAGTGAAAGAAGAAGCTGATCAAGTTAAGTAAAATACATCACAAGCAATTATCAAAGTAAGAGAAATCGCCTAATCTAGTTGCCATATATTTCTCAACATTATGCATCAGTAAAACTATGAGTACAATAATTTGGATGCCCAATTGGAAATCCTCCAACAATAATCTTGCAAAAATAATTAGGAGAAAAAATTATCCTCCTGCAAAATAACTCTGCCTCCCTCTGGCCTACTCGCATTGCCTCTTGGCTGCTTGCACTACAAGCCTGCGTAGTTTGTACGACCTCTGGAACTACTCCAAACTTGGCTGTCTAGCCTCCTCTTGCCACTGGAAAAATTCGTTCTGCCTTCCAAAATGTCTTTCTGGCCTCCGACAACTGATCTAGACTCTTCCCGACAATTCGCTCAACTGGACTGGGTAACTTGCATCACTTGGACGACTTTCTCTACAGAGTGTTTCAGCTTCCCTTCTGTTGACTCTCCAGCCTTGGAAATCCTCTGAAATCTCTGCTACTGCTCCCTTAATCACTGATGCTCTCCTTATCTGGCTTGAACTCACTTCTTTGTTGAATCTTTGCAACTAAATAGCTTGATCTGCCAAGGAACTTGCTCCCCTCTTGTGTCAATGTGTCTCTTGCCATCCCACCGACTTGCTCTTATAATCTCTCGTTGGAGCTTCAATGACCATGATTAAATTCTCATCAATGGCTAAGATCATCTTAGGCTCGATCCATGTGACTCTCTAGAGCATTCTCGATCATTCTTAACTAATTCCCATTAATTAACCTGTTTTCGTAAGTTAGACTTAGGAAAGATTTAAATGATTTCTAATTAATTTAATTAAGGCGTTTCACAAGCTTATCTCGCAAAACATTTTCTGGGTTTTGAAGATCTCGTGTTCCTTAGCTCTTAGACACAAATTGAGACTAGAACACCTGTTCGATGCTACAAAATCTAACATTTTCATGTGTTTTCTTAGGAAAAAGGGAAAAAGCTCTAGGAAACACCTCCTTGGTACCGTTTCTCAACAGGAGCGACAAGCAAGGTAGTGTTGGCTAGGATGTTGCCTTAGCTTGATTTAGTTTGTGTTAAAAAGGGGTTCTACTACTATGCTATGCTTTTCTTGCTTGATCTAGTTGGGTCAGTGAAGGTTTTGCTTTTGCAACTCCCTTGAGATCTAAGAGAGTGTTACTCTTATAATCGTGCCTCTACTTGGGTGGAATTTATTTTGGTTGGGTGGTAAAGCTATGTCTTAATAATCAATTTCATTTTCTTCAAATCATTGATATTCCAATTTCCTATATTTGAATGTAATTATCATATTTTTGTATATTGATATGTACTATTGTTATATAATCCTAGTCATGAAAGTAATGGATTGTATTGTGGTGCTTGTTCAACTAGACTATTGTGTTTGGAGATGATAGCTTGATTCACACATCCTTTAGGCTTTCATGCATGTAGCTGATTTCCACAAAAGCAAATATAGGTACAAAATTTTAGAACGTGGATACAATATGACTAAGATACGACATTTATAAACAATAACAAATATTATGTAATATTCCCAATTAGCAATAGCTAATTGGAAATATTAATTTTGACTATTTTGGCTTTATAAAGTTAAAATATAAATAAAGTGGGTGAAGGGGACATTTAGCTCACACTTAGGATAAAAAGTATTTCCTAAAGTCACTTATGAGACATGTCTATTTGGCAATGTGGGGCCTAGTGGTCAAGTGGCAGCATAGGAAAAGGAGCAGTGTAGACAGTGTGGGGCCAAGCCAGCGCAGAGTGAGTTGGACAGCGTGGGCCAAGGGGGACAACGCAGAGATTGGTGGGGCCTAGGTGAGGGAAAGGCTCACCAAGCATAAAAGGAGGAAGGGTCTCCTCATTCTCATTCATTTTGATTATGCATCTTTGAGATTTGTCTGTTGACATTGAGCACATTTGCTGTTTAGCAAAGTCTGCACGTACTGTTCAGTACATCGGGTGTCTTCACTCGGAGATCCCAACCTCAGCCCCGGGGGACTTTGAGTGCCTGCTCGGGTGAGGAGTTTCACCCTTGTTTTGCTGGAGAGAGTTGCAGCTACCACAGGAGGAGCATCCACTCAGAGAGACAGCGCAGTCAGTGAGAGGAGGTTGTTTCGGATTAGGGATTTGTTGGTGGATTCAACCCGGGATAGTGGGTAAGGGACCAACCCTTCCCTATTCCAGCATTTGGTGGAGTCGGGGGGCATTATTTGGAGCAGATCATTCAGAGCTAGCGTCCCTCCTTGAGGAATAGCGTAGTGCCTCAAGGGAGCCATTTTCGGGGGTCGGCCATTTCTGAAAAGCTTTCTGGGCTTTTATGGGTTTTGGGAGTAGAGGCCATTCCTGAAGTTTCAGAATTTTCCGAGGTGGGGAGCAGCCTCAAAGATTCAGTTCATTCCAGCAGTGGCAGCAGCACAGTAGTAGTACCAGCAGCTTTGGAGATAACGCAGTCCAGAGGGAGCAGCCATTCCGGGTCATTTCCAAGGTGCCATCATTCTGATCACCTCTGTACTCATTTCCATTTCTCAGAATTAATAAAATGGCTTAGCATTCTCCATATTGTTTGTTTTCCTTATGATTTGTCTCTAGTTGCTGCATGTCTTTGTTTATGTGCTTGTATTGCTGTTTATTTCCGTTTGGGATATTACAGTGGTATCAGAGCTCATAGACTTGGCTCAACCTATGGAGCAGATTGTTTATGACACCAGCAGGAAAACCATACATCACCTGCAGGGAAAGAAAGTATAAAGACCAAGAACGAAGGTTAGAGCTCACTTTCGGGGAAGGTGACAACATTCCGGTAGTGGACGCAGAGGAAGAACCGATGGCAGAGGAAAAGGATGCCGGGAAGGAGTTCGGGGAACTCCTCCTCAAATTAGTACAGGATTTGTTGAGACAGATAGAAGAGATGGGGTAAAGGTTCACGTCAGAATCTAAACAACGCGAGACCCCAAGGGGTTTTCACGTTGGAGAGGGCTAAGGCACGTCACATCATTTACAGGAGCACCTCACAGCACAACAGACGACATCACACACACCTCCCTGTTCCACGATGCCTACATTTCTTGCCGCAGACATTGGGGCAGAGGCACAACAGGAGCAGGAACCGACACACATGGGAGATTACTTTGCTAAGTACCAGTCATACGGCCAGGAGTTCAAAGATGCCCTCACTTTCCATGATTTTGTTCAGCTCAAGCGGGACAACAAACCCTGCAACCATCACAGAGGGAACAGGCACTCACATGACGGGGACTTACAGCGCATGGTGGGCAGATTCCATTTACTGACATTTGATGGGTCATCCAAGTGTTCGGCAAAAGCTTGGGTGGAGAAGTTGGATATATATTTCCAGCTTAATCAGATGGCAGAGCTAGAGACCATCAAGGTGGCAGCGCTGCACTTAGAGGGCGAGGCCCAGGATTGGTGGTTTCACGGGATGGTTACATTGGGACACTCGAGAGTGAAAACATATGCCGAGTTTACGCGAAGGCTAGTGGAGCATTTTGATTGTAGGGATCCAGAGGAGCATTTTGTTGAGCTAACAAAGCTCAAGTAGACCGGGAGGCCGGACACATACATCTCCCAGTTTTTGAGACTCTTTGTGATGGTACCTGATTTATCCACAGCTCGGATGATCTATATGTTCATAGATGGATTGACAGAGCCTCTACGGGGATTAGTCAGATTGACGAGGCCCGCGACACTACATGATGCAGTTGAGAGGATTCGGGATTTGCAGGATGCACTTCCCAGGACTAGAGCTCCTTTACCCTAGAGACCGGCATTCCAGCCAAAGGGAAAGGACGAGATGGTTCCACCTGCCAAGGGGAACTAGGGCAGAGGGTTTGGAGATGATGAGGTCAGGGGAGCCCTGAAGTGGAGGGGGTTATGCTTCACGTGCCAGGAGCCATGGGCACCAGGACACCGTTGTGCCACAGGGAAGGCACATTACATCGAGGTCTTCTTAGATAGTAGTGGGGAAGAAGAATATGAGGGGATGGAGGTTGGAGGCAACAGTATAACGCAGAGAGGGGATCATCTGCCACCTCCACCACCTGGAGTAGGAGGTGCAACTTTTGCACCTACCAGGGGAGCCCTTGCAGCCTTGTGGGGAGTTCCCAAGTACTTGACACTGCGTGTCCAAGGCACAGTACGAGGGCAATGCGTGTCGGTGTTGGTAGACAGTGGGGCTACCCACAATTTCATTGATGCCCAGCTGGTAGAGGGGAGGGGCATACAAACGAAGACTTTTGATGGGTTTTCGGTACTGGTTCCAGGGGACTGGACCATGCAGTGTGCGAGGTATGTACCAGCCTTGGCAGTGACGATGGGGACATACACCTAACAGATCATTTCTTCGTGGTGGACATTCTTGACACCAACGTGATACTTGGGGTACAGTGGCTTATCACACTGGGGAAGGTTACCACTGACTGGGAAACCTTGGAGATGGAGTGGACGGACAAGAAGACTAGGAGGCATGAGAAGATTCGGGGTATGCACACCTATCCACCACAGACAGTTTCAACACACCGGATGGAGGCATATTTCCGGAAGGGAGATATAGAGTGGGCAGTGGAGTTGCATGTGTCGGAGGCAAGATCTATAGGGCAGGCTGTACACCCAGATGTACAGTGGATTCTCGACAGGTATGCTACGGTATTTGGGGAGATACCACTAGGACAACCACCAGATCGGGGGTTTGAGCACACGATTGAGCTGGAGCAGGGCATCCAGGCTGTTATCACTACACCCTATAGGCATCTCAAAGCCTATCGGGATGAGATTGAGAGGGCTATCCATGAGCTCCTAGCTCTTGGACACATCCGTCCCAGCACTAGCCCCTTTGCTTCTTCAGTAGTACTTGTGAAGAAGAAGGACGACACGTTGAGGATGTGCATTGATTACAGGGCCCTGAACAAGAAGACCGTGAAGAATCGGTACCCCATCCCACGGATGGATGAGCTGAGGGGGGCCAAGTTCTTCTCAAAGATTGATTTGAGATTCGGGTACCATCAAATTCGCATGAGGGAGTAGGACATTCCCAAGACTGCTTTCAGGTGTCATTACGACCATTTTGAGTTTTTGGTGATGCCTTTTGGGCTAACCAATGCCCCGACCACTTTCCAGTCATGCATGAATCACATCTTCCGCAGTCATTTGAGGAAGTGTGTATTAGTGTTCTTTGACGACATTTTGATTTACAACAGGATATGGGAGGAGCACCTCCTACATATAGAGGTTGTATTGCGCATTTTGGAAGAGCAACAATTTTATGCTAAGCTCTCCAAATTTGAGTTTGGGCTGACATAGATGCTCTACTTGGGGCACATCATCGGGGTGGACAGAGTGAGGGTCCACGAGGAGAAGATCAGGGCCATTAGGGATTGGCTAGAGCCGAAGAATGTGACGAAACTTCGAGGATTTGTAGGGATCTGCACCTACTACCGGAAGTTCGTCAAGGGATTTTCCCAGCTTGCTGCACCCCTTACAGACCTTACCAAGAAGGGGGCATTCAGTTGGACGGATACAGCGCAAAGGGCTTTTGATAGGCTCAACGAGGTGATGAGCAGTTGTCCGGTGCTAGCATTGCCAGATTTTACACAGCCCTTTGTCTTGGAGTGTGATGCATCGGGGGAGGGGATCGACGCAGTTTTGATGCAGGGAGGCCATCCCATAGCTTTCGAGAGCCGAAAGCGATCGCCACATGAGAGGTTGTATGCTATATATGACAAGGAGATGTTGGCCATCATGCATGCATTGGCCAAGTTTCGACAGTACCCAGTAGGGAACAGATTCAGGGTGAGGACGGATCACAATAGCCTCTGATTGTTTTTAGAGCAGAAACAGTTGCAGGAGAGGCATCAGAAGTGGGTCAGCAAGATCTAGGCTTGACTTTGACATCGAGTATGTCAAGGGGAAGAACAACGTGGTGGCAGATGCACTTTCCCGCAGATCGGCAACGTTGTCCTTGATGAGTTTGGACACAGATTGGAGGGCTCAACTGTTGGTAGAGTACTCCAAGGACCGTTTTGCTTGTGAGATTTTGGATGGACAAGTGACCGATGACAGGTACAAAGTGATGGACGAGGTGATCTATTACAGGGACAGGATCTTCTTGACTGAGGGCTCCCAGCTCAAGAAGAAGATATTGCATGCCTCACATGATTCTCCATTATCAGGCCACCAGGGGTTTACCAAAACCTATAGGGCCATCAGGGAGAGGTTTTCTTGGAAGGGCCTCAAGGGGGACGTGCTCCAACATGTCAGGGAATGCGAAGTTTGCCAGCGTAACAAGGGGGAGATGAATCATCTGGCAGGATTATTGCAACCTCTTCCCATACCTGAGGGGAAATGGGAGAGTATTTCGATGGACTTCATTACAGGGTTGCCCATGGTACAGGGCAAGGATTGCATATTTGTAGTCGTTGATCGACTGATTAAATATGCTCATTTTTTCGCCATATCGGCACATTACACTGCAGCACAGGTAGCAGAGTTGTTCTTCAGGGACGTTTTCAGATTGCATGGTCTCCCAAAGACCATTGTTAGTGACAGGGATAGCCGCTTCATGGGCGGATTTTGGCAGGAGCTTTTCCGTTTGGTGGGCACTGAATTGACTCCGAGTACTAGCTACCACGCCCAGACGGATGGATAGACCAAGATAGTGAAGTGGCTGGCGGGCTACTTGCGTAACTATGTCAACGGGCAGCAGAAGGCATGGTTGAGATGCTTACACTTGGGGGAGTACTGCTACAACAACACTCATCATATGTCCATTGGTATGTCTCCGTTTTATGCATTGTATGGATATCATGCTTTATCTTTTGCTGACATGATGTTTGGTGCTAGCAAGGCTCCTAGAGCCAAGGATTGGATCCAAGAGAGTCAAGATATACTCCGAGCTCTCAAGGATAACATGGCTACAACACAGAACCAACAGAAGTTGTATGCTGAGTCCTGACAGGGGATGAGTTGAGAGGGAGTTTGAGGTTGGAGACTTGGTCTACATACGCTTGTAGCCATATCGGCAGTCCACACTAAAGCAGAAGGGGGCTAAAAATCTCAAGCCTCGGTTTTATGGACCTTACCGAGTGATACGCAGGGTGGGACAGGTTGCATATGAGTTGGAGCTGCCCACGGGTAGCAAGATTCACAACGTTTTTCATGTATCATGCCTGAAGAAGGCACTGGGACAGCAGGTGACTGCAACAGAGGAGCTTCCACCCATAGATGATGAGGGGTTTTTGTTGCTACAGCCAGAGGCCATTATTGACACTAGGGAGAGGCAGCTATGGAGCAGGACAGTCAGGGAGTTCCTAGTGAGATGGAGGAATTTACCGGATGAGGATGCCACTTGGGAGAGTGAGAAGATTTTGCAGCATCCATCATTACAGTTGCTTGAGGACAAGCAACGATTCGCCGGGGGAGACTGTAGTATTCCCAATTAGCAATAGCTAATTGGAAATATTAATTTTGACTATTTTGCCTTTATAAAGTTAAAATATAAATAAAGTGGGTGAAGCAGACACTTAGCTCACATTTAGGATAAAAAGTATTTCCTAAATTCACTTATGAGACATGTCTATTTGGCAATGTGGGGCCTAGTGGGCAAGTGGCAGCGTAGGAAAAGGAGCAGCGTAGACAGCATGGGGCCAAGCCAGCGTAGAGTGAGTTGGACAACGTGGCAAGGGGGACAACGCAGAGATTGGTGGGGCCTAGGTGAGGGAAAGGCTCACCAAGCATAAAAGGAGGAAGGGTCTCCTCATTCTCATTCATTTTGATTATGCATATTTGAGATTTGTCTTCTGACATTGAGCACGCTTGCTGTTTAGCAAAGTCTGCACGTACTGTTTAGTACATCGGGTGTCTCCGCTCAGAGATCCCAACCTCAGCCCCGGGGGACTTTGAGTGCCTGCTCGAGTGAGGAGTTTCAACCTTGTTTTGCCGGAGAGAGTTGCAGCTACCACAGGAGGAGCATCCACTCAGAGAGACAACACAGTCAGTGAGAGGGAGGACGTAGTCTTGAGAGGAGGTGGTTCCGGATTGGGGATTTGTTGGTGGATTCAGCCCAGGATAGTGGGTAAGGCACCAACCCTTCCCTATTCCAGCATTTTGGTGGAGTCAAGGGCCATTATTTGGAGCAGATCATTCGAAGCTAGCGTCCCTCCTTGAGGAATAACGTAGTGCCTCAAGGGAGCCATTGTCGGGGGTTGACCATTTCTGAAAAGCTTTATGAGATTTTCTGGGTTTTTGGAGTAGAGGCCATTCCCGAAGTTTCAGAATTTTCCTAGGTGGGGAGCAGCCCCAAAGATTCAGTTCATTCCAGCAGTAGCAGCAGCATAGTAGCAGTACCAGCAGCTTTGGAGATAACACAGTCCAGAGGGAGCAGCCATTCCGGGTCATTTCCTGAGAGTCTTTCTGTGCTTGCCTAGTGCAAGCCGAGGTGCCATCATTCTGATCACCTCTGTACTCATTTCCATTTTTCAGAATTAATAAAATGGCTTAGCGTTCTCCATATTGTTTGTTTTCCTTATGATTTGTCTCTAGTTGCTGCATGTCTTTGTTTATGTGCTTGTATTGCTGTTTATTTCCGTTTGGGATATTACATATATATATATATATATTTATTTTAGTCAGACAACATTTATATTACTTCACTAATAATGGATTTAAAAAATTGGCTGTGGCCATTGGTTTACCACTTGGGAAACCAAACCAGTCGCATCGCAAAATAGCTTTTGTCCAGATAGGCAGTTTAACTTTTCTAACAAAATTTAAAAGGTAACTTAGTTTTTGTCCATCTATCCAACTGCTAACAAACATACTAGTATTTCCATTTACGATTGTAGCCTTGCTGCTAGATTTTGATAAAATAAAAGTATTTAGAAAAACCATCTATTGGCATGGTGAGTCAAACTGAATGGTATCATGATAGGTATCATTTTCTTCAGAAGTTGTAAAATCCAGGTTTGCAAGTTTCTTGGCCAAGATGGTGACCTTGTCATTGAGCTTCCTAGTCTGTTTTTGCATCTAATCGATGCACAATATATCTCCTATTGAGTTTTTGATCTCTCCACCAAGTCTTTCCCACAATGGTTTTTATTTGCCAATAAATGTCTTCGGTTTTTGTATTGCTGTTTATTTCTGTTTGGGATATTACATATTATATATATATATATATATTTTAGTCAGACAACATTTATATTACTTCACTAATAATGGATTTAAAAAATTGGCTGTGGCCATTGGTTTACCACTTGGGAAACCAAACCAGTCGCATCGCAAAATAGCTTTTGTCCAGATAGGCAGTTTAACTTTTCTAACAAAATTTAAAAGGTAACTTAGTTTTTGTCCATCTATCCAACTGCTAACAAACATACTAGTATTTCCATTTACGATTGTAGCCTTGCTGCTAGATTTTGATAAAATAAAAGTATTTAGAAAAACCATCTATTGGCATGGTGAGTCAAACTGAATGGTATCATGATAGGTATCATTTTCTTCAGAAGTTGTAAAATCCAGGTTTGCAAGTTTCTTGGCCAAGATGGTGACCTTGTCATTGAGCTTCCTAGTCTTTTTTTGCATCTAATCGATGCACAATATATCTCCTATTGAGTTTTTGATCTCTCCACCAAGTCTTTTCCCACAATGGTTTTTATTTGCCAATAAATGTCTTTGGTTTGCATGTATTTGTTTTGCTGGGTCCCGGTGTTGATAGTATCAGGGATCTAGCCTCCCACCCCCTTTTCTAGTTCTGTATCAGTTATAAACCTTCTTTCTATCCTGGCTTCACTTTCAACTTCTTGAGTTTCTCTCCTAATTTCAGGAGGGGTGGTGTGCACAAATATAGTAGTGGAATGTTTTGTTGAACGTTGGGCTCTGGAATAGGGAAGGGGAGGTTGAGCTCTTTGTCCTCTATGACCCCCTGCACTACTAGGGTGAACCATCATTATTGAAGCCAGACAATAGGTGACCCTAGCAAAATAATAGTGGATGAGAAGGTTGCAAGTAGGCTAACGGGATCAGAGAGATAACAGGGAATGCAGGGGATTTAGGAGCCGAGGGATATGTTAGTTTGAACTAGAGAAATTCACATACTAGGAAACTTATTCCCAAAATTGATAAAGCTAAATCTAAAACATACAACTAAAGATAGTTTCCGAAGGAGGGAAGACAACTAAAGATAGTTTTTGAAAGAGGGAGAGGAATTGAAACTGGTAGGGAAAAATGGAATTATTAAAGGAAAAATCCCCAACCATTCTATGAACAGAAACAATACTAGTTCACAAATGGAAACCTTTGTAACTGGCACCACGAGTTTGATCATGGAGAGGCAAGATCCAATCTGTAACCCAAAGTTTGCTAGAGGATTTTGTCACCGTGAGATTTGAAGCCAAGCTGGAACTACCGAGAGCCATTGGGATATTAATCACTGAATTTGCAGTTCGTGCCTCTCGGTTGAGTGCGCAAAGCTCCCTCCAGGAGTTTGACCATAGCCTGAACTTTGCACAAAGGAAACTTGTAAACCCTGAAACATCTCCCTCATAGACAAAACATGAGAAATCAATGAATATCAAAGACTTATAGGCACTAAAAAATAAATGCATAATTTGGCAATAAGCTAGAATCCCTGGGGCTTCCTCACACTGATCCTTTAGTGTTCTTCAAGATCATCAATACACAAACTCCTATCGCCATAGAAGCTTTCCACATAGGCACAAACACTGAACGATAGTGGGAAAAGGTCGGATTAGCTACCGACTGAATCCACCATACTATGTGAGCTGACTTCTTCCCAACAGCCATCGCATGCATGGTAATAATTCTGCTGCCCTCGCCAGGTGGGAGGCAGTATAGGTTACCAGCCTCCCTTAACATCCCCTTGCATAATAACCTTTGCAGGAATCCAATGTTCACCCACTGTGGGGATGTATTTATATTTGATACTTTAATATTAAATATTGAATTTTTCATACTACAAAGTGTGTGTGTGTGTGTGTATGTGTGTATTAGATATTAATTTTTGTTAGGATATCTCGTAAGAAGGATTTCAGCCCGAGCTCCTGCATAGAATTGGGAATGAAAATGTAGTTGTGTTCTATAGAATGCCATTTTTAGTAACATAGATGCCATATATTTTAGTTGTGTTCTATAGAATGCCATTTATTATAGGTGCCATATAATAATAGTCATAAGAGATTGTTAAGTTAATAACATGTAGGTTGTGTCATAGTAATTTTTTATAAGATGTTTTTTATGGTTTGTATCTACATTCTACACTGCCTTTTTTCAGACATTTACTTGATGTGTAAAGAGTGTTCTATTTCGTTTTCTCTTTGTTTCTTTTTAAAAGCAATTCTATTTCATCAACTAATATAAACTTGACTTGTGCAGAGTGAATATGTGGCTGCAAGGGACAAAAGGCGTGAATATGTTTCTGGTTTTACGGGTAGTGCAGGTAGGATTTTTCTTGCATACATATATTTTTCTATGAATCTTTTATTCACTTGTTTGTATTTACAAGAGAGGGCTTGATATGACTGTCACCATTTTTGCCATTGGTTAACATTATTATTTTTGATATATCTATTCATGTAGCTTGTTATAAGCAAAAACATTTCACCCCATAGTACTCGATTTTAAGATTCATAATATGTATGTTGTGGTGCAATACTTTCACAGCTTTTCATGGAAAAATATATATACATGTACAAAATGCATTTGAACTATAAGGATATTCATTTTTATTGTTCACATGCTATCAAAGCTGCATTTTTAAAACCGAAGTTTGTGAAATTTCTTGATGGAAAAAGTTATATTTTTAAAGCTATTTTGATTAATAATTTCTGGTTGTTTTGGGTATTTACTGTGTTTATGCAATTTGGCACTGGTGGGCTCATGACATTTTTTTCATTAAAAAGCAGTTGATCCATTTGATAAATTTGGTTACCCTTGTGCATAAACATTGTTAAATTTCAGATCATGGTAATCAGATTTTGTGTTCAGAATTTAAATCATAAAACCTGTGGAAATTTTGAAATTCTATACTTTAAAACACTTCAGAAATTTTAATTTTATCTTATTTACTTGCGGTTCTGTGGATCTATTTCATAAAACCTTCAGTGTTATGGCTAAATCTGAAATATTTACTACAGCAGCGAATACTTTATTTCTGTTCAACCTTTTCACTAGGCAAGCTTAAGAAGAAAGACAATGAAAATGGTTATGAAGGAGAGATGAATATCAGAGTCCTTAGGGCACGAGCTCAACCAAAATAGAGATATGAAATTAGTTTTATAACATCAGATTTGTAACAGCACTAAATTTGATTTATAGTTTCATCCGGTGATGCTAAAACACACAACATTTCAGCCTGACTGCCCTACCAAATCATATCATTAGAGAAGAGGTGAGATTGCTCATAACAATGATAAACCAATGTCTGATTTTCAGATCTGCAACATATAAATTTAGGGCAGCAATAGTACACTCATTTATTACACAAATGAAGTACAATACCTCAGCTCATCCCAAGCTGGTATAACAAATTCCTTCAGCTCATCCAGATAAGGACACTCCAATTGCTTCTCAAACCATAGATAGGGCATCCATCATCAACAACAAACCCTAACCAGCAAATCCAAGACCTGGCAAGGCATCCCACCAAGCTATCTGGTGAACCTTTCCACAATAAGCTAGTATCAACATCAAGAAGTCATCTTGGGATCTCCTAGGTGCATCACACCAACTCCACTCACATCCAAGTGCTACAAATATTGTTCTATGGTTTCACCCCACAAACCCTAGGTGTAGCTCACACCAAGATGTTGAGCCAAAACTATCGCACCCCAAGTCCTATCTAGGTTTTATTTCAGACAAAATATTAAGTCTTCCATCTCGTGTACCACACAAGCACAGACTCCAAGACATCAAGATTACAAGTACATAGTTGAATAGTTCATTATAACAAAGGATCTATCGTCCCTTTATATTTCATTGTTAAACACAACCATGGCAAAGATTGGTTGTGAAAGATAAAACATTAATTGCCTTTCTATTAACAGAGATATACATTATAATACACTCTTGTGACTCTTGGATTCATCTTTCAAAGCCCCTTGGACTCTCTTTGACCGTTTGGCTCCCACACTTTAACCCTTGGCGGATTAGGTGTCTAACATCCCCCCCTTAATCCGAAGGGGTATGTATGAGTCCAAGAAGAGAGCTGTAATACAAAATGTGCAAAATATGTATGGCAACACTAGGCTGAATGCGCTCTCTGAAATGTTGGCATAAGGAGGTGGTTTAAGGTGACCACCAACATTGGAATACTTATCGCAGTTCCTGAAACTCTTCCAAATTTGGCATGAAGTTGAAGTCTTCTGTTAGGGGAAGTGCTCCTAATGCTTTGGAGAGAGAAACCTTCAACCTAGAAAAGGGAGGTATGCAACCTGTGTAAAAGGGGAGAACCTCAACCTGAAAAGGGAGGTCTCAACTTGCAGTGGTTTAAGGATGACCACCAACTTTGGAATGCTTAATGCAATTCTTGGAACTCGTCCAAAACTAGCAAGAAGCTAAAGTCTTTTGCTAGAGGAAGTGTCCCCAATTCTTTGAAGAGGTTTAAGCTGAACCTGAAAAGGGGGGTCTCAAGTTTCAACCCTGCATAGATGGTTTAAGGCTGACCAACAACCAATGGCATGCTCATGGGCATCTCTGTCTCTGGATACAACTCTGAATTTGGTATGGCAGATTGTGGCTCAAGCTCGCTTGATGTGCCCTTGAAGCTTGTAGATGACCAACACTTCTCCCCTTGTTAGATACAAGGTGAGATGATGGCGAAAACTCAAATGAAAGACTGTTCAATACTCTAGAACAAGTTCTGACATATGACTGAAATACCTTCTTGGCTGTTGAAGCCCATTGCCAAGATGCGATCCATCCAAGATGAATCTTTGTTCTTGTAGGAGGCTTGTTTTTGAAGCATGTGTGTGAAGAATGAACAGTTTTATGACAGTGCTCACATGAATGACTTCTTGGAGGGTTGACTTCGTATTTGGAAAGGACTTGGTCTAGGTTTTGGCTCTTTGTGTCTCAATTGAAGCAGATTTTATCAGAAGAGAAGAGTTTTCCCGGTTTTCCCCTTGGGGGGGTTTTGCCTTGGCTTGGAGCCTAATTTGTGTGTCCACTGCTTTTATTTTGCTCTTGATATTTGTTTGATGAAGATATAATACAGAAACACAATAAGAATAATAAAGTTCACAAGCAAGCATTAAGGTTAAGGAAAATTGAATTAATAAGCTGCAACTTTGCATATCCCAACAGCCAGTACCTGCCTTCTTTAACTCCCCTATTAATTTCATCTTTTGATGGAGGAGGGAGGAGGGAGGAGGGCAGAGGTGGCTAGTGGCATGGAGGGAATACTTGAAGTGGGGAAGGTGCTTGAGGAAACCTTTGATAACTAGCATTACTTATGGCCTGGGAGGTTCATGAAGGCAATCTCCTTTGAAGAACAAAATGCCAAGTAGGGTTATCTCGCCTGTTCTGCTATTCAGATGTGCATATCCAATGAAGAAAGAAGGCAAACTATACCTTACAACAGCACAGTTAGCGATGCATATTTCCTGTGAAGAAAGGAGGAAAAGTAGACTTCACAACAGCACATTTAGTGACACATAAGGGTATAACAGCATGGAACTTCCTAGACACAAGAGCCTGCATATACTGCTTGAGATGGAAGTTAGCTATCACCAACGGCCTAACGGAGAGAAATCTCAGATTTCTTCACAGCCACATATGATTGTACTGCTATGGATATTATTTACTGGATTTTTGGTGACTTTGATGTTATAGATGATTGCTAAGTGTAGGGCCTAGGCACCTCACTTAATTTCATATCATCTGAGTTATGTGAAAGCAAGCTGGCCTTTGTCCAGTACAAGTTCCCAGTGCCCACTTAGTGTGCTTTATACAGTACACCTTAATAGTAGACAGCTTTTTTTACCTCTTTGTTATAGTGGTATGGTTTGGTTGGTTTCTTTCTCTAAATTTCTCTTTTCTTTTTGTATTTTATGATTAAACTTTTCTAGATACAATTTTCTTGGGAGATGAATCCAACAGTTCCTTACTGGTTGTACCTTACATGCTAATTTGTCTTTAAGTCCCATTGACTATTTCTGATCACTTGTCCACATTTTTTTTGTATGCAATTAATTGCTAAGGCTCCTTGAGATGCAGTCTTCAGTGTTGTGTAAATTAATTTTGTCCACACTTTCTTTGTATATGTTAGAGGTGATTTGCAAATCCATAACAGAGGTTAGTTTGACAACTTTTGGCAGTTTGCTTTTTGTATAAGGTGTTGATATTAATCTACTGAAATTTTATTAAAGCTAGCATCACTTGTTGACTGGTGAATTTCAGTTGAAGATACTAATTGGGGGTTAAAATTGCACAGGCTTGGCACTTATAATGAGGGATGAAGCTCTGCTTTGGACTGATGGTCGCTATTTTTTACAAGCAACACAGCAGTTGAGTGAACGTTGGAAGTTAATGCGCATCGGTGAAGACCCCGTGGTGGAAACTTGGATAGCTAATGTGAGCTCTGATTCAGTGTTCAAATCCATACAGTTTACATTTGCATTGTGGAATGACTAGCTACGTGAACTGATTCATGAATAGAAAATCCATTTTTGATTTCTTAGATTATGTTCCAGTTGAATCCACTTCAATGGTTTGTCGTCTTAGATTCATTGCAGAAAACAGAAAAATAATTGTATTAATAATGTGAGGTGAAAAAATAATAGACACAAAATCTGAAGTTTTGATGTTAATGACATAACCACTATGGTTTGAAGCTGTGCAGCATCACATAGTGTGGTATTGGTGGTTTGAATGCCGTTGGAGTTTGAGTTCATTCTCGGTTCTGTCTGTTATTAATCATATATTCTGAGGTCGACATTTTCTGCAGTGGATGAATAGGAGAATCTTGGTTGAAAACAAGTGTTTGTGCATAGATATGAAGAACTCTCGGGGATGCATGGACTAATGTAAGTGTTTCATTTTGGTGTCAGAATTTGGATAAAGATGCAACAATAGGTGTGGATCCATGGTGTATATCAGTAGATACTGCACATAGATGGAAGAAAGCCTTCTTGAAGAAGGGACAAAAGCTCATCCAACTAGAGAAAAACCTGGTAGATGAAGTTTGGAAGGACAGGCCATTGCCTGAAGCACCACCTATTTCTGTACATCCTTTGGAATTTACAGGGAGTTCTGTCAAAGAAAAAATAGATGATTTGAGGGGAAAACTTGCTCAAGAGAAAGCCGAGGCAATCATCATTACGGCTCTTGATGAGGTAGACAGATAACTTCCATTCATTTTCATTACATCGATTGGATTCGTGAAATTAGTTGTCAATTCATTCTAGATGATTGTGGTTGTCTTCTTTTACAGGTTGCTTGGCTGTACAACATTCGTGGATCTGATATAGCATATAATCCAGTTGTCAAGGCATATGCAATTGTGACTACAGACTCTGCCTTCTTTTATGTGGACAAGATAAAATTAACATCCGAGGTTGGTCAAGTTACTTAAACGTCATCTCTAATTTGTTTTTACTTTTCTTGGGGGATTTTTTGAAGTTTGTGTGGTATGCTTAAAAATGAACTACTTTTACTTTACTAATCGAGAACTTTTTTACTGATCGATATTTCCATTTTATTTTTTATTTTGATATAACTGGCTTCGTTTTGGACCAAATGATTACATAGTGTCTTCAATTTTCTTTATGCTTGAAGCAGATTTACATTTCATGGAGGATGCAACCAGTCTAAGTAAAATGAATTGAATGGAATTTTATTGTAGCTAATAAAACTGCTGGTGCCAGTTTTATTGATTTCTGGGTACTTCTAAGTGAGAAGTACCTTACTGATTCATATGGGTATTTGCATTCTTAGGACTCGTTTTTCAATATCCGTTCTTTGAAATTTCAAAAGAAATCATATATCATGTTCTAGCAAGTCATAATATGGAGGTGAAAATCTTTGCATCTGCCTCTCAAGATTTGATGCTCCAGGAGCGGGTTCGAGGAGGGGGGGTGGGGTGCTCCCTCGTAACCCTGCTTCAGACAAGTTGCTAAGAGGCTAAGGAACATGAGATCTCCAAAACCTAGAAAAGGTTTTGCGAGATAAACTTGGGAAACACCTTAATTAAATTACTTTGCCATAATTAAACTATTTCCTAAGTCTAACTTAGGAAAAGTGGTAAATTAAAGATAATTAATTAAGGATGTTCGAGATTGCTTTGGAGACTTCTATTGGTGAGTCTAATTGATCTTAGCCGTCGATGGAGATTAAATTGTGGTTGTTTAAGACCCAACGAGAGATTATAAAAGTAGGTCGAAGGGTTTGGAGAAAGCATTAGTTGCATAAGAGTCATCAATGTGAGTGACTTGTGAGTGGTAGATCGAGCTACCTAGTTTGCAGTCTTCAACAAGGGCGTAGTTTAAGGCAAGGGAAGAGCATCAGAAAGAGGTGTTGATTTTTGGTAGCATCGGAAGTGCTCTAAGTCTCAAAATTTGTGGAAAGGCTTAGGCACATGTATTCCAAAGAACCTAGAAATCGTTTGTAGAAATTCCACTCGAAATGTGTTTTATTAAAATAATTATTTATTTTAATGGGGTCCCAAAGTCAAAACTTGGGGAAATCAAATAATTAAAGGCTATCAATAAAACAGAGTGTGAATCTTCTAGAGAACATGGATCAAGTCAAGTTATGATCTTTGCCGTTGATTAGAGATCTAATCTCATCCATTGATTTCTCAACGAGAAGACTATAAAGGAAGACTTGAGGGTCATTTGGAAGACACACTAGTGCAGATACTCAATTGCCCAAGTAAGTCTATTTTATCAGTGGTTGAAGTTCGACAAGAGAAAATCGATCCAGAGGGAGAGTTGCAGGTGGAGGAGAAACAAAGACGGTTCAACATCAATCTGTGGTGTAGGAGCAGGGGACGCAGTGAAAGGAAGAGGTAGCGCAGAGGCAGGAAGGGAACAACGCAGAAGGGTGATGCAATTCTGCGCTGTGCCCACGCAGTGGTGATGCAGGAGGCCAAGGAGGGTCCTAACAGGGTCATTTCTCATCAGGAAACTTTGTGAGAAATTTCTCCAGTGTTATCATAGAGAATTTCTCTTCATTACTACTAATTGTAAATTGTACAAGAAGATTTTTGTTAAGGAATAATAGAAATCCTCATCTGCTGCACCGGTTTTCCCGCATTGGGTTTTTCTGGGGACAATTGTCCAAAAATCTCTGTCATTCTTGTGCTAGTATTTCCTTGTATTTTTCTCAGTAATTGTATGGTGAAGTATGCATTTGAATTTGTTTCAATATTTACTAAAGAGATTTTCGTAATTAACTTATTTTTGAATAATAAGTAGGAAAAATAATATTAGATATTGCAGTAGGATTTCAAGTTGAAATTTTTACATGGTATCAGAGCAAGGTTGTGCAAGAAAGTAGGAGGGTCTACGCTAAAGGGAACTTGTGGTGCTGCTCTAGCAACAAATCGTACTCCCTCGGGCTTACGCATTCCTTTTGCCGCCAAAGCTGTTGGGAAAAGGAAAAACACGAAGATGGAAGATCGTGTTATTTCAGAGGAAAATGAATGTGCATGTTTATTTAGCTCTGCATCATCAAATGATTGGTATATCAATAGCGGGGCTTCAACCCATATGACTGGAGAAGGAGATCATTTCTCCAGCTATCAAGAAGAACGGATGGAATTCCAAATTACTATGGGAAACAAGACAAAGTGTACCCCTGTAGGAAAAGGGACCGTAGCATTTTAGACAGAAGTAGGAGACAGTCTCCGAGCCACAAATGTGCTAGGTATAGGAATGAATTTACTTAAGGAAAGTTTGTGTCAAGCATCCAAATTGGAAGAAGAAGGCTCATATTGGAACTCGAAGCAATTCGCACTGCCTGTGCCACTGCAATTAGCTTTGTATTGTCTCTCAAGTACTGATTGCAACTAGCTCTGCTGACACTAGACCTGCTTCTATGATATTGTGGGTCCTTGTTGCAAGGGTGATGGTCCTGTTGCAACGGCTAGAACCGATCTGACTTATCTCCATGATGTACCTGCATTAGACCTTGCCCATCTTGATATGCTCTGGTATCAAGCTCCTCCTTCACCTGGAGGTATTGCTGCTATCAGTGCAAACCCCTCCAATCTGGCGGTCAACTCATCGTTCTCTGCCTAAGTTGCTGTCTGCTCCTGCTTCTTGTCCTTCTTTCTTTGAGGACACTAGGAGATATAGTGACCGAATTCACCACACTCAAAGCACTTAAAAGATTGATCGAAGGTTTTCTCCTACCATTGAGACGTGTCCCTGGCTGGGACCCTTCTTTGCCTTTCCCTTACTTGCAAGGGCTACATTCTCCTCATCCTCCTCCTTTGGTCCCTTGCTGCTGCTGCTGATAGTACGTGTTGCAAGACTAAGCTTCAGCTCCTCCTGAGTGAAATCACTCCACAAGCGATCCCATCCATGTAGCGTATCTCGCCCAAAAATAACTTGGATGAAAGTATGCCATTCCTTGGTTAAACCATTGAAAGTTCTCCGCACTAGCTCACTGTCTTCAGGTTTCTCTCCCACTGCTGCGAATTCATCTCTGACCATCTGAATTCTAGTGAGATAGGATGTAATGCTTTCTCCCTTCTGCATCTTGGTGGTCCTTAGTTTCTCCTTGAGAATCATTTTTTGATTCTCAGATCTTGTCCTTTGTTGTATTTTTGTCTGCAATATGCGGGACAATGTGATCCCGAACCCCGTCTAGGACCATCGTCTTGGCTTTGGCTGTTTCTTTCTGGAATGTTGCCAACTTTTGTGCATCTGTTGGCTCTGCCATGACATTTGTCACAAATTCCTTCAAACAATGCTCATCCAACAGGAATTGCATTCTGGTCTTCCATACGCCAAAGTTAGAGGCTCCGTCAAGTCTGTCTTGATCCTTGAGTCCTGGTGTGGCCATCTTTGCGAAACTCATATGCTGGAGGTCAATAAACTAGAACTTCCTTTTCTCCTTCTGACAACTGGATTTGGCCTCCTTTGCTATTCACACTCCTCTTGGAATGCACAAATCTAGTCCTGTACTAGCAAATCTGTTCCTGCACTAGCCTCCAGTGACCTTACTGGAACTCACACTGCGCGCAATTTTCTTTTGGGCAACTCTCATTGCTGGCCTTGAAACTTGCACTGGATTGACTGGCAAATCTATACGACCTTCTGTTGCTGGAATTTCGATCTCCTTTCCCTGGTTGGAAAAGTTGGAAACCCTCTGAGAAATTCTTCCTTTGTGCTTTCCTCTTCCTTCCCTATGCGGATTTGCTACTGCAAACCCTCGCTATAATTTTCTTCACCCATATCTACTTTGCGAACCGACTGGTCTGCTCACCGAAATTACTTCTTGGCAATACCACTACCTGTTGCCACAAATCTGAAGGAAAATCAAAATTTTCCTCTTCTGGATCTAAAAATTGATTTTCTGCTCTGCCGCAAATCGAACGTTGGCTTTGCTTGTGCAAATATGGATCCTATGTTTTAGATCTCGCTTTGAAACTGCACGATCTTACTTCTTTCGCCTCCGAGCCTCAAATCTGATATGTTACCACTCTGATACCATGTGAAAAATCCATGATTGCAATTAGCTAGAAGCTATTCTTCTAACTGATGCAATTTATTTGTCTTCTGTCATTTAATTAACGATAAATAACGAATAACTCACTACTGCAATCTTTACCATTAAAAATAAATATTGTGGAAAATAAATCAGGAATTGAGAAATAATGCACACACATCCAATGGCACCAATATTTGGACTAATGTCCCTAGAAAAACCTTGAAGGGAAAACTAGTGCAGCAAATTAGGGTTTATATTTTATTATCTTCAACAAATTAGAGAGCACATAGATCTGCCTTCCAAAAACTGGCAAAGCTCCAAAAAATTTATCCACCACTCCAACTTGCAGATCAACTTGGAAACCCTCTGTTTCACTTGCAAAATCAAACTCGGCTTCTTCCAGTAAATGCACACAGAAAACGCTACTGCGGGAAATACACACTAGCTGGTCACTGAGATTCTACTGATCTGCACTCCTTTGGTGATCCTATACTTGCACTAGGCAACTCTCTCTATCCTCCAAATTTGATGCTTGACAACTGGAAATGCGATTTGCTGCCTAGATCTGCACACTGGAGAACTCACACCCACTGGTACGACCTTCCTACAAAAGAAATCAACCTTCTCTCTGACTCTGGAAATCCGTGCAAAATCTCCCGTGGAAATCTCTCTCCAATTTCTGTTGAACCATCTCACTGATGCTTTGCTGGCTCAAACTCTTCCCTTGTTGAATACCTTGCACTGGGAAATTTGCAATGCCTTGCTCCCTTACACATTTGATGTGTCTTCTCCAAGCCCCATTGATTTTCTCTTATAATTCTCTTGCTGGAGCACTAACAGCCAAGATCTAGTCGTGATTGATGGCTCAGATCATCTTAGACTCCATCAAATTACTTTTGAGAAGTTTCTAGAGCAAAAATTGATTTCCTTAATTAATATACTTTAATTAACCAATTTTCTTAAGTTAGACTTAGGAAATTTTAATTTTTCGGTCAGTTAATTTAATTAAAGTGTTTTGGATCCATAACTCGTGAAACCATTTCTGGGTATTGGAGATCTCATGTTTCTTAGTCTCTCTAACACCTTAGAGACTAGAACACCTATCTGATGCTACCACTATAACCAAAAACTAACAGACTACTGGTGCTCTTATTTGATATTTTCTTTAGTGAAGTAATGTTCCAGACAATCCTAGAGTCCATGGATAGGGAATTGTACTTTATAGTATAATTGAGTTCTTCTTTGGTCATTTATGGGCATTAATAGATTCGATGGATCTTGAAATTGTCACTTTATATTATACTTACTTTTCTCGGTCTTAACTTATTTGTGAAATCTCTAGAAATGTTAATAATTTGCAATGTAGAAAGTTAAAAACCATATTAAAATGCTGCAATTTTTGTGTGGATCTTTCTATATTAGAAATATTTCGATTCCAAGGATTTGTTTGAAAGGATAGGTGATATTTGCATTTACTTACACTGGAGAAGTCTACTGATATATCTGCCTAACACTGCTAAAATCCTGTTGGGTTTTAATTTTGTTCTAGATAAGCATCATATCATAAATTCCTACTTGGATAGGCTGTTTTTTTGGCCAAATTTGTTAACTTGTCTTGTTTACTTACGGTTCATTCCCAATAATATGCATAAAAAGATTGCATCATAAGTTGTATCTAGATTCTAAAGTAGACTCAATTTGTAACATTGATTCTTTGCATTACAGGTGGAGAAACATCTATGTGAAAATGGGATAACAATACGGAATTATGAGGCAGTGCTGTCTGATTCAGAGTTGCTATCATCTGGTCAGCTACTGGGAAGTATGAAAAATGAAGGTCTAGAGGAGTTTGAAAGTCTGGAAAAAGATTCAAATAATGCCAGCCATCCTGAAGAGAAGGGACTGGAAAGTGTATACAATAATTTTAAAGAGGAAACAGCGACAGGGAAACATAATCTGATCTGGATTGACCCCGCATCATGCTGTTATGCCTTGTCCTCAAAGTTTCCGTCTGATCGGGTACTACAGCAGCAGTCACCCCTGGCTCTCTCAAAAGCCTTGAAGGTTAGCTTTTGTTACTGTTTGTGCAATTACTTTTCATAAGTGCGGAGAGAGATTCAAATTAGATAAGATGTTGAAAATGTGAATGGGAATGCTAGAATTTAAGTTGGAGATAAAACAAAAGGTTATGGCTAAAAACGACTTTGGAAGGACTGCTATATTGCCTTTAGCAAACCTTTCACGATCATTAAAAGGCAATTGTTTCGGAGCAATTTTATTGGCTTTATATATCATGATTATTGTGGACTCTATTGACATTAAAAGAAATAAAATCAGTGTATCAGACATCAATTTATCACTGTCAAAAGAAAAAATATTAGTGTATCACAGGTCATTTCTTTTTTGGGGTTTATGTGTTATGTACTGCCTCAACTGAAATATATTATTCAGCTGTATTCCAATTATCGCTTTCTTCTGTCTTTTATTGGATACTCAGCCATATGACAAGTCACAAGATAGACAATCCATTGTATCACCTGTGTGATTTTGACTATCAAATCTGTAAAAAAATGACACCTTGCATTGTTGATACTTTCATGGGGCAACTAGGTACGCAGCACTTTAGAAAGTCCCGGCCAACTCTGCATTTGCCTCATAGGTAGAGATTATACAGGCTGATATGAAGTATCACAATAAAAACCTAGAAAACCCTTCGTTTTCTTTTATTTATTTAAGGGAAGATTTCTCATTCTGCTTAAGCGTTTTACTTGGGCATTTTCCCATCACTATATGTATGATTTTTTTGCTATCTCATTTATTTATATTGTTTGATGTATTAATGTAGCTACTGAAGGTACACATACAAAAATTGAGATCAATCTGAAAAAATACGTTGAGTAAGCTATCTGTAAGTTTAACGTTATGGAGATATCCCTCAAACTTCACGTCACAGTATTAACCCTTGACTAGAAGATAAAACTCCAAAAGGCAAAGGAGTAACTCTTTTGTACTATAGCTTGACACAAGTAGGTGTGCCCTTTAAAGTGAAATCAGTTTAGCCAGTGGACTGATTGTCTATATTTTCAAGTGCTCATCATAGAGAGGGATAAGTTGTGCTGCAAGAAACCACATGAATCTCCCCATTTGGTAATCAGTTTTAATGTCAACATAGGAAGTTCCAGGCACTCTCCTTTTATCTCCTGTTATGGTTAAGTTCATCAATTTTCATCTACTATTGAATGCATAAAAATTTGTCGTCACACAAAAATTGAGATTTCCGTATATTTGATTAGTTGAAAATCAATGGTAATGCAAATATGGTGTTGTTTAAATTATCATGATTCATATGTGCCTTGTTAATAGGAAATATGTATTGTTATTGTTTATTAGAAACGAAATGGAATGAATTGAAATCATGTTTTTTTTTCTCCACAGAAAAAATCGGTAACCTTTTATTTCTAAAAATGAAAAGTTACACATAGCATATGCATTTAAGCATTTTCAGAAGTTGCCCATTGGGCTCGTGTGCTTTGCACACAATGCGACGTAGCGAGGCTACCGTGCATTCAGAAAGAATGAAAAAAGAAAAAAGAAGGGAGGAAGGGACAGAAAAACTGGTTCGAGGGAGTGAGTAGAAACTCACACCTCATGTTTTTCTCCCCTTCTTCTATTCGACCTTGCGCTACTCTCCTTGGGTGGGCTCAATCGTAGCTAGGACTAACTGTGTTTCTGCTTTCTGTGGACCTGTATCCTTGTCTGAGTCTGAAGTATCTGAGGAGTGATGCCGTTTGATCCCTCCCATACTCAAATCCTCGCTTGTCCTTTCTGCCTGATTTGGATGGAGTTGTGAGCTCTTGTTAGCTGAAATGACTTCCTCCTCTGCTTCTGATTCGTCGTCCTCTGAGTCGGGAGGGGGGTATTGCCACCCTTTTCTCTGCTTCCCTTTCTGCTTCTTTTTACTGTTTGCTTTCTTGGCTTCTGGACATGTACTTTGCAAGTGTCCTGTCAGCCTACAGATTCTGCATCTGAAAGCAGTGTTTTCATAGTCTAGTCCTTGCAGCCAGTTTTGTTGCTTGTATACCAGCCTTATACTTTCCGGCAGTCCTTTGCTTAGATCGACTTCCACACAAATTCGTGCAAAGGTGTAGATCCTCTCCTCAATCCTCTCCAGATCTGTTTTGATATATTTCCCTATGTTGTTCCCAATGCCTTCCAAAACTCGTTCACTCTAAAAGTGAAGAGGAAGGTTATATAGGCGGACCCAGACCGGCATTCTGGAGACAGTCGTTTTGTTTGGGTCAAAATCTGGAAACCATGGGGTCATAAAAAGACCCGTTGTTCCCCAAAACCAAGGCCCTGCACTGATGATTTTATCTTTGGCTTCCGTGGATGCGAACTTCACAATGAAGAACCCCTTGGAGCATAGGTGTATATCACATTCCAAGGTCCAACTAGTGTAGATCCAGCGAAATAGTTCCATTGGCTTTGGCCAAAAACTATTAAATCGACAGATTAGGGCCTGAGTTTCAAAAGACTTAACGTATTCGTCTAGTCCTGTAGAATCGATGTTGAGGGCTGGGGTTTGCCCACGCTGATCTACTATGTATGGCCTAGGTGTATGTCCACCTTGGTCTGGAGGGGACCCTGGATCTCTGTTACCCTGTAAGATATTTTTGTATGAGAAGCCTCCCTTTGGTTAAATTGAAATCATGTTGATGTCCACAAATAACCAAAAATACATCAATGGGACTAGGCCATAGTTACCAGAACTGTTGTTATTAGGATACAGAACCATCCAGTTTTGTTTTGCAGGCCCCCAAACCAGAAAACACATGATGGAAAATAAAAAAGGAGCCCAGTTTGGAACAATCACTTTGATTCATCTAGTTTCTCTGATTTTGGTTCAACCAGTTGTTGAGCGGCAAAACACTTGATGCAGATCCAGTTGTCTTGGAGGATATGTATTTCTCCTTGGAATGGATCATGCACATGCAGCAAGCGTCGTTTGCAGATGATGACTTGGGATAGGATGGTCATGGAGATACTTGCAACACCAGAGGTTTGAAACATGTTGAGGCGTGAGGATGATGACATGGATACCCATGTGGAGCTAGAGGAGTCTTTATGAGGATTTTGATCTATTGGAATCCCTTAGATTTGTGAAGTCTTCAAGGAATCCTGTATAAACTGAAGTAGGAAATGGTTCCAGCCTTTCCAAGAAGTCTGCAATGTATTGTTTCTGTTTTTAGGGCAGCACAAGCCTTAGCTAAAAGCACAGCTCCAGAGAAATATTACTGCAAAGAATGAACAAGAAGATAGTGTGGAATTTGAAGAGAGGGAAAAACCTGAAGCAGGAAAGCACTGATATTTTAAAGAGGGTAAAAATCCTTAGATATACTCAAAAGATCCTAGAAGAGAAGCACATCCCTTGTGCAAAGGTAAAACTGTAAAAGAAAAGATTAACCTACAGCCCTATAGGTGATAATGAGAAAACTTTGTACGAAATGCTGTAGAGAACCCTGCAAGAAATGATTGAAACAGACTTCTGTATCAGCTATTCTAGTGAATCTTTGAAGGTGGGTTAAAACACTAGGAAACCCTATATAAGAGATGATTTGAGAAACCCTATATCCATGAAAAGTCCCTTGCCAAAAATATTTGGGTCACGTATAGAAAAAATAAGTCTGGAAACCCTAATTCTGCAACCCTTAGGGCAATGCCATTAGCCAAAAATCTCCAAACACTGCTACTGAAAAGTAAGATTCAGAACCCTGGTTTTGCAGCAATGAGAAATAGTGATGGTGTTAGCCAATGCCCAAGAAATAACTGCAGAGAAAATGCTGAAATAAATGAAGTAAACCCTAGTGATGAATGCTCAAATAAATGAACAAAATTTCTGTAATTAGTCCATGAAACAAGATCCAACAACACTAAAATAATGTTTTTCCAAGCCAACAAAAAGCACCATGAAAAACAGCCCCAATATTTCTCCAATTTATTTCTTTTCCACATGCCAAAATCTATTTACAACATTGTGAACAATGAAGAAGAATACCTAACAGCAGCAAAGCAGGTAGAAAAGAGTCACACCTGCTCTGATACCATGTTGGGAGCCTAAGTTGCCGGAAACGACTATCTTCAACCCCTGAAACGCCGTATCCTGTTTCGGATCCGTTTCCTTGTACAAAACGGGTAAAAAATGGGTAAAAAACGTATTTCATCCGTTTTGAATTTTTGGAAACGGTGGGTTTGGGTTTACGCCGTTTCTGAAGTGTTTTTGGAGAAAAATCTCCCGGATCCGGTTTAAGGTAATACGTTTGACGTTTTTGGTGATCTGTATTACCATAAAGCAATACATATCTCAAGCTATACTGATCTCTGCCTGCCGGGAACGATATTTTGATTTCTTTTTCATATTGTGAACCTACGTTATGAACCTAAGTTGTGTTATCATTTGACTGAGCCGCCGAACTGGAGTGATTGTAGTCGACTGGAGTTTTCGTTGGAGTCTTCGACTAGAGTTTACACTGGAGTGACTGCCGCCGTCTAGAGTGAGCCGCAGACAACTGTGCAAAGACTATAGTGAGCCACCGCCACCGACGAGTCCCGACTGTGCCAGTGTGTTGTAGACTGCAAGTCTAGACTCTCCTATGGGCTGTACAGTGTAGACTGTAGTCTCTACTTCTGGCCACTGTGCATTCCCTGCATTATTTTTGGATTTTATTTTAGGGATATACTTTCAGCTTGCTCAATTTTCATGCCTGTCAAAATATATTGTATACTGAATATATCCCTTGCCCCTAATATAGGTGTATTCATCAATTAACCAACAATCAAATCCTACTAAATGCAAACTTTGTCAATAATTTTGTCTCCAAACCATTACAGAGTAGACAATGTGTATAGACTCGAGAGTGCTTCCAAAGGAAAAGATTAAGAAACATATAATTTATTTTTTACTATTATAATCAAACCTGGATAACAATAAAAATGAAGTTCTCTCCATGTCATACTTAAAAGTAGAGGTGAAAACTGAGTTCTACAATCTGAGATCTGTATAGTGTACACTGTACAAAGGTCATATATCATATCATACCCCAGATGCAAATGTCTTTGAGACTACTTGAGCAAAGTGTCTTCATTTGGTTACCATATTAAATTTTTACTTTCAAGAACAAACTGTAATTTTTAAATTTGGTTGCTGACATGGCTAGGTTCTTATTTTGTTATATATATATGTGCCGTTTCATGCCGTATCGTATCCAGATTTTTTGAAAATTTGCCGTATCCATTTCAAACCCCGTATCCGTATCCGTTCCGGTATCTGTTTCAGTGCAACTTAGTTGGGAGCATAAACAGAAAGAGTTGATTGAAAGGACCCAAAGGGCCAGCCCCAAAAGATAAAAAACAACACTACAAAAGTGAACTAGGGCTCAACTAAAGGTTCTATAGAGAGAAAAAGATGCCCAAATAGGAGTGTGCTATGCATGAGATGCACAAATGCACATCAAAGAGAAAATATGCTAAACCACAAGAGACTGCCAAAGATTTAGTGCCCATAGACCTAAAACACTTATATTAGAGATCCTTAGCTCAATGATAAAAAAATAATGAATTGCAAATGAAGTTTGATTTGCATATTTATGCACAATTCAAGTAGGGCATCTTCCTAAGAGGAGTTATGGTCCCACTTAAATTTTGCACAATTCCAAAGAGGGTTATTGAGCCTATGTATCAAAGTTGACTAAATTGGCCTTAACCATAATCTGATAATACAACAAATGATCACATTAACGAGACAATAATAGTTGGCTATAGTTGGATGTGAGAATTACACCATTCTCAACAAGAGGAAGAGCCGTCATCCTCATTCATGATCATGAGTGTGCCAATATTGAACTTTATAATGTTCTTGAAGACTAGCAAGGAATGAGAATGCTGAGAAAGAGCAACACCCTAGCTGATGTGAGAGTCAAAAGGGGAGCCATCATCTTTGTCAACCACCATGAATGTGCTGATATTTAGCTTGATAATGTTCTCTTGAGAGCGGTCAAGTTTAAGAGGACACTCTTGCACTTCCCTAGTAGGGAGGAGTTGGAAATTACTTGTAATAAGTCATAGAATTCATGGTTGACCAATTTATTGAGGACAAAATCATGATCAGTGAAGCACCACTCGTATAAGACCCGCGGGTCTTCACGGGTTATATAGCGAGCCGGGTCACTCCCATAGAACTTGTGCTCTCTACCCTTACCCACGCAAACTCGCATTAAACCTGCCTACTCGCATAAGACCCGCGGGTTTCTCATAGCACCCGTATCGGACCCTTATAAGACCCGTCCCACAACAAAAAGCATTTTTTTTGGATTTTTCTCAATTTTTTTATTTTTCTATTTTTTTTGGAAATGAGGTGGAGGAAAAGGGAATTTGGAGGGAAGGAAATGTTTTATAAGCACCTCTCTCCCTTTTGGAGGAGCAGCACTAGCGAAGTGAGCACTGGCGGAGTAGCAGCACATAGTAATAGCAAGGCAGAGTCACAGCACAGGCGGAGTTTCAGCACAGGCAGAGTCACAGCACAGGCGGAGTTTTAGCATAGGCAAAGTCACAACACAGGCGGAGTTTCAGCACATGCAGAGTCACAGCACAGGCGGAGTTTCAGCATAGGCAGAGTCACAACACAGGCGGAGTTTCAACACAGGCAGAGTCACAGCACAGGCAGAGTCACAACACAGGCAGAGTTTCAACACACTGTCCAAGTAGGCTTCGTGATCTTTGTTTCATTGCTTTGCAACTAGCTGCTTGCATGTAATTTTTTTTAAATTTTATCTAATCAATTCAATTTTTTTTTTTTTTTTTTGTTCACTTGCAATTTGCAATTTTTTTGGCCTTGTAGCTAAGTTTCTCAGCCACACAACGGCCTTGTGTGGCTGAAAAACTCAGCCACAAGGGCCTGCGGGTTGCCTCAGCGCGCAAGCCCTGTGGCTGAGTTTCTCAGCCACATAAGGTCGTTGTGTGGCTGAGAAACTCAGCCACAGGGCCTACGGTTTGCCTCCTGAGCCTGCAGGCCCTGTGGCTGAGTTTCTCAGCCACACAGCGGCCCTGTGTGGTTGAGAAACTCAGCCACAGGGCCAAAAAAATTGTAAATTAAAAAAAAATTAATAACCAAAAAACCAAAATAAAAAATAAAAAATATGAATTAGATTTTAAAAATTTAATGTTTTTCTTCCAGATTTTGTCACCATGCCACCAAAGGGGTATAGAAAGTCTCGTGATCTGGCATGGGCACATGGTCAACGAATCATTGCTGGTAATGACCACCATGTGAAGTGCAATTATTGCAATGCCACAACGCATGTAGGAATAAACAGGCTAAAATACCACCTAGCTAGAATTCCTGGGAAAGGTGTGGGATGTTGTCAAAATTGCCTTGATGAAGTCACTACTGAAATGGCAGTTGCTTTGGAAGCCATTAAAGAAGAAACTTCTAAGAGGGCAAGAAGGAAGGATGAGATTGTTGGGATAGGTAGATCTTCATCTCAGAGTGAAACACAAATTGAAAGTCCGGGTATTGGTAACTCCTCTTCAAGTGTTGCAGCAAACAGGAGTATAACCTCTTCTTTCTTCACTCCTTGTACAACTCCAGGATCTCAACCAACCTTGGATAGTTTTAATGAAAAGAAGAGGAAGGAGGCATATATGGCAATGAGGAGGTTTTGGTACCATAACAGTCTTTCATTCAACTATGCAAAGTCATATTTTAATCAGCCCATGGTGGATGCCATTGCAAGTGCTGGCCCTGGATACAAAGCCCCATCTTATAATGCACTTAGGGGGAAAGAGCTAGATGAGGAGTTGAAGTGTGTCAAGGAACAATTGAAGAGCATTAAAAGCTCATGGAAAATTACAGGTTGTACAATTATGTTTGATGGGTGGACAGATCAGAGGGGTAGAACAATAATAAATTTTGTTGTAGCTTGCCCTAAAGGAACCATGTTCCTAAAATCCATTGATGCATCTGCAAATGTAAAAGATGCACATTTGATTTTTACATTGTTGGCTGATGTGGTGGAGGAAGTTGGGGTTGCAAATGTTGTCCGAGTAATCACAGACAATGCATCAAATTATGTAGCAGCTGGAAGGTTGCTTTGTGCCAAATATCCCACGTTTTTTTGGACTCCATGTGCTGCCCATTGCATAGACTTGATACTAGAGGATACTGGGAATTTGGAGTGGGTGCAGGATGTTGTGCAAGAATGCAAGAAAATTACCAAGTATATATATATATATATATATATATATATATATATATATATATAATCATGCTTGGGTGTTGAACCTTATGAGGGAATTCACACAGGGTGAGCTTAGTCGCCCAGCTGTCACACGGTTTGCTACAAACTTTCTTTCCCTCCAAAGCCTTTTGTATGAGTACCAAGCTTTGCGAAGAATGTTTTGTAGTCAACAATGGGTATTTTGGAAAGATAGCACAAAACCAGAAGCATTGTCTGTGAAAGCATCTGTCTTTGGTGATAGTTTGTGGGACAAAGTCACTGAGATTGTCAGCTTCACTGAGCCCCTTGTGAAAGTCTTGAGATTGATGGATGGAGAGAAACCTCCAATGGGATATATTTACGAGGGCATGGATAGGGCCAAAGAGGCCATCAAGACTTTCTATAAGGGAGATGAATCTAAATATCTCCCTATATGGCAAATTATTGATTCTAGGTGGGATAGACAACTACATTCACCATTGCATGCAGCAGGAGCATATCTCAATCCGAGCTTATTCTATAATGAGGGGTCTAACATTCAAAGAGATCCCGAGGTGATGAGAGGTGTCATGATATGCATTGAGAAGATGTTCTCGGATGTAGATATTCAAGACAAAATCAACCTACAACAAGATATGTACAAGGAAGCATCTGGCATGTTTGGATTCAGCTCAAGCCAACGTCTCAAGGACAAGAAAATGCCTTGTAAGTGCAAATTGTTAGAACTTAGCTTGTAATTTTACTAGTTCTCTTTTATATGTTTGGCATTGCAAACTGATAATCTTTGTTGTTATTTTTTTACAGCTCATTGGTGGATAGATTGTGGCTCTAAGGCACCGCAATTACAAGAATTTGCCATCAAAGTTTTGAGTCAACCCTGTAGTGCTTCTTCTTGTGAGCGCAATTGGTCAGTTTTTGAGCACATCCACAACAAAAAGAGAAACAAGTTGGAGCATGAGAGGTTGGAGAAGTTGGTTTTCATCTACTACAACCTTCGAATGCTCACAAAACAAGTGCAACCAAAGGATACAAATCCAATTTTATTGGATACTATTGATTTAGAGTCTGATTGGGTTGTGGAGGAGGAGCCCCCTAATTTGAGTTGGCTTGATGAAGACACTGAGGATCTCTCTAGTTTGCCATCTCAAATGGAGACTCCCAATACGCCTGCCTCACAGTTGCTTCAGCCTTTCGATGCTACCATGAGCTCCACGAGGGCTTATTATAGGCGTGGTCGTCCATGAGTGATGAGACTCAAGATTGTTATGAGACAATCATTTATCATTTATGACATATGTATTTGAATTTTGAACTGGCTAACATTTTTTATTTTAATTATGGAATCATGATTCCTTTTCTTATTCAGTATCTAAATGTTTTGCTTACAAAAATCTAATATGCTATGTTGTACTTTTATAGATATAAGATGTTGTTATGAATTATTGCATATATTGTGTTTTTTATAACTTATAAGGACTTGAATTATCATTAGTTTCTTTTTCTGCTTAAAATTTACCATATTTTTTTTTTTTTTTGCATTTTGACGAGTCTTATATGAGTTTTATATGGGTTGTTCCCGACTCTTATACGAGTCGACGAGTCAATGGTCGGACGAGTCTTATACGAGTACGAGTCGTGCAACATTGATCATGATGATGTGCATGTGTCTACACGAACTGTGTTGAGGGAGAGAGAAGAAGGGAAGTAGTCTCTCTATGCTAGGTGCAGGGTCCAATGGCTTTGTGGTGTAGCATGTGGTACCATTCCATTTTGGTGAACTATTTCAACTCATAAATGGTGGGATTTTACCTTCATATGGTTGAAGGGAATGCTAAGGCCACACGACTATTGTTGTAGGTAGTTTGGATCATGTTTTTTAGATGTGGCCAAAATTTGCGAATCTTGTTGATCTTCATTAAGTTGTTCTTGACATGAGTATGTTAGCTTCTGGGTTTTCCTCGAGTCCAAAAGTGTTTACACCATGCTTGGGGGTGCTTTATGTGAAGTGGAGTACATGATGTGATGTGTACCTTTGGGTGCATCTTAGTGGACATGCACATTGGAGATAGCTTATGCATGGATATTTAAACCTTGACTTGATGCTTATGTGGTGCACTTCCCTAAGAAGTTGGTATCCCATGTGGCATAGTGACATTCTTCATTGGCAACATGTGGAGGGCTTGGTCGGTTGGCATTGAGCCCTAGGTAGCATGGGGTCAAATGGTTTCTTACTTGAAGACTTGTGCTTGACTTGAGCATTAGAGATAATTGGGAGAGAGCATTGGACCTTACCTCGTATACTTTGGAGTGCCCACCTTGGAGCTTGACATGGGTCATCTTAGAGTTGGACTGCCTCACTTATGGACTTAACTAGTGATTAGTTAGGTTGGTTGAGATAATTGTTTGTGGAATTATCCATTTTAGTATTGTTGGCCTCCTTAAACTATTTTAGGGTGAGAGCATTGGACCTTACCTTGTATACTTTGGAGTGCCCACCTTGGAGCTTGACATGGGTCATCTTAGAGTTGGACTGCTTCACTTATGGACTTAAATAGTGATTAGTTAGGTTGGTTGAGATAATTCTTTGTGGAATTTATCCATTTTAGTATTGTTGGCCTCCTTAAACTATTCTATGTAAAGGGAGGAGAGAGTCTTTAGATTCATTCATCATTCATATCATTCTTTTCTTAGATATGTGAGAGTTCATTAGGTCATTTGTATATTGAAGATGGACTTGTCTAGAGTCTTTGTATTTGTCTTCATGCAAGGGAGGAAGGTGTTGTGTTTTGTGAGAGGCAATTCCTAGAAGAGATTTGAGGTGCTAGGCTTTCAATTCTTGTTTGAGAAGGACCTAGGGTTTGTGGCAAACAAACGTTGAGACTTAGAGTGCTTTATTTGGAGAGCTTGTGTGAGGCATGCTTGGTAAATGATCAATGGTGGACTTCTTGATGTTGATGCTATCTTGTTGTGGAGCCGTTGTTGTGGCTAGATGGCTTGGTGGGATAGTCTTGCTAGGCCTTTATATTGTTGATTAGAGTTTGCTATTGATGGCGTAAGTCCTAGCTAGGGTTTGTACTATGGACAGCATTAGAGAGCCTTGGCTTGTTATAAGCTTCAAGGTCTATTTTGTACCAACTTGAGCTAAGTTGTTGGTATGTACTTGTAACTTCATTCTTATGTATTTTTGTACCAACTTGTTATGAGTTATTGGTATGTACTTGTAACTTCATTTTTATGTATATAATAAGTATGTTTTGTTGAAGAATGTAACTAGTGTCGGTATTCGTAATTGAATTTGTTAAAAGAAAGAAAAATAAAATTTTTATAGTAAAAGATTGACTTATTAAAGCATGGGTTTCATGCTTGGGTCATTGGTTAATAGGTCAAATCACCCATTGTGTGCTCTAGGATTTTTGTATTAGGTCAAAGTCAAAATCATTAAGTAAAGGACCCTTCTTGGGCTCATTATGTCAAAGTAAGGAAATGTTTTTATGTCGACAATTAAGTCTTATTTCTCCTCCATCAAGTCGGCCTCTTCATCAGTTTAGTCGGCCTCATGAAGGGACACATACACCTTGTAAAGACTATATTTATAAAAGAGCATTCGACCTTGTGAAGTAGCACCAACTATAATCTATTCGATCCGCAATTCTATTGAGAGAGGAAGTTCGAAGAGGCAATAAGGAAGAGCTATCTATGAATAAGAATGAAGGAAGAAAATCGAAGTTTTCCAAAGATATTATAAGACCAAAGGTTGCCTTTATAATGATAGGACCGAAAGTTTTCAGTATGATTTCAAGAGCCAAAGATAAAGGATGATAGAGAGGGTTGAGACCCTTGTTATTGAAGCGCTGTATTAGTAGAAGTGAATAAGAAAATGAATTAACTACTTGAAAGGCTGACTTGATGGATGGAGAGAGATCTAGGTCAAGGGTTTAGGATGGTCTCAACTTTATTTGATTCTACTAAAGGAAGAGTTTAACTGGGTTTTCCCCTTCATAGGGTTTTTGCCCGAGCTTGGAGCCTATCTCTGTTGTCTTTGTGATCTTCTTGTTTGCATTTTGTCTTGATGATGAAAAGAACATAATAATAATGATGAAAAACCAATATAATCACAAGAACTTGTCAAAGGATAAAGAGAAACCAATTTAAGGAAAATCAATCTAATACTGCCCTAGATTTCTCAACATGGTATCAAAGCTTAGGACCTTGACATAAGGGTAGTATAAGGTCACGATTGTGCTAGAGGGCTTCAAGATAAGTAAATGGGCTAATTCCTTAGGATTGAGCTCCTAGAAGGATGGTCTGAGTTAAGTAAAGATATAGTTCTAGGCCTATCTCTGTAAGTACGCCACATACCTATAATAAGGAGAGAAAAGAGGTCTAGAGGCATCATTCTTAAGGATCAAGGGGCTAGATAAATAGCCTAGTAAAGGTTGAGATTCTTAAGAGGAAAAGCGATGTTTTGTATATGAAATTGAGGGTCTGAAATCACCTCAAAAGTCCAAACTGTATAAGTTTCTATACATAATTACAAAGGTGACCAAATGATATATCTTGGAAATAAAGGTATCCCTTCTAACCAAGAAAATAGCTCACTTTTAAAGAAACTAGGACCGAACTGTATAGAGCCTTTGTAGACCTATTGAAAGGTCTGTTGTGAAACTACAATTACCATGAAAGGAGTCAAAATTCTTGTAAAAGAGGACGCAAATCTGGGCTTTTTCATATAAGTAAGTCGAGCCCTACAATGGCATAAAATATGACCATGAAGGATTTGAGGAATCTCTATTTTTGTAAGGCATATTGGAGGTCTACTTCAGTGATTTGGTGAGGCCACACATAAATATACATCAGTTTTTGACAAGATCAGTAAAGCCTGTCGTGGTATCACACAAATTGTGGCACAATGAAGAAGATCAAAATCACATTTTTTTGGAAGAATTCTGCAAGCATTTACAAAGTTAGTTTTGTGATTGAGGAAGCCCTAATCCAAGAGTCAAATCTAAGTTACATGTGTCCTATTAAAAGCAGTGAAAGGAGAAGAGCTTGTAATAGTATCACCTTAAAAGCATTTACTACAAAACAATGATAAAAGAAGCTTATGTATCTCTGTCTATAGCAATAAGAAGGAAAGTCTCACTAAGGACCTGTAGCAACTCTTAGAAGCATCTACTACTGTCAAGAAAAGGGCATGCAACATTTTAGGAACCAACTCGAAGTCTTCGTTTAAATCAAGTAAGTATTGTTGTTGCTCTTTGTGTTTTAGTCATCTAGCAATGTGTATCTTTATTTTGCAAGAAAAAGCAACCAACTCTATGGAATATCAATCTTTCAATCATGAAAGACAAAGGTACGTTATTTTGAGCTATGTATAAAATGTTCATTTGAGTCTAGCATGAAATGTTTAGTTACTTATATATTTCTAGGGTTGTTAAGTTTTCATTGTGATTGTAAATCATAGACAGAACTTATGCAAACCCTTTATACTCTTGTTCCTTTTAAGAAATCCTAACTCGCGATATTTTATGATATCTAGCCTTTAACATGATACCCCTAGAGCTAGTTAGGGTTTGTAGTCAAAACACTTGGAATTCCTGGAAACTATAGATAATCATCTTGCCGTTGTACTTCTATATTTTGGTTGTGCTAGTCAAAATAACTATTGCAGGTATATATTATGAATGGTGGCTTGGTAAATCAAATTGAATCCTTGGGCACAAGTTGACTCATAAGAAAATGAACCATGAAGCTGTTGTCATAATTCAGAGGGAGCCCTTCAAAAGGAAACCCTACAAGGTATGTAAAAGAAGCAACTCAAGGTATGTAAAAGATTTGTAGTAAGTCTTCTTCATGGAAAGATACAATCATTTTGAAAATTGCTTTGTATTACTAACACTTTCATGTCTAGGATTTGCTATAGAATCATTAAGATTCTATATTGTTAGGGTAATTAATTTGTAGATTAAATCAACCCTCTCTTTAATATTTTTGTTTACTTTGGTAAAACCCTAAACTTTAGGGTTTGCTACAAAACTGTAGCCTTTTGATGCATAGGGTATGTTAATGATGAAACCCTAGTCTACTTAGAGTTTGTTGATAAAAAGAACACAATAAAAATACTACTCTTTTAATGTTTTGGGTTTTGGTAATATTATGGTAAAGCCCTAGCCTTTTAGGGTTTGTTGTATATGTCTAGTATATAGAGTGAAACCCTAGATTTTTAGGGTTTGATATATTAGGGTTTATGACAAAACCCTTGCAACAATTAATGAAAGATCCTAGGAATGAAATCCTCGGTGTATATGGTTCTGGTTGATTGAATCCCTAGCTTGGTCAAGTTGTTGCATATCTAACATTAAAATATTGATGTTTGTCTAGGATTTATGACAAAAACCCTGGTAGAGATTGATATAAGTTGTGGCTTGATCACGAAACCCTAGATACAAAATGCTTTTGCTATTAGTCTTATTGATGGAGTCTAGGGTTTGTAACGAAAACCCTAGCAAAATGATTATAAGAAGTCTAGGGTATGAAAGGTGTAACCCTTGTTAATTATCAACCTAGCTAGGTTAGGTTTTGATGTCTAAAGTTTGATTTCTTATTTTGATAAATGCTCCCATTGTAATGGCATGCTAACCCTATTTTGGTAAAGTTAACTTCATGCTCCTATTTGTACTCGGTTGTACTTGTTGCTAAAAGATTTTGCAGGTATATAATCTTCAAAATGTTGAAGGTGCTTACCTCGTTCTTGATGATGTATTGGTGATATTGAGCATGATGGAAAGAGGACCTTGGTAACATGTAAAGATAGAAGGAATAATGTTCCACAAGATTGAAATTCTCTGATAATATGATAATGCGAAAGAAACAACCTATGTAGTTGTTAATGGACTTTTCTCTAGTTGAGAGGAAGCTTGATTAAAGAAAGTGTATATCTTCCCAGTTAAGAGGGATGGCATATTGTGACAGCTATAGTGAAGACCTTGAAGGAAAAATGAGATAAAAGAAAGGATAAAACACTACAGATGGATGTTCTTGATTCATGAAGCTGCAAATTAAGATTTGGTTGAGAAGTGACGAGGTTGAGCTTGGTGCTGCTGAAGAAGTTAAAGAAGAAAGCTTCTGACGAGAAGTGTTTGGATAATATGATGATGATCTAAGTAACATCAGAATGATTGAGAACCCCAAAGGTTCTCAAATCTCTCCGGGTATCATTGTCCAAAGGCCCCCGGCCATGGTTCCCCCTCGGAGGTGGAACCCTCGTGTCCTTCCCCTTTGGTTGAAATGTCTGTTTCTGGGGGAAAGGGGCTCTGGTCCTGGGTAGAGCATCATGCAAATCCTTGGTCCTCCCAACTGTGTCCTAAAGTGTAGCAGGCCTCGTGGATTTGACTAGCCCACGCAGAGGTTCTGCCAATCCGTCAATAAACAAATTGATCCTCCTCGCTGAGGACAAGTCAGGCACCATCACCGAAAGCCTCAAGAACTCAGAAATGTAGGTTTCCGGGTTCCCGGTTTGCTTGAGCTTGGTTAGCTCAACAAAGTGCTCTTCTGGATTCTTCAGGTCAAACCACTCCACTAATCTCCATGTAAACTCTGCATACACTGTCACTGCTAAGTGACCCAGCGTGGGCAAACCACTCCACTAATCTCCATGTAAACTCTGCATATGCTGTCACTGCTACGTGACCCAGCGTGGCCATCCCATGGAACCACCAGTCGTGGGTCTCTCCCTCAAGGTGCAGTGCTGCCACCTTGATGGCCTCTCCCTCTGTCGTCTGATTGAGTTGGAAATAAATGTCCAGCTTCTCCACCCAAGCCTTTTCCGAACATTTTGAGGACCCGTCAAATGTTGGCAAGAAAAACCTGCCCACTGTATGCTGTAAGTCCCCATCCTGTGTGTATCTACCCCCTCTGTTTTGATTGCGGGGTCGGCTGTCCTTCTTGAGTTGACAAAAATCATGGAAAGTGATAGCTCCACGGAATTCTCGCCCATAGGACTGATACTCTGCAAAATAATCCCCCATGTGAACTGTCTCCAACTCCTGTGGTCCTCCCGTCCCGGTGCCTGTAGTCAGAAATGTGGGCATCGTGGAATGTGGGGGAGTAAGTGACACAACCAGCTGCGCTGTGAGCTGCTCCTGTAAATGGTGGGAAGTGTCGTATCCTTCTCCAATGTGAAAACCCCTTTGGGGTTTCACGCTGTCTCTGGTCTGTGGTAAACTTCTGCCCCATCTCTTCGATCCTCCTCGATAGCTCCTGCACAGATTTTAGGAGGAGTTGCTCGAACTCCTTCCCTTCATCTCTCTCCTCTGCCATTGGTTCTTCCTCCTCTGCGACCACCAGTGGAACACAGTCCTCTTCTCCAAAAGTGGTCTCAAGCCTTCGCTCTTGGTCCTTGTACTTTCTTCCCCGGTAAGTAATATATGGTTTTTTGTTGATGTCTTAGACTAATTTGCTCCACAGGCTGAGCCAAGTCTATGAGCTCTGATACCACTGTAATATTCTGAATAGGAAATAGACAGTAATATAAAGCAACATAAACAAGTAACTACAGCAAATAGTGAGACAACATAAAAACACGACAAACATGGAGAAACGCTGAGGCATTTTATTATAATCTGAAAGATAGAAATAGATACAAAGGTGATTAGAATGATGGCACCTTGGCTTGCTCAAGGCAGGCTAGAAATACTCTCAGAAATGCTCAAGGAATGGCTGCTTGGTCAAAGACTGCGTAATCTCCAGATGTGATGCTGCTGCTGCTGCCGGAATGTAGCTCCTCTTTGGGGCTGTTCCCCTGCTCATAAGATTATGAAACTTCGGAAATGAGCTCTCCTCCAATAACCCGGAAAAACCCAGGAAGGAATCCCAGAATGGCTGACCTCGGAATTTGACCTCCCTTGGAAAATAACGCACTCTCAGTGAGTACGCTAGACCTGAATGATGAACTTGCAAGTGATGGCCTCCTCCTACTGCAAAATGATGAATAGTGAAGGGTTGATCCCTTCACACTCTCCTATGGCTAAAATCCCTGAAAATCCCTCACACTTGGAACTGCCTCTACCATAAACTGCGTGATCCCTTTGAGAGACTGTGCTGTCCAAGCAACTGCGTGATCGTGGCTGAAAGATGCTATGGTTCTCCCTTGCAAAAAGATGGATAGATCTCCGCTCCTGAGCGGACACTCGAAGTCCCCCGAGGATGAGGTTGGGATCTCCGCTTGGAGACACCCGTGTGCTAAACAACACTTGCAGACTTTGCTCAACAGCAAAAGCGTGCTCAATGTCAAAAGGAAAATATCAAAGATGCATAATAGAATGAGAGAATGAGGAGCCTCTTCCCCTTTTTATGCTTTGAGAGCCTTACTCTCTCCCAGGCCCCACCAAACTGCACTGCCCCTCTTGGCCCACGTTGTCCCCTCTCAACTGTGCTGTCATGGGCCCACACTGCCCACGTTGTTTCTTCCCTTATGCTGCCACTTTACCCTCATGGATCCCATGCTGCCAAGTAATATTTGCTCAAGTGACTTTAGGGAATAATTATTTCCTTAGTGTGGGTTATGTGTCCCATCACCCACTTTATTAACTAACTTAACATTAGAAAAGCAAAACTGGCCAAAATCAATATTACCAATTACCTGCTGCTAATTGGGAATGTTACAATAACGAAGAAAAGACATAAGTAAGCTCACAAGTAATTATCAAGAAGAGAATTTATATTAATCTCCAACCCTCTAAATTCTCAACAACATCCAAAGATACGAAGATGTCCCACATGAGGCTTCTCTCCAGCGAAGGCCTCCTCCGGAGTCATATTCCCCAATACTCTGTGAGGACTCTTGTTCTGGAGATAAACAACAATATTGCAGGCCTCAACCCACAAAAACAAAGGCAACCCCTGATCGTGAATCATCGCTCTAGCAACCCTAAGAATAGCTCTGTTCTTTTTTTCAGACACCCCATTCTGCTGGGGGTTGTAAGGAACTGTGAACTCTTTCCTAATGCCCTTCTGTGCACAGAAGTCAGAAAACCCACCATTGATGTACTCATCACCATTTTCTGACCTCAAGACCTGAATCTTCCTACCTGTCTGCTTTTCCACAAGAGCTTTGAACTCTTTAAAGCGATTGAAGACCTTACCCCTGGTCTTCTGGAAATATATCCAAGTCCTCCTAGAGTAGTCATCAATGAATATAACATAATACTCATAACCACCCAAGGACACATGATACATACGACCACTAACATCAGTATGAATCAAGTCTAGTATACCTTTAGATCTGCTTTTGCTCGTTGGAAATGGTAACTTGGTGTACTTGCCCAAAGCACACCCTTTGTAGACCTCATAATGCTCGACACTGAAATCAGGAACTCTAGTAGTGATCTCCCTCAGAACTCTCAAAGCTCCATGATGCATATGTGCCATCCTCCGGTGCCATAACTTGCACAAGTCTCCACTGCTGATTGTATTAGTGTGAGTGCTACTAGATGTGCTACTCACCAATGCTCCTGCCGACTGAAAACTGAACCTGTATAGTTTCCCAAAGCGTACGCCAAGCACTTTGGCCGAAGTGATGGAAGCTCCCCTGGGATGCATCAATACCTGCCCTCTTGAGAAAGTGATGTCAAACCCTTTCTCCTCCATAGCAGACACTGAAATCAAGTTCTTCTTCATCCCTGGAACATACAAAACATCCATGACCTTCAAAGGAGGCAAAGACTCCCTCTCAAAGGTCACAGTCCCCACACCACAGCTCTCACAGTGCGGTCATCTCCTAGTACAATCTCAATATCAAGCGCCCTCTTCGCCAGCTCTGAAAATAACTCCCGTGCACTTGTCATATGACGGGAACCTCGTTGTCTATTTACAACACATCAGATGATGTACTCCTACTAGATGTAGAAGCACTAAATGCAAAATCCCTGTCAAACTGTGAAGCAAACTGCTCCACCTGTGCTAAAGCTGCAGTACCCTTCTTCTCCTTGTTTTTTTCCTCTCAAGACACTTTGCAGCATAGTGTCCCATCTTCTGACATGCCCAACATTTGACTTTGGACATATCTGTATCTGTGTTCTTCTTCTTCTTCTCTTTTCCCATAGCCCCATCTGATGAGGCCCATTTCTTGGCCTTCCCTTTGTTTTTCCCCCTGGCTGTCAAGGCTACATCCTCCTCATCTGCTATCTTCACTCCACCACTGCCAGTCTTTCGTATCTCATGCTGCACACAATCACCCCAGAATCTGTCCCAATTGGGAAAATTCTCCCTAGAGGTAACAGTATCTTCAAAGACCTCCCAAGACTTAGGAAGTCTCGCTATGACTATCCTAACTAATTCCGTGGGTGCAACTACCTCACCAATAGCAGTCAAATCATCACGTACCTATTTGACTCTGCCAAGATAATGAAATACACTTTCAACCTTTGTCATCTTGATGTTCTTCAATTGTTCTTTGAGTACCATCTTCCTGCTCTCATTGGTACTCTGATAGAGAGTGGTTAGAGCTCTCCACATCTAATATGCTTATGTGTTGCCTCTCACCTGAGGAACCACATGATCCTTGAGATTGTCCATCAAAATCCTTTTTGCCTTTGCATTATATTTTGTGAATTCAACAAGTTCATCTGCATCAGTAGGAGGTACAACCTCTTGCTGCACTATGGGCCAAATTGCTGCCTCCTCAAACACTGTCTGAATTCTGTCCTTCCAAACGGCATAGTTGGATATCCATCCAATCTGTCCTCTATCCTTAAGAACATGGCCATGACTGCTGTCCAAAATTTACAAAACCGAGAAAATAGAGAAATGAACTTTCTAGCACACTTTGCTGTCCCAAAAGTTCAGTCTGTGTGAAATTTCACTTTGCTGTTCCAAAATATCAGTTTGCTGTCCAAAAATTTAGTTTGCTGTCCAAACCACTGTTTGCTGTTCCAAACTATTGTCTGGCTAAGTCACCTAATACGGGGATACAGGGATACGGGGATTCGGGGATTCGAGATACGGTGACCCCTGGAACAGGACACTTTCGGGATACGATATATATATATATATATATTTAAAAAGAATATATATATTAATATATTAGATATTTTTTAGACAAATTCATACAAATTCATTTTCAAACATAGATTTAAGATCTTAGATAATCATACATGATACATTGAAATTTGATACATTGATACATCATACAATTGTCAAATTTACTCAGAAAGACAAGATAGTAAGATACTGTAGTTTTCTCGAAAGAACTCCCTTTCTCCTTGCTAACCCTTTCTTCTTGCAAACCTTTGCTCCTTGCTCACTTCACAATCACAAAATGGTGAGAAAGAATGAGTCAAATTCGGTTTTTTTATAACCAAAAATCTCACTTTTTGAAACGGAGAATCTGGCTGTATGGGATTCGGCCGTATCCGTACAGGGTATGGTCGAGATTTTCCGTACCCTGTATGGATACGGCCGAATCCCAAGAATCCGGTACGAATCCTAGAGAATCGTATCTGATTTGCCGGAATCGAGATTCGAAGACCTTGGGGGACGAATCCAGTTTCTTAGCTGTTTGGTGTTCAAACTACAATTTTAAGCTTGTAGCTCTGATACCATGTTGAAAATTGATGACTAAAAAATTTACTGCAATCCCAACCCGTTTGTAATTTCATCTTATCATTCCCATTCAGTTAAATGCCCTTTTCCATAAACTTACATTCAACATATAGAATTCTGTAAATGAAATTTTCACATTAAAACACATGGGAGTGTCAACACATGCTGAAAATAAATATGGACATAAACAGACCAGCAACACATAAAAAATACACACAGATTTTTGGTCAACTTAGACCCAAGCAAAACCCCTTCAATCTTCTCCCGGTAAAACATGTTAGAGAGCTCTTCAAATTTATTTATCTTTCAAGTTTAGGAAAAATACGTTTTCAGACAAAAAAACAGCAAGATACAACTTATCTCTTCAGCCCAAAACTCCTTGACAACTGTGCCCACTTTGCCTCGATTTCCATGCCCACTTGAAGCTGAAACAATACTGTACAAACGCGGATGGTATTGTACAGATTCCATACGGACTATATGGATTTCCATACCGCTGTACGGTTTTTTTTGGCTCAAAACAGCCCTCGAACTGCGTGCAGCTCACAACATTAAATTTTGTTCGAACTGTACATTATGCTGTCTTCTATGCCTTGATTTCCGTGCCCAACTTTGCTCGGAAATCACTCCTACAGCTTGCTGTAACAAATTTCTCTTTCAGAACTTTTCTCCAGCTCTCAGCCTCCTTTCTCCAATCTGCTCATGAAGAATGAATGAATGTAGTCTCTATTTTCTTTTCCTTCTTTTGTTTCCCTAAATGATCTTTGGGCAACCCTAAGATCTAATGGCTCAGATTCGTTTAGATCAAGGGATGAGAATAAATGTGCATTTAATTCTCACTTTCTGTTTTTTAACTCACCCATTAAATAAAGTATCCACATTGTACTTTATGTCTAAAGTCGCTTTTCATTTAATTATCTCTTTAGGCTCAATTTTGATTTTTAGTGTGCCATCTAGAGTTAATCAGGCTCTATCAAGGTTAATGACAAATGTCCTATAGGTCCAATTTGTTGTGTATTAATGAGGACAAGGGATCAATGGTGTTCTGGAGGTTTGAAAGTGTAAGGTTGTTCATTCACTTTTATTTCCCTTGTTTCTTCATGTTTTGTCTGCACAACCAGCTTAACAATAGTGGGGGCCCTTTTCCCTTTAACAAATATGGCACAAGGAAGAAGTCGAAATAGAGTTACAAAAGAAGAAACCTTTAAAGTCACACATCTTTATAGACTGGAATTTTTGAAGCAATTTTTATCATGTGAATGTATAATATTTCAATGTTCAGAAGTAGTTAAAATATAAAGAGTTTCAGGAAACATGTACTGTCATGCTAGTGTTGATGAATCATATAGAGGTAGTCACTGGTAACAATACAGATATGCCTTGGATGCTTGTTTATATATCATAGGAGATGTGGCGATCTTCTTTGCTGGAACTCTTCTTGCTCATGATAGAATCTCTACTTTGTAAATGCAAAAGTCTGCAGGATTTTTGAATCAACAAAAATTATTCAATCTGTATGTATGCTGGCTTAACTTGACTCTATATATGTCTGTTTTGAATAACTTATGAAACTCTTGGATTTTCTTTATGGGGATATTGGCATTGTTCTGAATCCTGATTGATTGGGCAACAACAGAATAGAGATTGAAAATTTTAATTTATTTTGGCTTACCAGTCTTGTGCATTTTGATTTTTGCAGAATCCTGTAGAGCTTGATGGCTTAAGAAAGGCCCATATTCGTGATGGCGCTGCTGTTGTGAACTATCTTGCATGGCTTGATAGAGAGGCAGGTTCTTAACACGTTATATTGTATGCTGAGGACAAATATTTCTGCTTTCACAGTTTATATGATGTATTCTTGTTATGGCAACTTGGATGGAACAACTTCACTAGCCTTAACTTTGTTTTAATATGCTTCCTGAAAATATTAACTTGGCAAATGGTCAGTTGAATATATAACCTTCTCCGGAAAGGATCATGTTTTATGGACTCCATCAATTCTATGGATAATAGATAGCACTTCCCATCATTTCTTTTTTGCAAGGGCCTGTAGAGAGTGAAGGATATATTGAATATTCAATAGTAAAGGCTATATGAGCTCAGCTGAGACATGAGATTCATTTTATTTCAGATATAGATTTGAAAAACTTCAACTATAGTTGGATTTTGAAAGATTAATTGATGTTTTAATTATTTGTGTCAGTGCATTCTGAGTACTGGAAATAATGTCAATGTAATTCTTTGTTATATATTGGATAGTTGTAGAAACCTTGAAAGCTGTATTATGATGCATATATCTTTGGGCATGTTGTAACCATAGTTACTAGCTAAGTCACCTGACACGGGACACAGGACACGAAGGACACACGGATTCGAGTGTTGGACACGGACAAGGTGACCCCTCGGAACAGGACACGGACACATTATATATATATATATATATATATATTAAAAATTAGATATTTCTTCCACAAATTCATACAAATTCATTGACTCAAAAATAGATCTTCATCTGGATGTAAGTTTTAGAAAGATACATCATACAATCATACAAAGTAACATTTATAATTTAATACGTTATGCATACATATTTATATTACAAATACAATTGTGACATATTTATCAATAATCCAATAGGTGAAAGACAGGATACTATAGTTTTCTCATTAAGTCATCAAAATCAAAATGTGTTACATAGGTAGTACAATGCCAATGGCAAATGCCAAATAGAAATAGCAAATACAAAACAACTACAAGTCTACAAGCCTCAAGGCAGTGGGTAGCTCGTGAGTCATGGGTCATCAATCCTCATCATCATAATCAACATCACTGCCCCCATCATCATGGTAACCATTGCTCTCCTCTGCTGCATCCTCCTCCTCTGTATCCAATGTCATCTCTGCATCTGCTGGTGTGGAGGATGACCCCTTTACAATATCACCATCATCAAATGTGACAGGCTCTAGCACTGGCTCATTGAGATCCAAGTTGGCCAATGCCAAGTCAATATTGCTGTCTAGACCCATATCATTAGGAAAGACATCCCACATCTTTGTCTTTCCCTTCAACCACTCATCCCTCTGCGTGTAAATAAGACAATGGTTGGTGTGCACATACACCATTGTCTCTGCCTTGGACTGCTCAAGCCTGCTCTTCTTCACACTATACAAATTCCCATATGTGCTGCAATTCCTCTTGCAACAAGAGGATGAAGTCACCTGAGTGAGGAGCCTCATGGCTAACTACTGTAGAGGAGGGCTTGTTTCTCCATGAATTGCCCACCAAGAATAGGGATTCTTAGCCCCCCTATCTCTAATCACATCATAGCCTGCAAATCGCCTAGTGCCATTGGAAAACTCTGCAAAGGCATCCTCTACCTCATCAATGGATGCCCTATCCTGAAAATTCCTCCTGAATGCATCTTTCCTCCCTTGTAAAATTTCACCATCCATGTGAGGAGGGAATCTGCGGGAAGTTCCACCATTCAACCACTCATTGCTATAGTATTTTGGTTGAAGGAGTGAGCCAAACAATGTAAAGGTGTGCAATTCTTGTCTCTTCTGCTGACAAGAATATCCTGTATGGTGGTGAAGAAGGCCTATAGTGATGTCTCATACTTGGGGCACTCACTTTGTAAAATAATGTTCCTCACAAATTCAATCATAGAATCCTATCCCTCATAAACCTCTCCTAGGATGGATTGGTCTGTATCTGCAAATCAAAGCAAGAAAATGATAGGGTCCATGATCTGAATAAATAGATCTACCCTCTCCCACCGGGCATCATCTAACACTGTGTCCTTCACTCTTTTTGAGGCTGCTTGATCCGTCTTTCTCTAAAAAGACCAAAACTCTGAAATGACCATGGCTCCAAGAGTGGTCTTGACCTCCCTCAACCTCTTTAACATGATGAATGAAGAGACAAACCATGTATCCACAATCTTCAACAATGGTAGATTGGTGTACTCCTTGTAGTTAGTGAGGGCAGTTGTATGGTTTTGTACAAAGTTGTGGATATGTCATGCATCCTCAATAATGCTTCCAATCCAAAGCACATCAGAGGCAATAGATTTCAGTGCTAAGTTGAATGTATGGACAATGCAAGGTGTCCAAAATACAAGGTATGGTTTTGTACAAAGTTGCGGATATGTCGTGCATCCTCAATAATGCTTCCAATCCAAAGCACATCAGAGGCAATAGATTTTAGTGCTAAGTTCTATGAATGGACAATGCAAGGCAAAGAAGCAAACATCGCGATTTTTTCGACAAAACGATTAAATCGGCGATGTTTTGCACGATTTTTTGGAAAAAATTCACTAATCGTGAAAAAATCACGATTTTTTGGTAAAAATCGTGGGCCCATCAAACAACAACCCTATAAGTTTAAAAATCGAATTTTTTTTTGTCATTTTTGCAGCCCTCTCATTTTCCTGACCTGTTGGCAGTTAATGGTAATGTTAAATTCTTAAAGTAAAAGTGATATTTCCTTTATTTTTCATTTTCATCCTTTTACTTAAATTTTTAACATTACCATGAAATGACTCAGGATGTTTAAGAGTGGTTTCGACCTCATTGGATTTCATATGGAGAAACTAGAATTTTAGATTTCACTCAAAATTCAGCAGAGTTAATGGTTTTCAGGGTTTGGGGATTTGCATTATTTCCATTTGATTCTATTATGTGTAAGGGTATGAGATTGGCATTTGATCAAGAGTATGAAGTCCTTTAAGAGCCTTGATGTTGGTGGCATTGATTGTTGAACTTTGTTGATGTTGGTGGTATTGATTGTTGAACTCCCCTACTGTGGCCTTAACAAGAATGTACCCTTCACTCAAAGGAAAACAACTGGTTAGGCATGTTAATCTTTTTCTACCGCATTTTAAGGTTGAGGAGATGAACCCCTTCACTCAAACCAAAATCATTGGTTAGGCATGTTAAACTTTTTCAATTTCTATCATGTTATAAGGTTGAGCAATCCAAGTCTGAAGACTTTGAGCTAGATGATGTTTATGTATCTCTTGTTGATGATCTCATTTCTAGTAGCGATGAATCAATGATGAGTTTCATGAGAAGGAGGAGGAGGAGCCACAGCAAGAGGAGGAGGTGACACCACCTACCCCTGCTACCGGTAGAGGACGTGGTCTGCCTCCTTTAGCTCCTGGTGCTTCAGGATCTTGAGCACAACAAAGTCCATTGCCAGCCCTGCCAGTTTCTTCGTCTAGAGGGAAAGCTGTTATATTTTCTCGCAAGAGGGGCAAAGAAAATCAATAGTATAGTTTATTTGGTGCATTCCTTTGTATATAACATTATGACTCATGATATGAGATACATTATTATATTTTTTGTTGATATTTTGAGGTTGAGTTGAGACTCAGGACTTAGTATTCAGGACATGATTCACTATTATGTGTGATGTAGCACTAGACATGATATTACATGACTTATATATTAGTTTTTTTTTCATATTTATGTGTCAATGCATTTATTTTATGTTGTGGGTGCTTTAGATATTAAACAAAATTGAAAAAAAATGAATATTTTTGTATGTGCCGATTTTTTCCCGATTTTTACGATTTTTTCCGATTTTTCCCCCTCGCCGATTTAATCCCGATCGCGATGTTTGCAACATTGATGCAAGGTGTCCAATCATGCCAACAACCTTGCAAACAGGTGCATTATCTGTAATGATTTGCAAACAAGAATCAACACCTACATTTTCAATAACTTTAATAAACAACTCACCCATATATTGTGCATCCTTGTATTGTCCAAGTGAATCCACTGATTTCAAGAAAACTGGACCATTCAAGGAAGACACCATGAAGTTGATGAGTGGGCGCAATGATGGATCTGTCCATCCATCAGAAATAATGCTAACCCTAGATTTTGGCCATGCTGATTTAATAGGCTCAAGCATTTTGTCCACCTTTTTCTTTGCCTTTGTCAACAATGTGGTTCTGGGCTTCTTTGACCCAGGAGGCACATACCCTGATGGAGCCCCATGACTAAGAGCTCGACACATCTCAATAAATAGAGGTGAGCGTGCAACATTGAAGGATATGAAGTTTTGATAGAAAAAAAGCAATGGTGAGATCAAACTCTTCCCGCTTCTCTTTCTGGAAAATCTTGTCCATTGGACCAAGTGCAATTTCCTTTCTTTTTGCTCCTTGTCCCCCACTAGAACTCTCAAATGGGAACTTGTTGCTGCTTTTCCTCAAGAATGGAAGGGGGTCATCATTCTTGTTTTGTTTTGTTTTTGCAGCCACATTTGCCACACCAACAAATGTCTCTCTTTCCATTTCCTTCCTCTTTGCCAAAGACACCTGTGAAATTCCACAACTTGGTAAAGCCAACAAATGAGATTTCACATGGTAATATGTGCTCATGAAATGATTGTGGCAATAACTGCATTTCCAAGCAACATTGCCTCCTCTCTTTATCTTGCTGCCTGGCCTTGCCTCTCTTGTGACATATTTCCACAATGGATATTTGTGGTTTTGAGGTTGTTGTCTTCCCTCAACATTTGAAGTTGCTTTATACATTACAATTCTGTGATCCTTGTGTCATTTTCGTGATTGCTTTGGTAATTACCATTTGGTTCATTATAGGTGGTGTGAGAGTGGGTTTAAACTTTAAACCTTGGGCTGGTGACAAATTTCTTTGTGTTGGTGGGAATAATTTTTTTAGGTTGGTGACCATTTCCTTGGGTGGGTAGCCAAACTTCAGGATGCATTTCACACACTCAGCTGCCACATATCCAAAGTTGATAAGAAGAAGAACAGAAAAGTGCTGTTGCAACAATATGCTTCCCTTGAAGCAAGGCGGCTTTGATGTGGGAGAGGGAGCAACAATTTTCAGAAGCTTCCTAGTTGGGAGAGGTTTTGGGAGCATTTTTTATATATATTATATATTTTTATATATTAATGCATAAATGTCAACAAAAGCATGTAGAATGATGAATTAGTTATAAAAAGAATAAAAACATGGAGTATACCATATAACATCAATCATTTGGTAGTTCAGTCAATCATCAATCATCAACCATAGGTCCATAACATATCGATTCTCATCAACCTTAAAGTTTCAAAGTTCAGTATATAACATTTGTCATCACTAAAGTTGTACTTGTAACCATTACCAAATTATAACAAAGAATATCAAACATGAAATGAAATGTTTCACGAAGCATCATATTCATAATTCATTACCAATGAGTTATAATTGCCAACTTCAAACTTTGAACTTAAATTGTCATATATTGTTTTCAGAAAATACCATAATAAATATGAAAGCATCAATAATTATAAAAGGTACTAGAAACTAGAAAAGACAAATAAATCTACTATCTACTAAAATTTCTTCTTTCCACGAGAAACTTCTAATTTCTTTCATCGTGATCTATGAACAATGGGAGCCTCCTCTTGCATAGTCTGACTCTACAATGATCATGAACCACATCTAGAACCCAAAGGCCCATGACTTCCATGCAATGTTGTAGATGGAGGTGGTGACAAAGCTGGTGCAACTTGAGCCCTACTAGTGGATGGGGGTGGCATTGCTGTTGATGTTGCTTGATGACCGTCATCCTCATTGTCCAAAAGTTATGCTTTCTACTATTCTAAATGCAAGGCTCCATCCTCCAAATTATCCTCCTCCAGGTTGTTGTCCCAAGTGATATATGCTTTATCAAATCGAGCCCACTCATTGAGATGGTTTCTTTTGACATTTGTGGATGAAGCTATAGGTGCTCAAACACCTCTCTATAGAAGAAGTATAAATCACTTGCGAGAGCATTTTAACTGCCAATTTCACCAAATGTCCCCTAGAGCCATACATGATCCGCCATTCAACAAGATCCAATCTATCTTTATCATCGATTGTATGCAAAGTACCAAACATTCCAGTTTGATTGAAATATTTTCTTAATTCTCCACATAATCTAGCACACTCCTCCCTGTCAGGGACTAGCTTGTTTAATGCTAGCATGTACCCATTTTGTGTTGGAGAATGTAACTAAGTTCGGGTTTCATAATTTGCACCATGATGTATTTTATGTAAAACGACAAAGAAAAATTATTATAATTTACTATTATTATTTTTCTAGACAAGCATGTTCTTCATGCTTCTAGGATTTTGAGTCAAAGAGTCAAAGTCCTATTTGGACCTATTGTAAAGAAAAAGGAAAAAGATTTTTTAATATGTAATTCTGGGATAGAAACCCCTCCAAGTCGGCCTACATGTCAAGTTGGCCCTGCCCCAATGGACATGTCTATTCACATATCTTTGAACTACATAAATAGAGGGAAGATGGAGCTCATTTGGACACACACACTTGATGGATTTTGATTTGAAATATCGCAGAGAGGGCAGAGAAGTGGAGGGACGAAGTCTGGAAGAAAGGATTTCTTCTTGAGCTAGGATTTGTGGAAGACATGCCTTGATACATATCTTGTTGATGGGCTCTTGCTGATGGATTTGCTGGAAAAAAGGAAGGCTTGACTTGGCATCTAGAGGTGGAAGTTTCTCGTGGTTATGGGTCTTAGATATCTAGTTTGATCTTATTCTATAAGAGGATAATTTTGTGGGTTTTCCCTGGCTTGGAGCCTATATCTTGTGTTCTTTTGTTTCAGTGATCTCCATGTTCATGCTGTCGTACGTGTTTGATGAAAGAATTAGAATAAGGATTAATAAAGAAGTAATTTAAATTCACAAGCAATTGCTATGAAAAGGAAAATCTAAATTAAACTACAGGCCTCTCGATTTCCAACATTTTGTACCTTTGGATATGTCAGGGGTTTTCTCCTGATCCTACCCCTAGGTGTAGGTTTCGACAACCAAGATGGAGAGTAGTATTTTGGCATTAAGGACATATGCCAAGTTATGAAGTGGAAAATTAAAATTTAGTATTATTCCACCTTTTGACCACATGTTTGTGAATATGGTCATACAAGGTGGAATCTTTTGGCTGAACAATATCATTGATTTTCCCTAGCATGCTATCCATTTGTCCATAGACCTCCCCAATCGCCGACACATCTGTATCTGTTAAACGAATCATGTTATAAATGTCCTTCATGCATTACAAAACATACTTCGCACTTGTCCAAAACTGACCATCAAGAATGATGCCCTCCACCTCTTGAAAATATTCCTTGTCAGATGTGGTTGCATCCTGTTCTTCAATACCTGCCATGATTCACTTCATACCATGCTAGCCAATGCCTCTTACCTTAAATAGGCGCCTGAAGGTGAGGTAATAGTTAGAAAATCTAGTCTTTGCAATCTTCAATAGCTCCAACCTTGAGCGACTGTGGAAAAGGCCATGGGCATTACTATGATTGGTAATAAATCTTATCATGTACTTGCCTCTTTTGTACAATGAACCAATCCATTTGTATTCAAGTTCCTTTATCTTAATAATGTCATGCACCAAAAGGTTGATTGAGTGAACCAAACACCCAGACCAAAATATCTTGGGCATCTATCCTCAATGATTGCTTCCACTACCTTACAATTAGAAGCATTATCAATAATGACCTGGATGACATTGTATGGCCCAATAATTTCAATTGTTTGAATTAATGGTTCTGCGATGTTGATGCTAGTCTTGAACTTATTGTGAAAATTTCAAAATTGAAATCCTATTGCAACAACTGGAATTAATTCTTCTAATTGTTAATTAATTTAACAATTTATTTGCTACGACAAATATCGAATAAATCACACAACAACCTTCATAAATAAAACTGTGGAAAATAATAACACTGGAAACTTAGAAATGCTAGCACACACATAAAAATATGATACAGTTATTTTTGGACAATTGTCCTCGAAAAAACACAACTTGGGAAAACCTGTGCAACATCTGAGGGTTTTATATTATTAAGTAGCAATGAGAAATTCTAAGTACAATCTAGATGCCAATTGCTGGCCATCCTACAGAGAAAATACTGGCAAAATTATTGTGAGGAATTTTCCTCACCCCCACAGGCAATGTTGGCTCAATCAAGCCAATCGAATTGACTTCCGAACTGCCTCTGCGTGGGCCCTGCATCAACCCTTGTGCAGGCTTGAAATACGTTGGCTAGGAACTGTCTCTGATTTGCTTCTGACTAACTGCCACTGGTCTGGAGTTCTATGGCTTGGCTCACTGGAAACTCTTCTGGTCACTAGCACCTGAAACGACCCTTCCTCCAGCTAAATCAAAATGCCCTCTAGAGACTTCTGCGCAACTCTTGTGTCAACCTCACCGTGGATTTTTCAGCCTCTCTGCAATGTACTTCACTGGATCTGGAGAACATCCTTCGGCGTCATTGTCTCTGCCCCTCACTGTTTCTGCTTCCTTCTCTGGCTTTCCAGCAACTACTGCTGCTCTTTGGAAATTGAACCGCCAAAGAAATTGAAACCCACAAGTCTGTTCTCCATCTACTCTCTGTTGGAGCACCAATGACCAAGATTAAAACTTAATCAAGGGCCAAGATCATATCAGAGTGGGTCCGTGTGAGTTTCTCAGTGATTCACACCTTATCTCAATTAATCCAAATTAATTAACCCCTTTCCCTAAGTTTAGACTTAGGAAATAATTAAAAATGGGTTGATATTTTAATTGAGGCACTTCTAGGTGGAATTTCCATAAACGGTTTTTGGGTTATGGAGATCTCATGCGTTTTAGCCTCTGCACAAAGTTTCGAGACTAGAAAACCTCCGATGCTACAAAAACTAACACTCCCTCTTAGCGAGGAAGGTGTTCTCTCTATAGTGCTGCACATCCTGCCACAATACCCTATCTCTGTACCACTCTCTGTCACGGTGTTGACGTCTGGCTACTGCCCACCAACCACTGCACAACTCTGATGCTGCATGTGTGAGAGAGAAATAGCCCAAACAAAAATCTTCTTAGTCTTATTCGTTCTTCGTTGTCTTCTTCCTCCTTCTTCACTAGAATGAGTGATGGATGAGTGTGCTTCAAGGAGGTCGAGTTTCCTCCCTTATATATGCTCTTTAAGGTGGACGTGGCTCTTCTTTTTAGGCGGACTTGCTAGTTGCTAGGCTGACTTGGCCTTGGAGGGTATTTCAACACTTTTAATGACAAAAATATTTTTCTTTACAAGTTACAATGTGCCCAATGGGGTCTTCAATTTATGACAATGACTCTTTTGACTTCTTGACCTAGGGAAAACCCTAGAAGCACTCAATGGGTGCTTGACATATAAAATAAAGACCTTGAGCATGAAACCCATGCTCCAAAAACAATAATAATAATTTTCATTCATTTTATAATTTACAAGAATCAAAAGTACATTTCATATTTATGAAGATGAAACCTAGTTACACATTTTTCAACAAGTCTGCACCTGTCATGAATAAGTCATCAACATATAATATCAAAATGAGAGGGATACTGTTTTGAAGTACAAGTTTGGATCAACATTGCTCCTTGTGAATCCCAACTTTATCAAGTAACTGTCGATACAAGCATACAAAGCACGAGGGGCTTGCTTCAATCCATGGAGAGCTTTCTTTAATCGACATACATGGGTCTTCCTGTAATGAACTTCAAATCTTAGAGGTTGTTCAACGTACACTTCTTCTTGAAGCAAACCATGTAAGAAAGCAGTCTTCACATCCATTTGATGGAGAATCCATTCCTGAATTGCAACAAGGGCTACTATCGAACGAATGGATGTGTATCGGGCCAACAAGGGCTACTATCGAACGGATGGTTGTTTATCAGGCCACTTGAGAAAATATATCATCGTAATCTTCTCTCTTTTTGAATGAATCCACAAGCTACAAACCTTGCCTTTTACTTTTCAATGCTTCCATCAGCCCCATGCTAGATCTTATAGAGCCATTTGGAGGTTACCACGAATCTTCCCTTCAGTCTCGACACAATATTGTAGAAATTTCTGAATCCTTACACTTTATGCAAAAATTATTACTGTTAATCTGGTTATGCTCCTCCTACTTAGGCAAGTTATTAACTGAATAAATTCAAGTTAAATCGAAGCAAAACACATAACATATCTCTACCAATCCAGATCTAGAACAAGTTCATGCACACATAGACAAAGTGACACAATTATTTCTAGACAAATAGTCCCCAGAAAAACCCAATGTGGGAAAACCGGTCTCTGGTTGCAGGAGGGTTTTATTATTAAGAATTTTTCTGAATACACAAATCTGGGTTCCAGATCTGGAAATCCTGACAGAGAATATACTAGATCTACAGCTCACTGGCTGATCTAGGGCCAAAATAATGACTGATCCACACCCTCAAACGGGATTTACAGAACTCAGCCAAGATTAGGGCCTAGAAACCCCAGCGCTACCCTTGAAAGCCTCTGCGTTAGCCTCTGAAGCCCCTCAAACCCTTAGCGCTGCTCCAGAAGAGACTGCGTTACCCCAGACTGGGTGACACAGTGACTACTCTGCCCCTTAGGGTCTCTGCGTAACCCTCTGAGGGTTTCCTGCTGAAAATCACGCTGCCCTTGCTGCTGCTGCTACTCTCTTCTTCTTCGCTTTCCTTGAACTGATCTCTGCCTCTTGTGTATTCTAGACCCCAGGATCAGATCATCCCCTTGGCCTAAATTCCCCTCTTTGCAGCTGAAACACTTCTGAGTATTCTTAGCAAACCCTGCCCTAGAATCTTAGCTTAGCTTCAATGCTCTGCCTCTGTGTGTCTTTACAAATGACCCCAAGCCTTTCCTTTATACTTTTCTCGTTGACAAATTCATGACCATGATCAGATCTTGAATCAATGGCTAAGATTAAAAGAAAGCTTGATCCGTGTGACTTAAGACAATTTCATCACATGTTTAATTAAATTCACTTTAATTATTTAAGTTTCCTAAGTTTTAACTTAGGAAATACACTTAAAATATTTAATTAATTTAATATCTCCTAAACCGGATGAAATTTCCCAAATCCATTTCTGGGTCTTGTAGATCAAGTGCACTCTAGTCCTTCCTCAAAATTTGGGACCTAGAGCACAACTGATGCTACCCCAAATACACAAAAACTCAACAAATATCCCATACTTCATTCTTCATAATAGACTCGTATTCCTCGGCCATGGCATCCTTCCATACTTGTTCCTTCACAACTTCTTCAAAGGTACTAGGTTCAACTTGAATCATATTGCTCATAGCCACAACATATGCTTGGTACCTGCGTGGCTTCTTGCTTTCCCTGAAAGTTCCATGAGCAAAAAAATGTTTCTCGGCTTCTTGTATTGTGTCCTTGAGCTAAAGTGGTCTCTTGTTAATTTCTCATGTTCTATGCCATTTCAGATTAGGGCACAATACTGAAGAAGATAGAACATAATAATAGATCGATAGAAGACAAGCCAAAACAGAGATAGGAAATGGTGACGTTACGGCGATCAGCAGGATGCTTCTACCAGCAAAGTCTTTAATAGGTCATTCAGCCAAGCGTGTCACACATAACCCCAAACAAAGAATACGCAGCGCCCACGCCATCAAGAGAGAGAGAATTCCTCCACGCCAATCTGTGTCAAATGAACTCCAAGTCTCTCCAATATATAGGAATCTTTGGGGGTGTGTGACATGTCCTTTAAGACATTTAAGTCAATATTTTATTCCAGGCCGACCCAGCACATAAGTGGAATAAATTCAAAGTACATGTTCTGCTCATCCGATCGAGATGATCTTTAGATCAATCTTACACCTCTCCGAAAGAGGAATCCAATAAAAATATTGTGATCGTCATCTGAGCATCACAACCCAGAGTTTGGACCTAGTTGTCCAATTTTAACATCTCTACCTTGTAGGGGGATTGCATGGAGGAGGATCCAAAGTGTCCATAGGCTCCATGGGATCATCAACGATGTCCTTCTCAGATTCGGGTACAGAAGGACCTTCTAGAATGTCCATATCATCTTTCTTGTCTTCAAGAGGAGGAGGCGGAGGGAGGTCCCTTGCTTTTCTAAGGGAAACATCTTCATCAAATGTTACATCCTTGCTAACTTCAACCTTCCTAAATATATTTTCTCAATGCTATGGAATATTCACTATATCCAACAAATGTACCTTTTCTTCCTGTAGCTTCTAGCTTGTTTCTTTTGTCCTTAGGTACATGAAAGTATACGGGGTAGCCAAAAATCTGGAGATAACCAATATCAGGTTTAACACCCGTGAATACTTCCTCGAGAATCTTGTTGTCCAAAGCTTCATGAGGTAACTTGTTTTGAACGTATATGGTTGTGTTTGTTGCTTCAGCTCAAAGGAACTTTGGAAACTTTTGATCATGGAGCATGGCTCGGACAACTTCTACAATGGACCTGTTCTTTCTTTCAACTACTCCATTTTGTTCGGCGGTGTAGGGCACAATGGTGTCTCCTTCTTAATTCCTTCCTTCTTGCAAAAGTATAAAAATTCATTTGAAGTGTATTCCCCGCCATTGTCAGACCTACATATTTTTCTTTTCTTCCCTGTATGTTTTTCAACCAAAGCCTTGAACTCTTTGAACATTTTGAATGCCTCGTCCTTGTGCTTCAAGTAATATATCCATGTCTTCCTAGAGAAATCGTCGATGAAGGTGATGTAATAAAAATGATCCTTAAGTGAATACACGGGCATTAGACCACATATATCAGAATGAATAAGATTAAGGATGTCTTTTGTCTTGTTTTCGCTAGAGGGGAATGGTCCATAATGTTTAGCTTGAACATTGGGGATCTCAGAGACCAATTTCTTCAATTTTGGAAGTGCATCATAGTGCAGATGGGTCAACCTTCTGTGCCACAAATCGCTTTGATGATTTATATTATGGACCATAGTTAGAAGAGGTCTTCCTATGACTCTATAGTGTCCTTCAAACCTAGATCCTAATGTGAAGGCATTTCTAATATAGGGTTCAACAGGTCAAGAAAGTACTTTCCTTCAATGAATGCAACCCTCATTCCTTATCCTCCAAAGCAGATATCGATACCAATTTCTTCTTTAATCCCAACACATATAATACATCATGAAGCAAGACAGATTCCCTAGAGTCAAATGAAATTTGACAGACTCAAAGCCTTTTACGGGATGAGTGGTATTGTCACTGAGAATAATGTTCAAATTGGTCTCCCTCTCTACCAAATTAGAGAGAACCTCCTTATATCCAGAGAAGTGATGAGAGGCCCCACTATCAACCAACCAACTATCCCATGAATCTGGAGGAGATGAACTAGATAATGTAGAAATAAGAGTATATTCAGATTGATTAGTAGCGTTTCCTTCATACTTGGTGTTCCTTGACCTCTTTGGATAATGATATCTATCTTCACGATCATCAAGGGAGTCTCTTCTTCTTTCATTCCTTATTCTATGGTCTCTTCTTTCATGTGGCTTGTTGTTGTTGAAGCCATGGTTATTGTTGTAGGACCTTGAAGAGTTTCGTCTTGGAGCATCTCTCTTTATGAGACAATCTCGAGCATAGTGACCCTTTCGATGACAATTGTAGCACTCAACATCTCTATCTCGCCTTCTTGAATCCTTGGAATCTTGATTAGATTGAGGAGTTCTTCTAGATTTGGATGGCTTGCCCTTTCCTTTCTTTGCATTCTTTTTCTTTCCTTGAGCAATGTAGGTAGAGGGCTCTCCTTCTTTTGATCCTTGAATTCTTCCTCTAGATATCATTTTTGATTCTTCTTGAGTGAGCTTTCCAACGAGTTCATCAAATGACGGGAAGCTATTGTTGTTGCTTATAGTAGTAATGAAGGTCTCTCCAATGGGAGGGAGGCCTATGAGAGTTACAATCACCAATTCCCTGTTAGGTGTAGTTTCCTCAACTCTTTGCAATTGATCTCTAAGACGAGATATCCTCATAATGTATGATTGCATCGATTCTCCTTTGTTCATCTTCATGTCTTTGTGTTGATCTTTCAAAGAGATCATTTCATTCAAATTGTTGACTTCATACATGTCAACTATCTTATCATACATGTCCTTAGCCCTTCTCAAAATTTTGACATACACAAGTAAATTATCTTGTAAACCATCAACGATAATTTGCTTTGCTTTTGATTCGCCTTTCTTGTGCTTGTTTTTGACAACAAAAGCATTTTCCAGAGGCTCAGGTACTCTTCCATGGATGAAGTCTAAAACATCATTGTTATAAGCTATGATCTCCAGCTTGACTTACCATGCTGCAAAGTTAGATGAGTCACCCAACTTCTCATGCTCTTTGAAGGTAGAGAAAATATTTTTACCAAAATATTTTCTCGTATCAATCAGCGACTTGAAGGATGGATGCTCTTGCTCTATGTCTCTTGGGCTTGTCTTTGTCTCAACTCTGATACCATGTTCAACAATTTGTTCTATGCTGCAACTATTACTTCAACAATATTCATTAACATCCAATTTAACTTTAGGCAGTAGAGCAATAGTAGATAGAACAATTAAGCCAATGCACAATGAAAGATAGCCAAGAGGCAAGAGACACAAATTTTGGTCAATGACCAGGGAAAAACCTACTATGGTGAAAACCCTTGCAAATCTTCTTCTTATTAGATTGTCTTCAAATATTCAACAGAGAAAGAGTACATTATCAATATCCAATTCCAATATCCAAACAAAGTCAATATGCCCAATGACTGTCCTAGAGAGAGATGGAGTTAACTTTAGTCAAATCTGATCTGCCTGAAGTCTGCTCAAGTCAACAACAGTCAATTGTTGTCAAAAGTATGCCCTAACCAAAGATAGTACAACAGTTAAATAGTATTCAAAAGAGCTCGGTCTTGGGGCAATTTATGCGGCCTTCTTAGCAGAACAAAATGAGCCCAAAATAGTCCGAATTGGAGTAGTCAAACTTGCTCAATGTGGAGATGAAGAATGCGGTCAACCTCTGCAATTAGGGCTTTCGGTCAAGGAGCACAAATTGCCTTGAATTTATCCCAATATCCGTGACCTGCTAAAACAGGAAATAATCACGAAAAAACGTAGTCAAATCAAGTCACTTATGCCCAAGTCAACATTGGTCAACCCTGTAATTCAGCTCTGTAATTCGGCCCTACATTCAGCCCTGTAATTCAGCCACCTGTACTTCACATGAGAGAGAGAGAAGTCTTCTTCTTCTGAGTTGTACAAACTAATAGGAGAAGGAGAGAGAAGATATGTTGTGTGATGTTGTGGTGCCAAATGAGGTGAGATGACTCGTTTTTATACAAATCCATGTGGGTGAAAATACACGTCCTTGGGGCTTCTTGAGCCTACATGTCATTGAAGCCGACCTTGACAATTTTCACATGTGTGGGCTTTAATTCGAAAACATACTTTTCCTTGCCCGATTTGTGTGATCTTTAGATCAATTTTGGTCCTCTCGAAAAGAGGAATTCAATGCAATAATTATCTTCATCCAATGAGCTGTCCAAAGTGGAATTTAGCCCTAGTTGCATAATTTAACACCATTAAGTGGTCATCTAGGTCAAGCATGCATTTCATGCTCTTAGGGTTTGTCAAGTCAATAAGAGATGTGTCATGAGTCAAGAGAGTCTTTGTCTTATATATAAGAACCTATTGGGCAATTTGTAACAAGAAAGAAGAATTATTTTAGAGTCAAAATTCTCAATATTGACCTCCAGGACCAAGTAGGCCTAGAAGAGGATATTTGACCCCTTGAAAAACCCTAATCACAAGAAGTTCGATTTGCAATAGAAGAGTGCGAAATTCAAGGAAGAAGCCAAGAAAGTCAAAGGAGAGAGAAACTGAAGCAAGGAGGAAGGAAATCAATGTTCTGACATAGTTTCTGGACTATTTTTTATCATACATGTGAAATTCTGAGATGCTGCAAGGGGCTGGAGTTGCAGACCTACTGCAGGTCCGAAATTTAGATGTTGGGGGCCAAAATTTTGAGTTTGCTTCAGTTCTAGAAGGGTTTGACCCTTGTTGACTTGGTTTGACTTTGACTATTTGGAAGGGCTTTTGATGGAGGATTGACTTGGTGCTCGGAGGAGGTCTTGATCTAGAGTTTTTGGTCTTGAATTTTTCATTTGAAGTTGTTTCTATAAGAAAGAAAGAAAGAAAGAAAGTATTTTTAACGTCCACGAGGCTAAAAATAGCCCATGGGATAGATTTCTTCTCCATCTAGCTCTTGTATTCAGCCCTTTTCTTGTGGAGTTTTACAATAAACACTCCTAGCTTCTCGACAAACTCTTCACTGAATAGATTATCCCAAGAGCTAGCTGCCAAAATATTTGCATAATTTTCCCTACTGTCTTTAAAGGCATGGCATTCTAAAATGAAATGTTTTTCTGTTTCCACTTTTCCGGAAGAGCAAAAAATACATACTCTTTCCTCCCACATTTCTTTTAGTCTTTTCCAGCGCCCTGTTTCACGACGGAGTTGATGAGAATTAGTCCTTAATTGAGCAATAAGAATTTCAGATCTCCAAGAAATATTGGCCTCTATGTATGCTTTTTGCTAATGATTATGAGTGGGGTTAAACTCTTCAATGTAGTACTTCTTCTTTCTCCCTAGCTCTTTCTCCCAAGTACCTTTGTGGAACTTGTCCATAACAAAAGTTTTATTATCTTGTAAGACACTTGCTCAAGCAAATACCTCATTTACTAAACCAAAGTCTTCTTTCTTTTGCACAATCTGTCATTAAACACAACCTTAGGCCATCTACCCTCTTCCATTTGCTCAATTTTTTTTCAAATACCTTATGACTTGCACCATAGCAATTGCTTCAATAGGAGCAACCCCTGTTTCACTTAACAAGATAGCACAAGGAACTGCACTTTCAATTTTGAATTTGTTTGTAATCAAACGCTTTTGAATTTTCTCAATTTGTTTCCACTGCATCTTGGTTGTGCTGCTGGCCCACAGTTCACAACCGTAGAGAATCACCGGAATCAATAGAAGCCCAAAAAGTGTTAAAGTTGTTTTCCAGTCCCACGACTCTACCTCTCTACGTTTGTTTTGAAGAGCATAAAATGCTTTCCAACCCCCCAAAGTTATTTTCTTTCTACAACCATTCCAACTCAAATTTCTGTTGAAGTCAATTCCGAGGTATTTGTTGTCTGCAACTTCTTCCATAATGTTGCCTTCAAAGTAGAACTTATGCTGGCTATGCTTTCTTTTGTGAGAGAAAGCCACTACTTTCGTTTTGCTAATATTGACTTGCATCCCCACCGTTCTACAAAAATGCTCAAGGGAACGTAAGTGCTCTTGCAAACCAAGAGCCGCAAAAGAAGCCTTATAATGAACTTACCCAAATGGATACCGTCACCCCCTTGGAATTTTGCCACTCTTCAAGCCTGTCAATGTATAAACCAAAAAGGGTAGGAGACGATGGGTAACCTTGCTTAACCCTGATATTGCTTCTAAGACTTTTATAAATGTCTGCTGAAGTTCTAATTTTGACTTTCACCTCTTCATACAACCTATGCACAACTGCTCTCAAATCCCTGGGAACCCCGAGTTCCTCCATTCTGCGCCAAAGCTTATTGCTAGGAGCCGTGTCAAAGACTTTTGTGAAATCAACAAAGCAACAAAAAACTTCTTCCTTTTTTTCCCAAACTTTTTCAATGATGTGCCTTAATGTTTTACAATGATCAACTTAGAAGAGAAGAATTTTGACTGGGTTTTCCCCTAAGAGGGGTTTTTCCCTGGTTGAGAGCCTACATCTTGTGTTCATTGTTTTTGTGATCTTCATTGTTTAATGGTTTTGGTAATTGTTTCATGAAAGATAACATAATAAGGACAAGAAGAAGAAGTTAATATAATATCAAAAACAATTAATGAGTAAGAGAAATTACCCTAAGTGCTGCCATATAGATTTCTCAACACTACCTTGTGAAATTCTTCACTATTATAGTTGCGTCTAATTAATCTACCTTAGAGACTTTGTGCTGCCTTTTCATCCTATTGTTGCGCTTAACAAGCAAATTTACTGTTCATGTTTATTCCTGCTAATATGAGATACACAATGTGCATGTTGTTTTAATTGATGTGTTTGATGTGGAACACAACTTTTGTTCATTATAATATTCACAATGTCCTATTTATCTAGCATGTGCAGTTGCATGTTTTGGGGTCGATTATTTGATATACAGAGAATGTCGTTATTTTACTTATAGACAAATTATTCCATGCAAGCTATATGACACTTTGCATCTGCAGATGCAAGAGATATATGGAGCTGCTGGTTATTTCTCTGAAGTCAAGGGGTCAAACAAGCGGAAGTACTCGTAAGTTGCATTCACCTTCTCAAAAATATATTTTTCATGTGTGTTAGTCAACTTGCAGTATTGTAGGATGAAAATACCTAAGACATGATGTCACTATCTTCTATAGGAAATATTTGAATATACTGATAAAACATAAATATTTGAAAGGTATTTTCTCTTAAAAGACCACTGTGAAAACTAGGGATTTGAGAAAATCCGTTAACAGATTGAACATGCTTTCAATCTCTGTATTTGATATCATAAAAGTGGAAATGAAATTATACAAACACACACACACTCACCAAAGGAAAAAATCTTATCTTTTATTTAAAGACAAAAATATGTTACATTTCATAAATGTGTTGTCAGTGCACCAAAATATATGGTCATCATAAAGTCCATCACCTGTCCTATAAACCTCCCTAAACTGTCTCTAAGAATGTCATTACATTTCGTACATTGAAAAAGGGGCACTGCTCATCAACACAAAAGACCATAATTTACTGAAAAATGTAAAATAGGCTCTCTAAAGGCCAGAACCATCATGAAAAATGCCTTCAGAAACATATTCAACTGCTAAACAGCATCAGCATTAGAACAGTACTCCATCAATACTGCCTCCAATATGATAGTAGCAAAATGTTTTGATTTTATCAGGGTTAATACCACCTCCTCTAAGTTCCTCTACTACCAGTGAGTTCTCTTGACCATCAACAGCCTTTTGATAAAGCATTGGCATCCATGTTATGAATTGTTAAATTTGGACAACTAGGTCCAAACTCCATGTTATGATGCTCAGATTAAGAGGCTAATATTTTTGTTGGATTCCTCTTTTGGAGAGGTGTAAAATCCATATATAATATGTCTTAATCCGATGAGCAGAACATTTATTTTGAATTTATTATTCATAATAAATTATATGTGCAGGTCGGCCTTAAGGTTTCACACCCCCAGCAGATGTGTCACACACCCCAATGATGGATATAAATATAGGCAAAGTTGGAGAGCATTTCATCACAACACAACTCACATCTTCTTCTCATCTGATTTAGTACGAGCTCCTTGGAGGACGAGTTCAGCCCACACGTGTGAAGGAGAAGAAGGACAAATCTGTACGGCTGAGCTGAAGGACGAATTTCTGCAGTTAGGGTTTTGCAGAAAGTTTGACCAGCGTTGACTTTGGTCAACGCATGGTCCAATTGGGCTGAAATTTGGTGAGAAGTTTGATTTTGGAAGGCCGTACTGTTTGGCACAGAAATCGAGGTCAAAGGGTTGACCAATCTGCTGCTGCGTTGACTTTTAGCTTGCTGCCCTGCGTTGACTTTTCTGGACATCGTTGACTTTTTTGGAGTTGACTTGGGTTGACTCGTTTGCTGATTGGAGGACTGTTGTGACACATTCTGGGTTGGCTGACCAAGGAGACTTTGTTGGTTGAAGCATCCTGTTGACCGCCGTAACGCACCACCACATTTTTCCTGTTTCTGATTTGTCTTCTATAAGATCCACTTATATGTTCTATCTGCATTTTACTTAACTATTTGTATGATTGTTGTGAGAAAAGTAAAGTTGCTCCAAGCATAGAACATCTACAAAAATTTACATGGTATCGGAGCTGAGGTGAAGACAAACTCTATCTTTAGCAATCACCACCGGAAGAAATGGGTTCCACAAGTCTTGAATTCAAGGAAAATGACAAGCTGACTGGAAGGGATGACTTCCATGCCTGGAAGATGATATTAGATCTCAAATTGGAACACCATGATCTCTTGTATCATGTGCTGGGTAAGATTCAAGAACCTCCATCCAATGCTACCGCTGCTGTTAGAAACAAGTATAAGAAGGGAGAGATCAAAGCAAAGCTGATGATCAGGGAATCCATACATAAGAGCCTGGTTGCCTGTATATCTGAACTAGGCACATCCAAGGAGATGTATGACAAATTGATCCTTATGTTCAAAGTAAACAATGTGAACCAAGTGCTATTCCTCAAGAACAAGTTGAAGAATATGAAGAAGGGCCGGGATGAGTCTATTCAAACTTACTTTCTGAAATTGACCGAAACAAGGAACAATCTGCTAGCTATTGGGGAGACAATAGCTGATCGTGAGATGGTTCTCACTGCACTTGGAGGACTTCGATATGAATGGCAAGTATTCACAACTACCATTCTCAACAATAATACCATTCCTAACTTTGATGAGCTTCTGTCTAGATGTATGCAAGAAGAAACAAGGATGAAGGAATTCGATAATGACAGAAATGCTGCCTATGGTGCTCATTCTCGTAAGAAGAACTCTGGTGGTCCTAAGGACAAAGGAAGAACGAAGGCTCAAGAAAAGAAGGACAAGTGTTTCACTTGCCATAGGCCTGGTCACTATGCTAGAGAATGCCCCTTCAAGAAGGATTCTCCCGATAGTGATGATAACAACAACAACCGAAGGAATGGGAATCGAAGAAATGACAGATCCAAAAGAAAGAGGAAGGCTCACTTTGGTGGAAACAATCAACCTTCTAAAAGGTCTAGAAATACCAGGTATGAGGAGTCTAATGTTGTTGATAAAAGAAATGAGTATATTCTTGTATCTGCTCTCTCTGCTACATCTCCGCCCGACACTATGGATGTTTGGCTAATCGATAGTGGTGCCTCAAGACACATCACTGGATTCAAGGAAGCACTCTCTGACATGGTTGAAAGGGATACTAATCTAGAAATTATCCTTGGGGATAATGCCACATATCCCGTGAAAGGGACAGGGATTGTGACCCTCCACTTGTCTCAAGGACAAGTCCTACGTTTGCAAGATGTACTCTATGTACCTAAATTGAAGAAGAACCTTGTGTCTGTATCTGCCATGGAAGACAAAGGATTCAATGTAACTTTCTATGATGGAAAGGTGCTCATGTGGAAGGAGAGCTTCAATGAAGCTATCTCAATTGGTTTTAGTGTTGGTACACTCTACCAGGTTGGAGGGAGTCCGTTGGGAGCTATGACTTGTGATACTATCCGACAAACCGAACTATGGCACCGAAGATTTGGACACCTTCATTACAAGGCCCTTCTCGAAGCAAGGAAGGTGGTGACAGGGATGCCTGACTTTGGAAATAATCATGAAGGTGTATGTAAGAGCTGTGCTGAAGGAAAACATACAAGGCGACCTTTCCCTTCAAGTGTCACAAAGACATCTGATATATTGCAACTGGTCCATTCTGATCTATCTGGTATGTTGCCCGTGACATCCCTGGGAGGATGTTCTTACTACATGACATTTACTGATGACTTCTCTCGCAAAACCTGGATATACTTCTTGAAGAAGAAGGATGAGGCTTTCATGTGGTTCCGTACCTTCAAAGCCTTTGTGGAAAATATGACCGGAAAGAAGATCAAGATTTTGAGGACCGACAATGGCACTGAATATGAGTCAAATGAGTTCAAATATTTTTGCAGAGAAGCTGGCATTAAGAGGGAGACTACCACTGCATATACTCCTGAGCAGAATGGTGTTGCTGAACGCAAGAATAGGACTATTGTGGAAGTTGCCCGTGCCATGCTATGTGACCAGGGTCTACCGAAGTTTCTGTGGGGAGAAGCTGCAAATACTGCTGTGTACATTCAAAACCGATGCCCTCATTCCGCTCTGGACTCCAAAACTCCCGAAGAGGTTTTCTCTGGTAAGAAACATGATGTCTCACATTTTAGAATTTTTGGATGTCCTGTCTATTTTCATGTGCCGAAAGAAAAGAGAAGTAAGCTAGATGCTACTGGGAAGAAAGGAATGTTTGTGGGCTACAGTGAGACTTCTAAGGCATATAGAGTCTATGTACCTGGTCAAAGGGAAGTAGAGAGAAGCCATGATGTCACTTTTGACGAAGATGCTTCCCTGAAGAAAGTAGTAGATCTTCCTAGATCTGAAGAAAATCATGAAGAAAGACCTGGAAATCTGGAAGAACCCCAGGATGAGACTATGCCTGATATTGAAGGGCCAATGGACCCTATTGATTCACCCCCTTCACTAGGAAAGAGACCATCATGGCTCAGGGACACCCTCGAAGATGCTGAGGGTCATGCTGCCCCAAGGGGGACATTCCGAGAAAGCAAGAAGCCGTGTAGATACCAAGGGTATCCAGCTGCCATGAGTACTATTGTACAATCTGAACCTGGATCTTTTGAGGAAGCCGTAAAGCATCAAGTCTGGAAGGATGCTATGCACGAAGAATATGAGTCCATAATGAAGAATGATGTCTGGGATGTGGTCCCGAGACTGAAGGACAAATCTGTTGTCACCGCAAAATGGCTCTACAAGATCAAACATGGATCTGATGGGAGTGTTGAAAAGTTTAAGGCAAGGTTTGTTTCCCGTGGCTTCTCTCAAAAGGAAGGAATTGACTATGATGACATATTTGCACCTGTGGCACGATATACCACCATTTGATCAATCATAGCCCTTGCTGCTACGCAAGGATGGAGTCTTCATCAGATGGATGTCAAGACCGCTTTTCTACATGGTGCAATAAAGGAAGAGGTGTATGTAGAACAACCTCTGGGATTTGAAGTTCAGGATCGAGACACTCATGTCTGCAGGTTGAAGAAAGCCCTCTATGGGTTAAAGCAAGTACCCAGAGCTTAGTACGAGAGGATGGATAGTTACTTGATGAAGCTGGGCTTCACTCGAAGTAATGCTGATCCGAACCTTTACTTCAAGGTTGTGCGGGGGAAGCCTCTCATTCTAGTGCTGTATGTGGACGACCTCTTCCTGACAGGTGCTGACCCTCTCATTCATCAATGTAAGAGGGAGCTCGCTGCTGAGTTCGAGATGAAGGACCTAGGACTGATGCACTATTTTCTAGGCCTGGAGGTCTGGCAGAGACCTGGAGAGATTTTCCTTTCTCAAGGAAAATACATTGTGAAGCTTCTGGAAAGATTTGGTATGGTGGACTGTAAGTTCGTGTCGACACCGATGGAACTCAACTTTAAGAAGTTGAGTGGCAGCGCTGCTGGGCCTATCTTGGCCAATCCTACTAAGTATCGTCAACTCATAGGAGCTTTGATGTTCTTAGTGAACACCCGTCCGGATATATGTATGTTTTGCGGTGAACACTTTGAGTCAACAGATGGTTGAGCCTCGTCATTTTCACTGGGTTGGTGCCAAGAATCTTCTGAGATATCTTCGGGGCACGATAAACCATGGGCTGAGATACACTGCCGGGAGTGTGACACTCCGTGGATATACTGATGCCGATTGGGCTGGCAGTGTGGTGGATCGTAAGAGCACATCGGGATGTTGCTTCAATCTTGGTTCTGCTTCGATCTCATGGATGAGCAGGAAGCAGAAGTCGGTGGCTTTTGAGCACCTGAAGTATCCCCATGCTTGCTAGTATGGTCATTGTGAAGCGATTTTAGTTGTAGCTCTTTGGTAATTTGTTTGGACATGTGCTAGATACCCACTTTGTGATACTCTTGTGATAATCGAGTGGGCCTCGTATAGTAGAAAATCCTGTGTTCCCACGGCCAGGTCAAGCATATTGATACTCGGTACCACTTTATCGGGATATGTGCAGTGCGTGATGCTTGTTATTCTGGTATTAGGAGCGTGAGCGGAGTGTGGACAAACCTCACTAAGCCCACAGGGAAGGTCGAGTTCTAACCTTGGTGAGAGTCTTGGTGTCGTGGAAAGACCCTATGATGTGGAGTCTGTTGGACGATGACTCTGCAGGAGCTGCAGGGGCTTTGGGGATAGCTTCTCGGAGCTATAAGCACTCATAATCGCCACCGCGCCCCACCATTGTGATTATTGAGTTGGTTCACCTCTCATTATCTGTGCCCCGTATGCATCCTACCCATTGAGTTCGGGGCTCATGGGAAGTACCTCTCATTTGGCCAATGAGGTGGGAAAAGCTAGAGACTAATAGCAAAGACTGATGGACGCATCAGAGATTGTCGTACTCTCTATCTAGGATGGCACGGTCCAACCACTTGATCTGGGATCAAGTTTAGTGAGGTCTGGGACCTCTGCCTGACTTCGGGTCAGATGAACCAACTTTGAGTTGGTTGGATACTCTTTATGAGTTTGATAGAGGTTTCGAACCTCTGGACTGATTATGTCAGTCGGGGGATGATGTCTTTGTGACTGACCCACTTTTGTTCTGAAATAAAGAGGCCAGCAAAGCAAGTTACGGCGGGATGACGCACGATGTTTGATTGCATTGATGGATGGAGTTCTCCCTAGTTGAGAGGGAGTGTTAAATTTGGACAACTAGGTCCAAACTCCATGTTATGATGCTCAGATTAAGAGGCTAATATTTTTGTTGGATTCCTCTTTTGGAGAGATGTAAAATCCATATATAATATGTCTTAATCCGATGAGCAGAACATTTATTTTGAATTTATTATTCATAATAAATTATATGTGCAGGTCGGCCTTAAGGTTTCACACCCCCAGCAGATGTGTCACACACCCCATTGATGGATATAAATACAGGCAAAGTTGGAGAGCATTTCATCACAACACAACACACATCTTCTTCTTTCATCTGATGTAGTACGAGCTCCTTAGAAGACATTTCCAGCCCACACGTGTGAAGAAGAAGGACGAATTTCCGTACGGTTGAACTGAAGGACGTGTTGCTGCAGCTAGGGTTTTGCAGAAGGTTTGACCAGCGTTGACTTTGGTCAACGCATGGTCCAATTGGGCTGAAATTTGGTGAGAAGTTCGATTTTGGAAGGTCGTACTGTTTGGCACAGAAATCGAGGTCAAAGGGTTGACCAATCTGCTGCTGCGTTGACTTTTAGCTTGCTGCCCTGCGTTGACTTTTTCTGGACATCGTTGACTTTTTTGGAGTTGACTTGGGTTGGCTCGTTTGCTGATTGGAGGACTGTTGTGACACATTCTGGGTTGGCTGACCAAGGAGACTTTGCTGGTGTAAGCATCCTGTTGACCGCCGTAACGCACCACCACATTTTCCCTGTTTTTGATTTGTCTTCTATAAGATCCACTTATATGTTCTATCTGCATTTTACTTAACTATTTGTATGATTGCTGTGAGAAAAGTAAAGTTGCTCCAAGCATAGAACATCTACAAAAATTTACATGAATTCTTTTGACATACATGAAAGATATGTCTTGGAGTTTCCCAGTAGTAGCTTGTGCTTGTTCCAGCAGAGGTAAACCGTAATAGAGTTAAATTCTGCAATCCATCGGTGCTTTTTCTCCATTCTATAACCAACTTGGAATCCCCGTATGCCTGAGCTTGTCAATTCCTTTATCTAAAGCAATCTTCATCAATTTCAATGATTCATGAAATTCAGACCAGTTGTTGGTTGCATTACCCAGACTTAGCTTGAAAAAATGGCTATGTTGTTAGGAACATGAAGAACTCCCCTGCACCACATGGACCAGGATTATCCTGATTGGCCCCATTAAAAATTCCTTAAGCAATAGGTTTATCAATCTTAGGAGAATTACTGTTGGTTGGAGCCCTCATCTTGGGAGTTACTTTGAGATCACCATAGATATATGTAATGGCATGAAAAACTTCAATGAGGGAATGGGATTGGTCCTGGAAAAAAATCTAATTTCTTGTGATCCAAAGATCCCAAGGCTCCAAACAAGGCAGAGCTTTGTGGTTAGATAAAGTAGGGAACCTTCATCTTGGGTGCTTTCCATATGTTAGTCAAAGGTAATAAGACAGTGGAAGAATATGAGATAAGGTTTATGGAGCTTGTGAAATATGTTCCTTACTTAGATATTAACGAACATCAAGCTGAACGTTTCGTATTTGGATTAAACCCTCTAAGCAGGGCCATGGTTAGAATGTGGAAGCCATTATCTGTAACATAGGTAGCAGGATGCTTCAACCGGCAAAGTCTTCTTGGTCGGCCAACCCAGAATGTGTCACAACAGTCCTCAAATCAGTCACCCAGTCAACTCAAAGTCAACTCCAGAAAAGTCAACGCAGTCCAGAAAAAGTCAATGCAGGGCAGCAACAATAAAGTCAACGTAGCTCCAACTTCGGTCAACCTTTTGACCTCAATTTTTGTGCCAATGAGTACGGCCTTCAAAAATCGAACTCTCCACCAAATTTCAGCCAATTCAGAGCATGCGTTGACCAAAGTCAACGCTGGTCAAACTTGCCCAGAAACCCTAACTGCAGAAAATTTGTTGCAGTAGATTTCGTCCTCCTTCTCATGTGGGAGATGAAACTGCTTCTCAGATGCTTGTATATAATCAGAGGAGAAGATGTGTGATGTTGAGTGAGTGAAATGCTCTCCAACGTTGACTGTATTTATATCCATGATTGAGGTGTGTGACACATCTGCTGGGGGTGTAAAACCTTAAGGCCGACTTGCACTTAAATTTATTATAAATAATAAATTCAAAATAAATGTTTTGCTCATCACATTAAAATCAATTTTATATCGATTTTACACCTCTCTGAAAGAGGAATCCAATACCAATATTGGAATCTTCATTTGAGCATCACAAGATGGAGTTTGGACCCAGCAGTCCAAATTTAACACTCCCTCTCAACTAGGGAGAACTCCATCCACTAGTGCAATCAAACATCGTTCGTCATCTTGTCGTAACTTGCTTTGCTGACCTCTTTATTTTAGAACAGAAGTGGGTCAGTCACAAAGACATCATCCCCCGGTTGACAAATTCAGCCCAAAGGTCCAAAACCTCTATCGTACTCACAAAGAGTGTTCATTTGACCCGAAGTTGGTTCATCTGACCCGAAGTCAGGCAGAGGTTTGAGACCTCACTAGACTTGATCCCAGATCAAGTGGTTGGACTGTGCCATCCTAGATAGAGAGTACGACAATCTTTGATGCGTCCATCAGTCTTTGCTACTGGTCTCTAGCTTTTCCCACCTCATTGGCCAAATGAGAGGTACTTCCCATGAGCCCTGAACTCAATGAGTAGGATGCATACGGGGCACAGATAATGAGAGGTGAACCAACTCAATAATCACATCGGTGGGGTCCAAGCACACCAACAAGGTTTGGCAAGCCTAGCCTTGTGGTTGCTCATAGCTCCGAGACGCTGTTCCCAAAGCCCCCCAGAGCTCCTCGAGCTCATCGTCCAACAGGACCCACATCATAGGGTCGTTCCACGATACCAAGTCTCTCACGGAAGGTTAGGAACTTGACCTTCCCCAGAGGCTTATTGAGAATATCCGCAACCTGCTCATCAGTTCCTAATACCTATATGATCGAGCCTTACGGTGCCTCGCTGTACCATATCTCGGATGAAATGATACCTGATATCAATATGCTTGGATCGGTCGTGGAACACAGGATTCTCGGTCAAGCGAATCCCACTCTGGTTATCATAGAGTATCACGGTGGTATCTAGCACATGTCCAAACAGCTCACTAAAGAGCTTTTGCAACCAAACTGCTTCACAATAGGCCATACTTGCTGCAATGTATTCGGCCTCTGCGGTGCTCAAAGCCACCGACTTCTGCTTCTTGCTCATCCATGAAATCGAAGCAAAACCAAGATTGAAGCAACATCCCGATGTGCTCTTACGATCCACCACACTGCTAGCCCAATCGGCGTCAGTATATCCAAGGAGTGTCACGCTCCCGGCAGTGTATCTCAGCCCATGGTTTATCGTGCCCCGAAGGTATCTCAGAAGATCCTAGCGCCAACCCAGTGAAGGTGATGAGGTTCAACCATCTATTGACTCGAAGTGTTCACTGCAAAACATATATCTGGACGGGTGTTCACTAAGAACATCAGGGCCCCTACGAGTTGATGATACTCAGTAGGATTTGCCAATACAGGCCCAGCAGCGCTGCCACTCAACTTCTTGAAGTTGAGTTCCATTGGTGTTGACACGGACTTGCAGTCCACCATACCAAATCTTTCCAGAAGTTTCACAATGTATTTTCCTTGAGAAAGGAAAATCTCTCGAGGTCTTTGCCAGACTTCCAGGCCTAGGAAGTAGTGCATCAGTCCTAGGTCCTTCATCTCGAACTCAGCAGCGAGCTCCCTCTTGCGTTGATGAATGAGAGGGTCAACACCTGTCAGAAAGAGGTCGTCCACATACAACACCAAAATGAGAGGCTTCCCCTGGACAACCTTGAAGTAAAGGTTCGGATCAACATTACTTCGAGTGAAGCCCAGCGTCATCAAGTAGCTATCTATCCTCTCGTACCAAGCTTTGGGTGCTTGCTTCAACCCATAGAGGGCTTTCTTCAACCTGCAGACATGAGTGTCTCGATCCTGGACTTCAAACCCCAGAGGTTGTTCTACATACACCTCTTCTTTTATTGCACCATGCAGAAAAACTGTCTTGACATTATGCAGAGGAGCATTTAGGGATCAAAAGGGATAACAGGCTGACAGGACCCCCACAACCAAAATTTCCAGGAAAGACTCCCAGAAATTTCCTCAGGGGGAGTAGCTCAAGACCACCTCCTTATGGTAATGGATTTATCCTATGAGAAGTAGGAGCAAGAGCTCCCATGACAGTTAATACTATAGCTGCTGAATCATCAAACACAAGTCCATGGAAATCTTGAGGAACTACTAATAGGGGAAGAAATGCGAGAGGAAGTATCACAAGAGGACGAAGTTTCTTGTCTAGAAATTTACAATCTAACTCAAGGGGACCATCCCAGGTTAATTGTTGTGGATGTGGATGACTGCATTTTCAATGTGATTGTCCGAAAATCTTGTCAAACGTAATGCATAGAGCAGGAAAAGAGCCATCATCAAATACCCAAGGCAATCATAGAATTCATGTAGTAGTCAACAACAACCAAGCAGAACATCAGTCCACTATTGTGGAATCTTCAGGGACTATTAACCTCTGTTTTAAAAAACGGCCGGTTCAACTCCGACCAGGCCTGGTCGACCGAACCATTAGGCTGGCCAGTTCGACCAGGTACAAAACCAGCTAGGTTGGCCGGTTTGTTATCGAGTCGGCCGGCTCGGTAACAAGCTGGCCAACCAGGCCTGGCCCGAGTTAACCAGGCCGAGCCATAACAGCAATCTCCAATTGAGCAATATCGATGGTAAACATGGAAAACTGCTTACAAAGAACCAAAATTTCATTAGAATTGGGACATATTTTGGACAATCCAACTTAAATCAAACAACAACCTGCTATTACTAGTTTAAAGTTTAAACTTTAAACTAATGCTCATTCTTATCATTTTTCTGAAAAATCTTTGAAAATGAAAATGGCGTTAAAATGTTCTAGCAAGGAAAAACTAATGCTTCAATTACCTCCTAAAATTGTGTCATATGCCAGATTTCCATTTACAAAAACCAGACCAACACTTGCAATTAGTAATGTCATAATTGTATAAAACAGGGTTGCTAGCTGGAGAAAGCATTAGAAAGAAGCCTGCTATACCAACCAGAAATGCCATAGAGGTTACTGCAAAACATAAACCAACGTATCAAGGCACAGGAAAAACAAATAAAAATCTCGAAAATGAATGGAAGAAGAAACCAAATGAAATGAACTGAAAATGTATTATATCAAGTTTAGAACTACTAGTAATTTACTAGTAGTAATTTAAACCTACTAGTAATTTACTACCTACTATTTTTTTCTTCTCCTATTTAATATTCTGAGTATTTAACATGTTTGGGTGATCTAGGTTCTTTTGGAAGTAAAGTAGAAAAAGCATAGGCCATAAGACTGCCTATCAGTTGAGTAGGTTCAAATTTTGAATTCAACTATCTCCTATTCTTATTATTTTCTTAATTTTCTTATTGCAAATTTTATATTGTTGCTTTTTGAATATTGTTATTTCATGAAACCTCTAGTTTTGATTTCAAAAGGAAAATAATTTACATCACACGATAGCTGTTGTTTGGTTACAGTACATGAAGACTCAAAATATTGTTTGACTTGTGATAGTAGATTGTTTTCACTGTCATGCACACTTACGTACATTAATCTCAAGATATAAAGCTGTATTTACATCTAGCATTTAAGAAGATGTTGCTAGATTTTAATATTTAATGTATTTTTTACAAAAACCGAGTCATTGAAATCGAGTCGACCGAGTCATTACCGATTCTGAGTCATTACCGAGTCATTACCTCGGCCTGGTACCTGACCGATTCCGTTTTTTAAAACATTGCTATTAACAACATAAAACTCAAAATCCTATTTGATATTGGTGCGACTGATAGTTTTATTTCATCATATGCATTAAATCAATGTGGGTTGGCAACCTGCAAGTAAAACAATTTTAGACAGGTGGAAATGGCTTCAGGAGAACTTCAGTTCGTAGAATTAAGTGTTGAGGTATGCAAAGTTGATCTAGGGATCTGTTCGACTAAGTTAAAAATTTATGTCACAGCTCTAGGAACTTATGACCTTGTCATAGGTATGGATTGGTTAGAAACTCATCAAGCTTTGGTAGATTGTTACGAAAAAAGAATTTTCTGTATGAATGATGAAGGAGAGATGATCCAAATCCAAGGTATTAAGAGGAAGTTATCTTTACGCTTCATCTCAACAATGCAAATGAAGTGTTGCTTAAGAAAAAGTTGTCAGGTATATGTAGTTGAAGAAGTAAGCAACGAGAAAGGACCGTCCTTAGAACAATATCCAATGTTATCGGAATTTTCAGATGTTTTTCCAAAGGAACTACCAGGGTTACCTCCTAAAAGAGCTCTGGATCTCACAATAGAATTGAAACCTGGTACAAAACCAATCTCTAAAACAACTCCTAAACTTCAAGAGTTACAAATTCAGTTGAAGGAACTATTGGATATATGACACATTCGACCTGGTATTTCACCTTGGGGTGTTCCTGTAATTTGTGTAAAGAAAAAGAATGGTTCCTTGCGGTTATGCATAGACTATTGAGACTTAAATCGAGCCACAGTAAAGAATTGATACCCAATGCCTCAAATCGATGACCTCTTCGACCAATGAAAAGAGCTTCTCTCTTTTCAAAGATCGACCTATGGTCAGGTTATCATCAACTAAGAATTAAGGAAAATGATATCTCTAAAATTGCATTCCAAACACGTTTTAGGCATTATGAATTCACTGTGGTACTGTTAGGGTTGACCAATGCACAAACAATATTCATGAACCTTATGAACAACATTTTCCATAAATATCTCGGTCAATTTGTACAAGTCTTCTTAGATGATAATCTCATCTACTCCAAAAATGAGAAAGACCATGAAGAACATCTACGGATAGTATTATCTTGCCTCAAGGAACACCAATTATGTGGAAATTTCTCCAAGTGTTCTTTCTTTCAGAAGAAGATTCATTACATGGGTCATATCATATTTGGTGAAGGAATCTCAGTAGATCCTGAGAAGGTAAAAGGAAATCATGGAATGGCCGATGCCAAAGAGTGCGCATGAAGTATGGATTTTTATGGGTTTAGCCAGCTACCATTGAAGGTTTGTAGAAGGATTCTCCAAAATTGCAAAGACTATCACAACCGTCCAGCGTAAAGGAGTTAGGTATGAATGGACTGAGGAATGTCATAGAGCATTTGTTGAACTTAAAAGATTGTTGACCAGTGCACCAATCTTCCGAGTATCCGATCTGGACAAAGATTTTACTATGTACTGATGCATCCAAACAAGGATTAGGTGCAGTGTTAATGGAGGATAGAGGCGTAATAGTGTATGCCTCTAGGAAGTTAAAGACCCATGAAGAACTCTATGCCACACAAGATTTAGAGTTAGCCACTTTAGTGCTAGCCTTAAAGATATGGAGACAGTACTTGGTAGGGAGAAAATTTATCCTCAAAAGCGACCATCAAAGTCTACAATATTTGTTTACTCAAAGAGACTTGAATACCAGGCAAAGGCGCTGGAGTGAATTCTTAAGTGAATATGACTTTGGGATTTCATACATTGAAGGAAAAGATAATGTAGTGGTGGATGCTTTAAGTAGAAGACCACAAATGTTTTCCCTCAGGCCTATCATGGCAAACTTTAGGAAACAAGTACTAGAACACCTCTTGAGCGACATTTGCTATTTAAAAGTGAGATTCGGGATTCACTGTAAAGATCCTAAAGAATCTAAGTTTGAGAGATATGAACTAGAAGATGATGGAATTTTACGATTCCATGGAAGGATGTACATTCCTGATAATGGGGATCTTTGAAACACCATCCTCAAGGAAGCCCACAAAGCATTGTATTGTGCATATCCTGGTTTAAAGAAAATGTATGTTGATACAAAGAAATACTTCTTTTGGATAGGCACGAAACATGCCATTGTCCATTTCGTTGCAAAATGTATTGAATGTCAGCAATTAAAGGTTGACTATTGTCATCCGATAGGTTTCCTACAACCTCACGATATTCCTATGACCAAATGGGAGATAATTTCTATGGATTTTAACATTGGGCTACCTCTTACGCCACAAAAGCATAATGCCATTCTAGTTGTGGTGGATAAATTAATGAAAAGTGCCAATTTTATTCCCGTAAGAGATACTTACGAAGTTACTTACGTAGCTCGGGTATTTATAAATGAAATTATCATATTTCATGGAGTACCTGAGAAGATCATATTAGATAGAGAGTCGCGATTCACTTCAAGATTTTGGACTTTTATGCAATTAGCCTTAAGAACTCAACTAAATTTAAGTATAACTTATCATCATGAGACTGATGGAAAAACATAAAGGGTGAACAAAGTAATAGAAGATATGCTGAGGATGTATGTTATGGACCAACAAACACACTGGGAAAAGTACTTGCTCTTAGTTGAATTCGCATATAATAACAGTTACCACAGTTCAATCGGGATGCCTCCATTTGAAGCATTATATGGAAGACCTTGCAGAGCACCATTGAGTTGGGACAGGTTAGAAGATCGGGTGATAGTGGAGCCAAAATTAATTCAAGACATGGAGGAACAGGTAATACAAATTAGACAAAGATTGAAAGAAGCACAAGATAGAAAAAAGAGTTATTTTGATGGTCATAGGACATATAGGAATTATGAAGTAAGAGATCAAGTCTTCATCCACATTAGACCCAACAAAAACACCATCCAGTTTGGAAAAGGAAAAAAGTTATCACCCCAATTTATTGGCCCATTCAAAGTTCTGGAAAGAGTTGGACTTGTTGCTTATCGTTTTGCACCGCCATCTCACTTGCATAAAGTTCATAATGTTTTTCATGTATCTGTATTACGACATTACATAGTTTACAAATCTCATAACCTTCAATGGAAGGAATTGCAGGTATCTGACGAAAGAGCTATTTCGGTCAAACCATTACGTATATTGGGATGTAGGGTTCGACAATTGAGGAATTGCCTGGTAGACCAAGTTAAGGTCCAATGGGACAAGTATAGCCCTGGATCGGCTACCTGGGAAGATACAAAGACCATATGCCGAAGATATCCTAACTTGTGTTGATTTTGACGAACTTAAAGCCTTATTTTGTATATGCATACTTTATTTTAGTTAGATATTTAAGACTATCATTTTGAACTCCTCTATCCCCACGTTTGGCTCCAACCTCTACTGCGTAGTGCCTACGCAGCTCTTGGTGATGCTGGCCTCAACCTACGAATTGCTGCTCCTGGATCAATTGAAAATGGATGAGACTCCCTCCTTGGGCTGGCACTCGAAGTGCACTGAAGCAAGGGTTGAGATTTCTTCATGGAAATACTCGTGTGCTAAACAACACTTGCAGACTTGGCTTAAGCTCAAACGTGCTTGTCAAAGACAAATTATCAAATGATCGAGAATGAACCAAATGAGTGACTCTTGCTCTTTTTGTCAAAGAGCCTCCAAAATGCCCATGTGGGCCCAACTCGAATTTCCCCCACCAATTTCGCTCCAATGAGAGCGTACTTACTCATGTGGGATGTAATTCTCCATGGGTGGCCCCTACGCTCCACTAAGGCTACAATATTTCCCTCCAACTCTAATGTCCGGGTTTGCTTAAAGTAAAAAATACATGTGGGGTCTCTAAACCCACATTATCTAAGTGCAAACATGAATTAAGACAAAATTTGTCAAAAGTGATATTTCACTTAGCAATAATACTAAGTGGGAATATCATAATACTCCCCGCCAAAACGTTGCTTGTCCTCAAGCAACTGCCGAACAAGCACTCTCTCCATGATGACCCAACTATCACTGCTAGCAATACCGAGGTCCCAATTATGCCACTGAGCCACTTTCGATCCCTATGCTAACTTTTCATAAAGGAGTCCCAGAATACTAGGGTGAAGCCACCCTCGCTCCATGCAAAGACCCAAGGTGTCGGGGTGTGAGGGTCCTCCCACCTCTGGTCAGTAAGAAGAGCATCTTGATGTTGCCAAACCCCTGTCGACTCCACACAAAGTTGTCCCTCCAGAAAATCGATCCAAGGTACTTCAAGTGGGAACTTCTGAAGATACAACCTAAGTCCCATAAAATAGATCCCTTCTCCTGACATGCCAATTGCGGCCACCTCCTACCAGTCACATGGAGACTCCCAAGTGAGGTGCTATCTGTCTCAACTAATCTGTGCTATCCAAAAGAGGATGCAATCCTGTCTCTGTCATCCCCATGATCTTTCCAAAACTAGGTAGTCCTCTAACCCAATGGATCCCTGGATCCCACAGCTAGATTGGAGGCCCATTGCTCTCAATTCTGGGTGCTTGCCACTGAGTAGTGCCAATGATCGCCAAAACCCACATGTGCCAATCATCCTGCCATACTAGTGCAGTGCCCCAAGTCATCGATGAATCTCCAAGGGGGCCACCTACTCTCCGTGCAACTGAAACCCAATGGAAGACCTGTACGATCTTCCCCTGTAGAAACTAGCACATCACTGAATGTGGCTGAACTCATAGTTTTAAAAATCGGCCGGACCTTCTCGGAATCGGCCGAGTCAACTGAGCCAGACCCCCCGCCGAATCGACTCGGTAGAAAAACTGGTCCAGAGGCCGGTTTGTGACCGAACTGGCCGAGCCGTACACTGACTCGGCTGGTTCGGTTATAAACCGATCGAGCCAGTCTAAGCTGGCCGCGAGCCCCTCTTTTGCTCCAAAACGGACTTGAAAATGAATTTTATCTTGTTGTTAGGGTTTTATGCAAGGTTCTAACCCTTCGCCATCCTATTAAAGCTACCCAACCCCTCTCATTTCCTCACATCTATTTCATTGCATTTGAGTGAGCATTTGTGAGGAATTTGTGAAGAGTTGTGGAGTTGGTTTTGGAGCAGCTTTAAGGAGTCTTTTGGGAAAGCTTTGGAGCAGTAGTGAGGAGTTTATTGGGCAAGCTTTGGAGGAGCATTAAGGAGTTGTTTTGTTGGAGCTGCATTGAGGAGGCTAGAGCCTAGAGGTATTTTTTTTCCCTTTTAAAATCTGCCTTTGCTTGTTTTATTTTTCTTGCAAATCTGAAAATGGTAAACATAACTTTTTGTGAAAGAAATGAACATATAATGAATAGTTTTTTTCTTTGTTTTCATTTTCAGATTTAAACCTTTCCTTTCCAAGTCAAAAACTCAGTCTAAAATGGCCCCTAGAATGAAAGACGCTGCTTGGGCAGATGTTGAAATGGTTGATGATCAAATGCATTGCAAATTACTTAAGAAAAAAATTAATGGGGGTGGAGGGGGTATTCATAGGTTGAAACTACATTTGGCTAGTCTTAGAGGCCAAATTACTCCCTGTGAAGCACCAATAGAAAAAATTGGGGAAATTAAGAAGGAGTTAAGAGATCAATTTCAAAAGTTTGAGGAAGACAAAGCTAGGCAAAATGAAATAGAGGCTGAAATTGGGAGGAAGAGAAATATACAACACATGATGGCTGCCAACCCAACTTTTGATTATGAGGGTTCTTCATCTATTTCTTGCACTGATGCATCAAACTCCTTTCGCTATGTTCCTCCTTCTATGGAGTCTATTTCTAAAAAGGGTAAGGGTGCAATGAGAAATAGGGGTACTATCAAAAGTTTTTTCATACCCTCTTCTCCCTCTGATAGTGCACATGTCCTAGTCCTACAAGTAGAGGTCAAGTGCAACCCACTTTAGATCAACATAGGAAAAAAGAATTGAGAGAAACTGCTTGTGATTACATTGCTAGATGGTGGTATGATGCTGATATTCCCTTCGATGCTACTCGTTCACCATATTATGAACCTATGTTTGATGCCATATATGCTGTTGGAAAGGTATTCAAAGGTCCTACTATGCATGAGTTAAGAGGATCTCTTTTGCAAAAAGAGATTGTGTCCATTGATTATTATTTGAAAGAATTCAAAAACTCATGGGCACATACAGGATGTACCATCATGTTAGATGGATGGACTGATCAGAGGAACCGTACCATCATAAACTTTCTTGTCTTTTGCCCACGGGGAACCATGTTTCTAAGTTCAATTGATGCATCTGATAGGGTGAAAGATGGACACTTGTTGTTTCAGATTTTGGATGAGGTTGTTGAAGAGGTGGGGGTGGAAAATGTTGTTCAAATCATTACAGATAATGCCTCTAACTATGTTCTTGCTGGTAAATTGTTAGAGGAAAAACACCCAACCATCTTCTGGACCCCATATGCTGCACATTGCATAGACCTCATGCTTGAGGATATTGGCAAAATAGGTTGGATCAAGAACACTATAGAGCATGCCAAAAGCATCACGAAATATATTTACAATCACTCATGGATTTTGAATCTGATGAGGAAACACACAGGGGGCAAGGAAATTATTAGGCTTGCCATCACTAGATTTGCAACACATTTTTTGAAATTGCAATCTATGCTTGCCCAACATAGAAACTTGCAAAAGTTGTTTTCTAATGATGAATGGAATGAATGTCAGTGGGCTCGCAAACAGGATGGAAAAGATGTGAAAAAAGAAAGTTAATGAAGAAATATTTTGGGAAAAGGTTAGAAAAGATTGTGAAACTTGCTGAGCCACTGGATAAGGTGTTGCGGTTGGTGGACGGGGAAAGATTGACTATGGGCTTCATTTATGAGGCTATGGATCAAGAAAATGAGCAAATAAGGGCAACATACAAGGACAAAGTGGGTAATTATGGGCTCATTTGGGCAATCACTGATCAAAGATGGAACAATCAACTCCATCGCCCTATACATGCAACTGGGTATTTTCTGAACCCGAGGTATCATTATAAAGCTCAGGAAGCAAGAGCTTTGATTGGGGAGGTTAGAGATGGATTTATTGACTGCATTAATCGCATGATCCCCATAGAGAGTGGACAGTTGCAGATACACAATCAGATCACTGTGTTCTGCCAAGCCACAGGTACCTTTTGCAAGAACCTTGCAAGGAATGCAAGGGAATCAGATGAGCCAGGTAAACAAAGAATTTCAATTTTCAAATTCATATTTTATTATTTTGTATAATAGTTTATAATTTCGAAGTTGGATATAATATGTTGAGCTAACTGAAACTCATTTTTTGCAGCACAATGGTGGGAGGCATTTGGTATCCATTGCCCTGAATTGCAGAGGTTTGCAATCCGTATTTTGAGTCAAACTTGCAGTGCTTCTGGGTGTGAGCACAATTGGTCTGTCTTTCAGAGGATTCACACAAAGATGAGAAACCGTTTGGAGCAAAAATGGTTAAATGATCTAGTGTATGTCCAGTACAACCTTTGACTAAGACGTAACCAATTGCTGAACAAAAGACTTGATTCAGATCTCATTGTGTTGGAGGATATTGATCCAACATCAGATTGGGTAGTGGAGTCTTGTCCACCAGAGTTTGACTCTGATGAGGATATTGGTGTGGGGATGGAATTCGATACACAGGTAGAGTCTCTGCTCAATGCAGATCCACTAGTAGCAGGCCCAGTCCCAACTCCAAGTCCTACAGTTGCAGCGGCAGGCACTTCCTCTAGTCAACCACGACGGAGGCACATAACTTGTCTATCTCAGGCTCAATGTGCTACAGTTCTAGTTGAGGATGTTGATTTAGAGGAGTAGCGAGCAGTTTCCCCCTCCGGTTTAGATTTTGAGGCAGAGTATATTGGCTTGTCAGATGTCTAGCAGTAGTGACTATTCATGTTATGTTGTAGAGGCCATTTAGAGCCTCCTTGGTTATGTTTTTTGTTTTGATCTCTATATCATCATCATGTATTGGACAATGCACTGGGTGCAATTTTGATATAATGGATATATTCATGAGCCTACTTTGATCATATGTTGTCTTTTGTCTATATTGTAATGCTTTGTGTTTGGAAACATGAATGAATATCTTTAAATTTATGTTTTTTTATAAAAAAAATTAATATTTAATGTATTTTTTACAAAGACTGAGTCATTGAAACTGAACCGACCGAGTTGGAGTTGGAGTTGGAGTCGACTCTTGGCCGTTTTGGAACCAGAGTTCGATTTTTAAAACACTGGCTGAACTGCCAATCTTTGAGAGGCAGGGATCCCATGCTGACTCTGCGGCTCCCTAGTCATGACCACATTTCTTGAGTGCAAACATGAATTAAGACAAAATTTGCCAAAATTGATATTTCACTTAGCAATAATGCTAAGTGGGAATATCACAATCCTCCCCGCTTAAACGTTACACGCTGACCCAACTACCACTATTAGCAATACCGAGGTCCCAATTATGCCACTGAGCCACTCCCGATCCCTGTGCTAACTTTTCATAAAGGAGTCCCACAATACTAGGGACCCAAGTCATCCCGCTCAATGTGAAGCCCCCCTCCATGCAGAGACCCAAGGTGTAGGGGTGTGAGGGTCCTCCCACCTCCTATCAGTAAGAAGAGCATCCCGATGTTGCCAAACCCTTGTCGACTCACAGTAAGTTGTCCTGCTAGAAAATCGATCTTAAGTACCTCAAGTGGGATCTCCTGAAGATACAACCCAAGTCCCATAATATAGATGCCTTGTGCTGGCATGCCATTTGCAGCCACCTCCTACTAGCCATGTAGCCACCCAAGTGAGGTGTTATCCTATCTTAACTGGTCTCTGACCTGTCATCCAAAATAGGATGTAATCCTGTCTCCGTCATCCCCATGATCTTTCCAAAACTAGGTAGTCCTCTAACCTAATGGATCCTTGGATCCCTCAGCTAGATTGGAGGCCCATCACTCTCAATTTTGGCTGCTTGCCACTAAGTAGTGCCAATGACCTCCAAAACCCACATGTGGCAATCATTCTGCCATACTAGTGCAGTGCCCTAAGTCATCTACGAATCTCTAGGGGGCCACCTACTCTCTGTGCAACTGAAACCCAATGGAAGACTTGTATGATCTTCCACTGTAGAAACTAGCACATCCTTGAATGTGGCTGAACTGCCAATCCTTGAGAGGCAGGGATCCTATACCGATTGTAAAAGGAAACTGCCATGCTGACTTTGCGGCTCCCTAGTCATGACCAGTGGTCCAACATGCTCATACTGGGTCCTCCCCTCCGGTATCTCGTGGCCACCATATAGGTAATGACCCAAGTTATGCCCAACATGCGGGCACAACTCAACACTTTTCAAGTCTCCCACCCCATGGCTAGCCTCGATCCTAAGCAACAATAAGAAATACTTGCCTTGCCATGTGGAGAAAGCCTCAGTGATCCCCCATGTGTTGATCCAAGGGTGGGCCAAATCTCTCTCTATTAGGGTCCTGCTCATGTCGAAGTGGAGTGATCCACTCATCAACTGAAACCCTGGCTCCCCAGTTTTCGGTGACATAACTCTCACAACTATAATGATCCATTTGTGCCTCACCACTGAGCCCTGCAGGTATAGGCTTGATATATCAAGGGACAATCTGGTGTATACCCTATGGCCCTGCTCCTGCCTTTTCATATGATGAACCCCAACCATCCCGCCTCTAGATGGTGTACCCAAAAATTGCCAGAAGCCTACGTGCCCTCCTGTAGTATAGGTCTATCATCCCCTGTGCCGCATGCTCCTGCAATGCTTTAGAGTGCCCTACCGAAAGTGTGTCATACTGATCCCCCATAACCGTCCCCTTAAGGTGGGACTCGGGGGAAAAACATATGCTACCTCTACAACATATCATGTCATCCCTACGCCTCCACGTGTCAACACATGCATAGTCTGTCTGCCCCAATGGGAAAACTCCTCTCCTGTCCATGATACTCTGGGTCACATCCATCTGCCTTAGGTAAGTCTCTCGCGCCCTATTGCTTGTGATGAGGGCATCAAGGGACAACAACCCGCTCCCCTGTGACTGTATGCAAGTTTCCATGGATATACTCAAGAGGCGCTCATCGCTGCATATCTCTATACACCCCAGAATGCCATGCCATCTCTACTACCACACCTCCATAACCTCGAATGGGTGGGACTCCCCTCCTGATCCTCTCAGGGAGATCTAACAGGAAAACCTCCCTACGTGCCAGTGGCAGTGTCACTAAGGTGCTGCTGCCTGGTGTCCTCTACACCCCACATATCCGTAGGAAAGCCTCATCCCTCTACAACTTTATCTGGTGGATTACCAATGCCACCTCCTTCGATCAGCCCCTGCAAGAGTATGCTGAACATCCTGCAACTTCACGCGTTTTCCACATGCCAGGACAACTCATGGAGTCCACCTACTCCCCCGTTGATTTAGCTAGCAAATAGTGTTTCTTGGAACTCTGATCGAAAACTATGGGTATGTGTGCCCTCAATCCCTGGATCCAATGCAAAACTACTACCATCGGTAACTGACACCATGATGTGATGGGGAATCCTTCCTGGATCCCAAAAATAGTTTGGCCCTCGAGCCCCTCTGATAACCCACGACCCTTGCCGAACTATGGCCATGGATACATCCTGACACTTAGCTTGCCCCATCGGGTAGTAGCTCAGTACCTCTCGCCATCCAATCCCAAAGGAGGGATCTAATGTACAATCTTGTGTGGAAGGAACCCATCCTCCAGGATGATGCAATGGCATACTCAACTCATGTCGCTCAGTCTGACTAACTTGGTCATCCTCTCTGGTATGTTTAGACAACCCTGCCTCTCTCAATCCAACGTGTAGGGGTGGGCTAATAACGTTGTATATCCTGTCAGTGTGCCTCTGAAGCGAACTGTGCTGAAATCCCAACGTGTGGTCTCTAGGCTACCCCTCGTCAATGGCTAGCCCAAAAGATGGCTACATATCCTCTTGCATCATGGGCTCAACATGAGCCTCTAACTGCTCCTCCATAGACAACCCAACTTGCAAGACATGCTCATCAACCAATTGTAGGATGGTGATGTTTTGAATCTCTGCCATAGACCAGGATGCCTCATCAATGATACCTCATCAATGGATGTGTGATCAACTGCCTCCTCCAATCTGTTTACTGGGGCTATTAAAGGAAACTCCATCAGGGGTTGACTCCTGTGTCACACTAGGTGTATCCTCGCGCTCCTCCTACATGCCATTAGCCTCAAGATCAACCGACTGGAACATATCTTAATGAACTCCCTCCTCCACGGGGATGTTCTCTCTCATCTCATCACTACCTCAGCCTCCCATATTCGTCTTTGTAGTATCAATACTAGCATTTCGTTCAACAATCATGCTCCTCTTATTTTCTTCATCTGCAGGTCGACAACTACTGTTTCTTTTTGCAACCCTCATTGACAACCACTCTTCGAGTTGCCCCACCAGTCTCTCGAGGCTCCTAGTAACATTTTCAAATTTCTCTGCTGAGACATTTTTGTGCACAAGTTCAATCTAGAAAATAATGTGGGACTAGTGTTTTAGCCCTTGGAATTCTAGTCCATAATAGCACTTGAGCATTTGCTTGATTTAGACCCACAAATGGCCAAAATCATGCTCTGATAGCACTGTAATATTCCTAATGGAAATATACAATGCTAAACATAGAAAACATATAAAAAACACATGCAAAAATTTACAACACATTTAATAACCAAAAATCTCCATGAATTGCGCTGATCTAAGTCATTTTATTCATATAAACATTGGCTACAAAGTAAAATCGGAAAGCATGCACCTGGGCTTTTTCAAGGAAAGCTAATAATATCCAATGATGAAATCAACTGATCTAACATGCAATGTGGCTGTCCCCAACAATCTTTGCACTGTCTTGGTAAAAGCTGAAGTGCTCGCTGCAAATAATAGCTGCCAGGGCCTCCTCCGGTGCTCAGAAAATTTTGGGAATTTAACCTTGGGCTCTCCACCAATAACCCAAAAAAACCCACGAAGGAATTGGCCAAATGTTGACCTCGAAATTTCGGCCCAATTTCCCCCTAGCTACTCTAGTTGCTATCTGAGTTGGGATCCCTGTCGGACCCCTTAAATCCACCCAGAAATTTCTACGAAATTATTTTTGAGGTCGTTGTCAAAAAGCCAAAAAAACCCAGAAAGTTCTGGGTTTTCTCTAATTTCGACGCTTCAAAATTGACCCCAAATGTTTGCCCCCCCTCCACAAGCAAAAAATGTAACCTGCAGCAGATACTGTGTTTGCTGCTCTACCAAATTGCTAGAAAATTCCCCAAAATTGCCTCCAATGACCCAAGAAACTCCCTTCCGACCTTCCCCACAAGTTTCATCCCCAAATGATCTTCGCTCCTCAACCCTCACGTGTGGCTCCAACCTCTACTGCGCAGTGCCTATGCAACTCTTGGTGATGCTGGCCCCAACCTACGAAATGCTTCTCCCGGATCAACTAAAAATGGATGAGACTCCCTCCTTGGGCTGACACTCGAAGTCCACCGAAGTAAGGGTTGAGATTTCCGCTCGGAAATGCTCGTGTGCTAAACAACACTTGCAGACTTGGCTTCAGCTCAAGCGTACTTGTCAAAGAGAAATTATCAAATGATCAAGAATGAGCCAAATTAGTGCCTCTTACTCTTTTTGTCAAAGAGCCTCCAAAATTCCATGTGGGCCCAGCTCAACTTCCCCCCACCAACTTCGCTTCAATGAGAGCGTACTTCCTCATGCGGGACGTAATTCTCCATGGGTGGCCCCCACGCTCCCCTAAGGCCTGCAATATTTCCCTCCGACTCTAATGTATTGGGCTTGCTTAAAGTAAAAAATACATGTGGGGCCTCTAAACCCACATTTCCTAAGTGCAAACATGAATTAAGACAAAATTTGCCAAAATTGATATTTCACTTAGCAATAATGCTAAGTGGGAATATCACAACAACCAAAATCGAACGTGAACCCGAGTCGGGTGATTTTGGTTGTATTGTGATTTATATGATGGCATTTGCATTATTGATCAATAGTAAAACTTTTGAGAACCAATTTGTTAATATTATAATAGTAGCAAGGTTCACGATGTAAGAAGCTGCTCAATGGTGGTGTAAATCTCAGATTGTAATAGCTATTCTTAGACCACTGGCCTTAACATAGAACATCATAGATTGAATTTTACACGTTACACACAAGTACTCACATGGTAAAATTATGATCATCATATGAGCTTGAAAGCCGAAATATCTTAGTTTGGATAGAACAACACACACAATTGCTCACATGGTAAAATTATGACCAGCATATGAGCCTGTAAGTATGTTACCATGTAGAATTTTTGTTAAGAAGGGTGCAATTTTCATATGTAGCAATGGCCATCTTATATTGTGTGATTGATGCATTTTGTTAGGCATTAGTTATAGCTAAGGCCAAGATTTATTGTAATACTAGGTTATGGTAAAGGCCGATTTAGTCAACTTTGATATGTAAGCTCAATAACCCCCTTGGGGAGGGCGCCCTACTTATGTTGGCACACAACCTCTCTTGGTAGGATTCCTTACTTGAGTTGTTTATAAGTACACAACTCAAATCTCATTTGTAATGCTATCTTGTGTGATCATGTGATCATTCTTTAACATATGGGCATCATTCTTTTTTACAAGTGATTAAGCCTCCAAGCACTATATCTTTGTCATACTCTTGTGTTGTGGTGACATTTTTCTCTCTTTTGCACTCGTTTAGTGCTGTTTTCTACTAAACTTTTGCAGGTTTTTGGGTTGGTTGTTTGGTTCCATTCAATCTTTTTGTTCTCTTGTGATCTCAACAACTCCAAGGTAACATTCTTATAAGACATGTAAAATCTGAAGTGAAATAATAAATTATAATAACAAGATCACTTTGTAAGTTTGTTCTATGGTTTTGTTTTTCTCTCTAGCACATTTTTTGGACAGCTCTTAGTGCTGTTGTCTCCTTTACTTTGGCAGGATTTTGGGTCGGTTGTTTGGTTTCATTCACCCCCAAGGTTTCTTGTTGACCTTAACACCTCACAGGTAACATTCTTCTAAAATATGCAAAGTCTGAAGTGAAATAATAAGATATAATAAACATGGTCATGTTAAAATTTGAGAAGCAAAACCAAGAAAATGAGAAAGGAAATTGTGGACAAAAAGTTTAGGGTGAGTGTTTTTTGTTGATTTTTCAAAGAGAAATCTGAATTTTTGATCTGATAAGTACATTCCACTGATTTCTTAATAAAGTGATCTTATGGCACATATATCATTAAACAATTATACATAGAAAATCTCAACGGTAATGCAATAATGACAGTAGGATGATAAAGAGACAGCCAAGCACAAAAGAGACACAAATTTACCTTGGGAAAACACAACCTCAGGAAAAGTACAATCTGATATTCACAAGTCAACCCAGGTCAACCTAGACAAAAATCATAGTGCTGGTCAAAACAGACCTCAATCTAGGCAGCTTATCAGGTCTTGGTCCCTTCTGTTTATAAGGTTGAGGCTCTCGACCTCCTCTAGGGCTTCGGCGCTCCACAGAAAACAAGGTCTTGGTCCTTCTAGGGCTTCGGCCCTTCCACAGAAGCAAGGTCTTGGTCCTTCTAGGGCTTCAGCCCTTCCACAGGAACAAGGTGCACAGACCTGAGGACTTTCGGCCTCCTACAAGGAGAACCTCGACACTCTCAAACCCTGCCCAGAAGTCTTCCTCTTTGCATGTGTGAACAGCAGAATGTAGATGTGATGATGATCCAAAATTCTGTCCAAATGATTGAGGTCGAGTGTCCTTTTATAGTGTTCTTGTGATGCCCAAGGGGCATGTCTCCTTGGCTGGGCCGACTTGACAGTTGGAACTGACCTTCAAACAAATTAATTTAATTCATATTTAAAGTTAATTTTTCCTCCGTTTCTTACATGGGCTGACTTGTGTAGCTTGGGAATACCGATCACAGCTACCCAAAAATCAACATTTTAATGTGATCTTGTGAACCAATATAAAAGTGGGCCTACATGCTTGGATATAATACTTAATTTTTGTTCAGTTGTACGGCTTGAGTATTGTTTGGCCAACAAAAATTATTAAACAAATTATTTACAAAAGATGTTTGTTAGTGATTTGTGAGAGACCATAGTGTTATGGAAAGTAAAGTTATTTGCTCTTAAATCGATAAGAAATTTAGTGTGTGCTTATAAAGCTACCAAATGTGATAGAAATCAAGGGAATCCATTCTCTGCAGCATGCTGGCTATACAATGACACTGCAGGTAATATCCTACATGAATAACTTTTTATGGACTACCTATCTCACAGATGAGTTCCATGTAACAAGGCAGCTAAGAAGCAGTAGCGTCTAAGCCCCATGGTTTTGCTGTGTTCTATTTTTATTTCACCTTGAGTAGAGTAACTAGGATGGGTTATAAAATTTGAGCATGTTATATTTCTCTATTCATTCTATGATGGTGCATTGTTTTCCAAACAATCCTGGCTGGAAGTATATGTGATTGAAAACCATCCATTTCTTATCTGTAGTTGGAAGATTTCATAGAAGAGAACTGTTCATTGTTGTTACTGTTCATACACGTTACTGTTCATGGTTTTGGCGCTTATTTTCCATAAATGTCTGAATAACATGCAGTGAGACAACAAAGTTAACTGAGATATCAGTGAGTGACAAGTTGGAAACTTTCCGTTCGGAGCAAGAGGTATCTTCAAAGCCCTATTTTGGTTGCCATGCTTTTAGCTGTGAGACAAAAAGTTTTATTTTTCACTATTCATTTTGGTAGTATGTTAAATGTTAAAGGATAATTACAGTTTGATTAAACATGTGTAGAAAAAAAGAAGCTTGGTGATTCTATTGCTTCTTGTTTGGCTAGCTTAGTCCAGCACTTCTAATCACAACTTCCTCCAAAAATGTCAAGGAGTTATGATCTTCATTTAGTAATGCTTTTGTGTTGATCTTATAGAAATGTGAAGAGAATCAAGAGATACCTTAGAGTCTGGTCTGAATCCTTAATGATTGTTGTTCTAAATGCTAGGTATTGGGTTAGAAGTGGTTTTTCTGGGGAGGTGGGGATGTTTTTGGGATTATAGTGTAGTTCTTGGAAGGATTATGGTATTGACATGCTTTAGTGTTTTTCTACATGCATTTAATACATTGAATTTGAGCTGGGAAACTTATGCTTGCAATTTTTTTTCTTCCATTGGCACCTATTACATGTATATTTTGCTTTGTGGCTCCATTGTTGTTTCCAAGGAAACCTTTGCAATTAGAAACTGATCTTACTTAATTAGGTGTTGAGAATTTGTTATCTCCTTGAGGTGTCTTGGTCTTGTTGTTGTGGTAACAATTTGAACATTATGGATGTCACTATCTGTTACATTGCCATAAGAGGTTGATCCTTTTTATGGACCTTGGCATTTCTTCCAAGCATTATTCCTAGGCCACAGCTATTGTAGCAGACTTCATGGTTTCCTCCTCTAGGCTCTACTTATGTAATCTTTCTAGTAGAAACCCCATTCGAGGCAATTCATGTGGTGTACTATTGTCATCCTCTTCCTCCTATCATTGTTGGCATTTGGGTAGTTTACTTAGCATGAGTAGTTACAATTGAACCATATTAGTATCTGCAATGTCTTTCCCAATCATTTTGTTGATTGTACATGTTATAATTGCAACATTGTGTTGTAGGAGTTGGTAAAATTTTGTTCTGTAGCATGGTTGTTCCTTTGTGATCTAATTTTGGTTATTTTGTGTATAGTGCACATTTTCTCCTTGTTGGGGGGAGGGGCTGACGCTTCTCCATCTCTACTTTTGCAATTATTTATTTCACAACTTCTTTTCGTTGTTGTTCGATGGGATTGTGTGCAGATACAACTCCGCAACCCAAAATTCGGGGCCAAATAATTAAAATGACAAGGAGTAAATGCCCTAGTTTTGTTCTGACCCAACTGCAAGTGCGTTAATCCAATTGCAAATGGCTATATAGTAATGTGAAACTTTCGACGGACAACCACAATTGCCACGTCAGCAGGGTACTAATATTTTTGTGTACGAATGCGGTTGTCCAAACTAATGAGAGAAACAAAAAAAATTCCTTTTCTGAATTGGCCTCTATAAATCGTGCCGATTCACTATAGATGTGTTCGTGGTTGTAACAACTTAGTTCACTTATTCTTTCCTATAAGCAAATACCATGATTTCATTCAATGCAGGTCGTTTGATTGAATTCGGTGGTTATAATCATTGATAGCGACCTAAGAAACTAGATACGTACGGATTCGTACCCATTTTACAGGATTTGATCGTGTTTGTACAAGACATGTCGAATCCCGATCGTGTCTTGTACAGACACGATCGAATCTCGTACAACTGGATTCGACCAACGAAAAAGTGCAAGGTTTGACTTATAAAAGTCGGATTTCTCTCATTCTTTCTCACAGTTATTTGTTTGTGAAGTGAGCAAGGAGCAAGGGTGTGCAAGGAGAAAGGGAGTTTTTTCAAAGAGATTTGAGCATCCGGTAAATTCACTGTACCTCTATGTTTTTGCATTTAGTTTGTTGTTAGTGTTTGCATCTGCATAGGTTATATATATTTGGTCATTTTTGTTTATTTTTTACAGTATTCATGGCTCAATCAAGGGCAGCAAGATAGGGGCAAAGAAAGGGGAAGAATGACCCCATTGGAGATGCCCTTCCTGTCCCTGTTCATCAGGGTCTGCAAGTATTCCATCTATTGGAAGTGGGGCTGCAACTGTAGCTTCAAATGTGCTGGGAAAACAAATTCATGACCCCAAATATCCATTGTGGAAATATGTGACAAGAGAGGCAGGGCCATGCAGCAAGGCAAAGGGAGGAGGCAATTGTTCATGGAAATGCAATTTTTGCAACTCCCATTTCACTTGCACATATTTCCGTGTGAAAGCTCATTTGTTGGCTTTGCCAGGTTGTGGCATTGCAACTTGTTTAGCAATTGAATCGCACAGAGGAATGAATTGGAGAAAGAGCAATTTGTTGGTGCGGCAACTGTGGCATCAAAATCAAAACAAAACAAGAATGATGATCCCCTTCCATTCTCAAGGAAAAGCAGCAACAAGTTCCCTTTTGAGAGTTTTAGTAGGGGACAATCAGCAAAGAGAAAGGCAACTCAGTTGGTCCAATGGCCAAGATTTTTCAAAAAGAGAAGAGGGAAGAGCTTGATCTCACCATTGCATTTATTTTCTATCAGAACTTCATATCCTTTAATGTTGCACGATCACCTCTATTTATTGAGATGTGTCAAGCTCTTAGTCATGGGGCTCCATCAGGGTATGTACCTCCTGGGTCAGAGAAGCCCAAAACCATATTGTTGACAAAGGCAAAGAAAGAGGTGGACAAAATGCTTGAGCCTATTAAATCAGCATGGCCAACATCTGGGGTTAGCATTGTTTCTGATGGATGGACAGATCCAGCACGCCACCCACTCATCAACTTCATGGTGTCATCCTTGAATGGTCCAGTTTTCTTGAAATCAGTGGATGCAATTGGACAGTACAAGGATGCACAATATATGGGTGAGTTATTTATTAAAATTATTGAAGATGTAGGTGTTGATTCTTGTGTGCAACTCATTATAGATAATGCACCTGTTTGCAAGGCTGCTGGCACGATTGTGGAAGCAAAATATCCACAAATATTTTGGACACCTTGCATTGTCCATTCATTGAACTTGGCACTGAAATCTATTGCCTCTGATGTGCTTTGGATTGGAGCCATTATTGAGGATGCATGGCATATCCGCAACTTCGTACAAAACCATACAAATGCCCTCACTATCTACAAGGAGTACACTAATCTATCATTGTTGAAGATTGCAGATACACAATTTGCCTCTTCATTCATCATGTTGAAGAGGTTGAGGGAGGTCAAGACCGCTCTTAGGGCCATGGTTATTTCAGAGTTTTGGTCTTTTTGGAGAAAGACGGATCAAATAACCTCAAAGAAACTGAAGGATAGAGTGTTGGATGATATCTGGTGGGAGAAGGTAGATCTAGTTATTCAGATCATGGAGCCTATCATTTCCTTGCTTCGATTTGCTGATACAGGCCAACCCATCCTAGGAGAGGTTTATGAGGGATGGGATTCCATGATTGAGTCTGCGAGGACCATTGTTTTACAGAGTCAGTGCCCAAAGTATGAGACATCACTAGAGGCCTTCTTCACCAGCATACAGAATATTCTTGTCAGCATATGGGGACTAGAATTGCATACCTTTACATTGTTTGGCTCACTCCTTGAACCGAAAATACTATAGCCATGAGTGGCTGAATGGTGAACCTTCCCATAGATTCCCTCCTCACAAGGATGGTGAAATCTCACAGGGGAGGAAAGATGCATTCAGGAGGGGGCATCCCTTGATGAGGTGAAGGATGCCTTTGCAGATTTTTCCATTGGCACTGGGCGATTTGCATGCTATGATGTTATTTGTGACAGGGGGGCTAAGAAGCCCTATTCTTGGTGGGCAACTCATGGGGCAACAAGCCCTCCTCTACAACAGTTAGCCATGAGGCTCCTCTCTCAAGTGACTTCATCCTCTTGTTGCGAGAGGAATTGGAGCACATATGAGAATTTGTATAGTGTGAAGAAGAGTAGGCTTGAGTAGTCCAGGGCATAGACAATGGTGTATGTGCACACCGACCTTCGTCTCATCTACAAGTAGAGGGAGGATTGGTTGAAGGGAAAGACAAAGATGTGGGATATCTTTCCTGATGATATGGGTCTGGATAGCAGTGTTGAGTTGGCATTGGCCAACTTGGATCTCAATGCGCCAGTGCTAGAGCCTGTCACATTTGATGATGCCGATATAGTAGAGGCGTTATCCTCCACACCAGCAGATGCAGAGATGATAGAGGAGGAGGATGCAGCAGAGGAGAGCAATGGTGAGCATGATGATCAGGATGAGGACAATGATGCTGATTATGATGACGAGGATTGATGACTCATTGACTCAGACTCATTGAGGCTTTAGGCTTGTAGTCTTGTAGACTTGTAGATTGTAGTTGTTTTGTATTTTCTATTTCTTTTTGCCATTGGCAGTGTACTTATGTAACTCATTTTGATTCTGATGACTTATTGAGAAAACTACAATATCTTACTATCTTGTCTTTCTGAGTAAATTTGTAAATTGTAATATGTATGATTGACAATTGTATGATGTATCTACTATCAATGTATCAATGTATCATGTATGAGTATCTAAGATCTTAAATCTATGTTTGAATCAATGAATTTGTATGAATTTCTGTAAAAAATATCTAATTTTTAATATATATATATATATATATATATATATATACGTGTGTGTATATATATATATATATATTTATTTATTTTTAATAAAATAATATATAACTTATCCGGACGTGTCCTGTTCCAGGGGTCACCTTGTCCCGAATCCGATTCTCGAATCCCCATATCCATCGAATCCTGAATACCTGTGTTAGGTGACTTAGATAGCGACTGACTCTACACGTTGTTTCAAATTGGTTGATGGTTGGTCATTCCGTTCGACAATAGTTTTGCTGTGGTTGTTAGTCGAGCAGAACAAATGACCATTTGTTTTCTTTTATTTTGGTTTTTATATGTATTATTATTATTATTTTTTTTTTAAATTTTTTTATTGAACTTTTTTTTAATATGTTTTTCCCTTAAATTTTTTTTTTTTTCTTGTCCAGTTTATTTTTATTTTTTCTATTATTTAAATATATAAATAATTTTTTTTCAAGAGTATTTTTTCTTTTCTTTATATATATATATATATATATATATATATATATATTGGAATGGCCAAGCGCCTGAATGATGAAACTGATGAAATGGAGAAACTCAAAACTCTTGTAGCGAAACACTTCAACAACAAACAAGGTTGACGAATTTTGACGGCCAAAAGACCGGGATTAAAGAATGTGGCTCT